>VDFB02353493.1:389742042-389951290 GCA_007258455.2 Sequoia sempervirens
ATTTTTGAACTGCCCCATACAATTATCTGACCATATGAGGTGTTCTTTCATATGGATTCCTCTTTCTCTTAAATTTTTATAAAATATACTAAAAAAATATTGAACAAACTCTGATGAGTGTAACCGGTTGTCACTCAAATAAAAATGATACTCCCTCAAAACTTTTCTTGATTCCTCAGTGCTATCATCTGCATGTCTATAAACAATATGGACAAACATAGCTACTTGCACTGAATTATAATATTGAGATTGAATTTCCTCTTGCGGAGTGAGAGTATAATTCTCCGCAAAATCAACCACTGAAAGTATAGTACCAATTGGAAATGTGTTTCTACATGCGCGAAATTGGCCATCAAGCCATCAAGCATGTTCAGAGTGCATAACATATTTTGGTACAATTTTATTATTAAATTCACTCATAAATGCATGCACACTAACTTTTTCTGTAACTAAATCACAACGCTTTCCTATTTTTCCATCTTTTAAAGAATATTGAACATTCCTAAATCTTTTGACATCTACTAATTGTTGTCCAAAATCATGATCAACACTTTCATGCAAACAAATTCTTAAAAGTGAAAGATTTCCACAGTTAATGCATTGTCCAGAAATACAAGAACTTAAATAAAATAATTTATCATTAGATTTTTCACAAAACAAACCTGAAATAAACTCTCTTATTGCTTCAAGTGGCATATCAATACCACAATCCTGTATAATCATGTTAGAATGCAAGGTACAACGTATATATCGAAAAACATCATAAAAATAACTAAATTGAACATGTATTTTACAACAACAAGATATTCGTTGCTTATTAATTTTTACATACCAGGGTTTACATTTTTCAAAAGACCTTTGACTTATTTTAATATTACCAGGTAACACTAAATCACTACAAAATTTTCTATAAAATTCAGTTTGTGTTGTATCTAATAGGTGTTTTGGGTGAGGATCATGAACTTTGGACCCCACCCTTAATTTTAAAACATCTCTAGCATTAGATGAAACCCTAGTATTATCATGCCAATATTTTTCGATCAAAGATTTAATTTCAACACTCAATTTTATATCAGACCTCGGTAGTCGTCCACTGAAACTCCAACATTGATTGATAGGATCATTTTCTATACTTCTCTTCTTTTTGCCGCTCTTAGTAATGTTTTAGGATGTATTTTTAAAACTTCACTAATATTGTTTGCCATTCTTTTATTTAAAGTTGCTTTGTTAACTATAGCAGTAGTTATAGCTCTTCTTGCTGCGTTTTTATCTTTAGATCGACTATTTTTCCCAATAAATTGAATGGCACTAGCAACAGTAGACATAACATGTTTTAATGATTGATCTTTTCTTTTTGGTTTAACATAAAAGCCTAACCTATTCATTACTTTCCTCATTTTTTGCATTCTTATCAATTGCATCATTAATTGACATTGAAATGCAAATTTTTTACGATAAAAGAATTTGGTGTATATTCTATTTGCATGTGTTGTTATTTGCCTCCAAGAAATTTGACGAGGAATATTATCAAAAACACCACTTCCAATTTTAAAAAAAGTATTTTCATTAAATTCAACATCACATTCTAGATTTTCATCTTCATTTTCATCAACAAAACGGTTTTCATTTTCATTTTCATTTTCATTTTCATTTTCATTTTCATCTTCATCTTCATTTTCATTTTCATCTTCATCTTCATTTTCATTTTCATTTTCATTTTCATTTTCATTTTCATCTTCATTTTCATCTTCATTTTCATCTTCATTTTCATTTTCATTTTCATTTTCACCTTCATTTTCATTTTCATTTAAAATACAGGTAAGAAAAAGATCATTTTGATTTTCACTTGCAACGAAAGATTTTTCTTTTTTGTTTTCAACAATTCTATAAAGGATCAGCTCCTAATATAGTCACGTCAACATCATTAAGTCCAAAGATCTTTGTAAAACTTCTACATACAAATTTACCATTTCACTAACATGTGGATTTGAAATGGATTTGTGCATATTGAAACATTCTCCATAGCATTCAAAGAGGGATTTGAAGACATAGTAGGACTTGTTTGTATAATCATATTCTTCTCCAAATCGACTCCTTGCAAATTAACTTCATCTACAACCATGGTATCCTCAATGTTTTCATCTTCAATAGTTGTTGAATTGGTTGCTCCACCATCATTCATTGATTGCATTCTCATTCTTCTTTCTCTTTGTCTTTTTCTCTCTTTTTCCCTATTTGCTTCAACTTCTTGAGGAGTCAATGTCTTCCTTCTTTTATTACAAGCTTTATCTCCCATGATTATAAAATTCTCAAGCACAAATGAATGTTAATAGTAAAATTCTTAAAAATATTCAATCCAAATTGGAAGTTGAATACCTATTAAGAAAAATTTCTTCCTCTTGTGTTCGTCAAAACAAGTAACAAAAATACCACAATTCCACTTTAAAAATTAAATTCTGACCTGTAAATACAATAGCTTATGAAAAGTCATTCATTTTTAGTGCTCTCGGCCGTACATGCAAGTTGCAGACTTCAGAAAACTTGTGCACAGTGAATTTAAATCATATAAATTGGATCCCGTTAATAACACGGGATCCCGCTTCAAATGAATTGGGATCCCGATTATAAAATGGGATCCCGTTTATGTACAAGCGGGATCCTGTTTCATAATCGGGATCCCGTTCACCAACTTCAAACATCAGAGCCATTGCTTAGTGAACGAGATCCCGTTACGTTGACAACAGTCAGAATGTGGATCAAATGTAATGGGATCCCGATTAGTAAACGAGATCCCGTTTTATAAGCGGGATCCCATTTTTTTAAAATTTGAATTGCCTTTTGCATTGTGGTCGGGTTTTTGCTTAGGATTTTGGTTCGGGAAAAGCATTGGAAGTCCGAACCTCAACCTTCAACCTAGTTTGACCTACAAGTTGAAGGTCCTAACAATGTCAAAGAAAAATACCAACTTTGGACATATGGCTGATGACCTTTTTTGCAGAATTTTTGACGAAATTAAAACCCATTTTAGATGAAACAATGCATATTTTAAATATGTAATTTGTTTTGCAATTGGATTATTTTTTCTATTTTTCAATTAATTTCTAATAAAATTGGTCCATAAACTTTCAATATCAGAGTTTTTTACTATTTTAATAACTTTTGATCAACATAACATTTTGACAAACGGATTGCATGAGAACAAACTTCAGACAATTCTTTTCAATTTAAAAAAAAAAAATCAAAAAATGATAAGTTTAGGGTCATCTTATGAAGTCGCATAATTTTACTCCATTTTTCAAAACGCATAAATCATTTAATAAAAATTGAACAAAAAATTCAATAAAAAATACAAAAAAATATCAAGAAATGCTTTCCGCTGAGTCACAAAACTTATCCCAAAAGGATTTAGAAAAATATGATAATTTAAGTCAAAATATGGATGTCGTACACGTGCATGGTATGGTAAAAAAAATGACTTTTAAACAGTGGTTTTTTAGAAATGCCTATTAAAACTCAATTTGTACAATCTGGGTATTGAAATAAATTACATATTTGGAAACTAGACTCCGAGCACTACATTTTATCATTAATGACTTTTTTAAAGATTTCATCTCTAAGTGCTTCAAATTTTAAGGTCAAATGTGTCAAATGCTGAAAATCAGATAAAACACTTCTATTTGTTGGCCAAAAAGTGGACTCAACTTCTTGCGCACACCCCCTACAAAGATATCTCTTTGGGATTTAATGTATTCATATGAAACATGCATGAATATTTTGATGCAAGCTTTAGCTAAAATTATTGTTCCATATAAGGTTACTTCCATTGAGATTGTTAACATTTTAGAGTTAATTCATCAAGGTAAATCTAAAATCTCATTTCTACCTTGTGAGTTGCTTCATTCCCATATTATTTTGGAGCATAGATTCTCATATACTATGGCTAAATATGGTGATGCTTGAATTAGATGATCCTTAGTAGACATTGAAGGTAGTTTAAACATTAATAGAAAAGACTTCTCAAAAGGGGCATCAATGTTGATTTTATTAGATTACCAAAGTATGAGATTACATTAAATTATTTGATAATGTGACTGATAGATTTCTTGGTTTTGTTACCTTACTTGTTAGTCTAGGACCTATTATGCTTCACTATATATTATATGTGATTCCTAGTAGTTTAGTGTATATAATTTATTTTTTCCTTGGATTCATGCCATGGATTTTGTACCACCAATTTTTCACAAAAAATTGAAACTCGTTCATAATAATAAAAGGTCCATAATCAAGGTTGATAATAATCCCTACTATTTTTTTCAAGTGCTTAAAAAAGAGAATATTTTGTTTCTTGAAGTTGGTTAATCATACCTACATTACTATATCAAGAAATTACTCTCTTCCTCAAGTTGAGCCCAAGGATGTTTGGGGCTACCTAAATTTTATATCTTTATGCAATAATGAATTGACATATACTACACCCACACTAGAAAACTTTGAAAATGATGAGGTTCTTGCTAACTTTTTAAGATTTTATGAGGATTTATCTAGGTTTTATCATGATAGAATTTTCTCATATGTTCTTGAGACTTGTTCTTATTGTATAGGGAAACCTGTCCTTCATGATATGATCCCTTATATTTCTCTAATTCCACTACACCATTGACTAAGGATAGAAATACACATGTTGTTTATGGCACCTTTGATGTTGTGATGGATAAACTCAGCAAAGAACAAGTACTCAAATTAGTGATTTTTTAAATATTTTCAAATGACATAATATGTTTACATTATTGCAGGATTAATTACTTATTTACATAGTATTATCAAGATATATTAAGCATCTCTAGTTATATTTCCATGCATAACCTTGTTCTTGAGATTTCTACTAAAGCTATGAAATTGGACATTAGAAGGATGCACATCCCAAGGTTTGTTTTATGGTGAAAAATGAGATTGAAATTGTTTTGAAGGTTATTTTAATTAGACCTAATAATGAATTCCTATAGATTTCTAACATAGTACTTGTGTTCAAATCTAGTGGATGTATTTGTATGTGCACTAAGTTTAGGTATTTGATAAGTATCTGAAGTGCACACAATCTACTGAGGAGGGGGGTGAATTAGTATATCTAATCAATTCAAAACTCTTAACTTTAACTCAAAATATCAAATCATGAAACTTGAATCTTCACTAGTACTAATCAAGCATTGAGCACACATTCACATAATTGAACACTAGATATATGTGGAAACCCAAGATGGGAAAACAATGGTGAGAATAGTTGCTTGGATCTATTGTCCAAATGCAGCCTCATAAAGAAAAAATATACAAGTGAACTTTTTAATATGAAGTAGGCACCAACTTACAGGAGACACCAATCCCCTAATGTATTTGTAGGAACCTACCTACTAGAGAAATTAACCGCCAACAAAAAAATACAAGAGGTAGAACATCAGTCCTATCGAATTACAAAGATAAAATTGTAGAACTTCTATATAGTTGAATACATCTCATACATGTGTCAGATTTATAGCTAACACTCTTCCACATTGCATATGATCTTATGATATTGGTTCACAAACTAAGATGCAACTCTCCCTTTTATATTCATCACCTTCTATTCAATTTACAACTACAACCAACTTTTCTTCACATTGGTGTAATTCTACTTCACATTGTGCATCTGTACACCTAAGAAATATATAGATGGCATTGCATTAACACTCTTCTATGTTGGCTAGGGATCCATAAATAACCATGACAACATAAGGTGGACCTAAATTCAAATTACATGAAACATGTAACACATTGGTACAAAATTAAATTTTCTTGTTGCCAAAATAACATGGTGTCATGTGCTACCACATGAACCTTAACCAAGTCCTATCTTGACACCACACATAATATTTGAATTCTGCATGCTACTAGTGATTACCACATAGGTCTCAAACACTGACTAGTTGACAAACATACATAGAGAAACTTTTGTGACTTCAATATTTTTGCATGCTAAACATATCCTCTAGAAACACTAGAATATGATAAAACAAATGTAGGAATACTCTCCTTTCAAACCATAGAGCCGAACTCCATTTTTGAAAGAAATGATGACCATAATTGTATTGTCAAATAAATCTCTTTGCCCTAAAAAATGAGCTGAAACATTTATGTATAGATTTTCACATCACCTCTATCACTATGAATAGATGCAAGCATACATCAGTTACACCAACTTCTGGAACATAGTCACTCTTTAGAATCTAATAATGTATGTTTCTTGATTTAGTGATATGATTGATATTACAATACAATTACCAACACAAATATGTATGCAACCACATTGATCTTTTGACATACATTTTACTTTCAAAAATATATCTAGTAACATATATTTTTGTAAATCTCTACAACTCAAAATGATATGATAGGGGAATATAATGATAATTCATGTACTACTAAGCTTAACACCTTTGACACAAAGAACTCTTTTGACATCAATGACAACCTTTGTTCAAAAACCTCCCCCTTTGTCATTGATGGAAAACAACAAAATGTTGGGCCACCCATAAAACTAGTTGGTCACACACAAAGACATTTCTCCCCCTTGGAAGATATAGCATTTTAAGTTCACTTTCTCCCCTTTTACATGTCAATGGCAAAGGTCAACTCTCCCCCTTTTTCATTATCTGGAAACTTGTTTCCTGGATAGACTCCCCTTGAGTCCATGCTTCACTACTTTTGAAAGTATTCCACAAGACCACCCAACCTTCTTGCAGTAGGGAGACAAAGTTCCCCCTCAACCTATACTTCCTCTTTTTTCAAGAGGAGGGAGAAATAACTCCTAGATTTTTCTAGAGAAACTCAAATATCTCCTTAGGAAGTGGTTTTGTGAAGATGTTTTCCACTTTCTCCTTTGTCTCAACATAATCCAACTTCACCTCCTTTTCTACAACTTTCTCTCTCATAAAAGATACTTGATTGCAATGTGTTTTGTCTTTGAGTGCATTACTAGATTCTTTGAGATGTTTATGGCACGGGTATTATCACAAAGAATGGAAATAGGTTCATCAAACTCAATCTTCATCTCCTTTGGATTTTTTTTCATCCATAATACTTGAGTGCAACATGAGGCTACAACAATGTATTTTACTTTTGTTGTAGATAAAGAAATTGATTCTTGTTTCTTTCTCAACTAGTACACCAGACTATCACTAAAAAAGAAATATCCACTACTTGTGCCTTTCTGGTCATATATGATTCCTACTCAATCTGCATCTATGTATGTAGTCAAAGTGAAATTTTCACTCTTTAGATACCACAGTCCAAAATCCATTGTAGCCTTCAAATATCTGAATATCCTTTCTACTGCTTTGACATGAGTTTCCTTAGGTGCTTCTTGAAATCTAGCTACCATTCAAACTGCATGTATTATATCTAGTCTAGATGTTGTCACATACAACAAACTACCAATCATAGATATATATAAGGTTTGGCCTGTCAGAGAAGATTCATCATCTTTGTACTCAACTTGCATCATCTAACCATAGGTGTACCCACCAGTTTAAAGTCTTCCATCTTGAACTTTCTTAGCATGTCCTTTATGTACTTATTCTGGGAAATGAATATTCCTTTATTCAATTATGCAATTTGTAACCCAAGAAAGAAAGATAAGTCACCTAGCATTGACATTTCAAACTCACTCTACATTTCCTTTTGAAACACCTTGCACATGGCATCACTGCTACCACCAAAAATAATATCATCTACATAGATCAAAACTATCAAAAATTGATCACCTTTTATTTTTATGTATAGATTACTATCTGCACTTCCTCTTTGAAACCCTTGCTACTACAAGTATCCATCCAACCTTGAATACCAAGCTCTAGGAGCTTCTTTGAGTCCATAAAGGTCCTTCTTCAATTTGTACACATAATCCAGACTATCAAAAATTTGAAACCCTTATGGTTGTTCAATGTAGACATCTTCTTCTAGCTGTCCATTCAAAAATATTACCTTAACATCCATCTGGTATACATTGAAATTTTTGAATGCTAAAAGAGCCAAAAACATCTTGATTTCTTCCAGTCTTGCTACTGAAGCAAACGTCTCTTCAAAATCTATGCCTTCAACCTAAGGATATCCTTTGTACACAAGTCTAGCCTTGTTCTAGATCACTTCACTTTCTTCATTTAGCTTGTTTTAGAAAACTTGCTTAGTTCCAATCACCTTCTTTCCTTTGGGTCTTGAGATTAGTTCCCAAGTTTCGTTCTTCTTGGTTTGATTTAGCTCTTCCTCCATAGCTTCTACCCAACCTTTCTCTTTTTGTTTCTTATTTAGAAGACTTAGACTCTATCTTTGATAGTAATGCAAAGTGTACTTGTTCATTTACCTTCTTAAGTCTCCTCTGAATTTGAACCCCATTGTCTTTATCTCCCATAATCTAGTCTTCAGAATTATTCTTCTGAACATATTTTGTTGGAATTTTTGTAACAACTTTTGAATTTTCATCACTATTGTGGATTGGTTATTCATCATTTTCTACTTTCGGACTACCAATAGACTAAATTTTTTCATCAACTCTCACATTTTCACTTTCCACAACCCTCTCTAGTCTTTTTTTATAACATCTATATGCTTTACATTTCAAGGAGTAACTAAGAGAAATACCTTCATCAAAATTGGAATCAAACTTACCCAAATTTTCTTCATCCCTTTTGATGTAGTATTTGCTTCCAAATATCCTGAGATGTCCGATTGAAGTCAATATTCCTCTCCATAGCTCATATTGTGTTTTATCAATAATACATCTTATCTTAACTCTGTTAGGGATATATACCATAGTTTGAACCACTTCTCTCCAATACACATCTGGTAGATTTTCTTGACACAACATTGTTCTTTCCATCTCATGTACAATTTGATTCTTCCTTTTTGCAACTTCGTTTTGCCACGGAGTCTTAGTAGGAAAATATTTTCTTTGTATCCCATTCTCTTCATATAATTTGTCATACTTGTTAGAATTGAATTATTCGCCTTTGTATAATCACAAAATCTTGATTGTTCTTTCAGTTTCATTCTTTACTAATGCCTTAAATTACTTAAAATTCTCAAATTCTTCTGACTTCTCTTTTAGAAAAGTAATCTAAGTCATTCTAGTGTAATCATCAATGAGCATCATGAAATACATGTATCCTTGTAGACTCTTTGTCCTGATAGGTCTCAAAAATATGTATGGACCAAATCCAATGGTTTTGATGTGGAATACTAATTAGCAGAAAATCTTCTTTTTGTCTATTTTCCTTCATGACATGGTTTTCAACTAGTAGATTAAGGCTTCTTAAAATATTTGGCATATCCTAGACCATTCCTTCTAAGCTAATCTTTACAATGTCATCAAAATTAACATGTCCCAACCTTCTATGCCAAAGACAATTTTCTTCTTTCTACACAATAAGATAATTTTATCCATTCAACTCACTGAGATGATATATGTCATTGTTATGCTTCCTTTCACAATCAGTTATCTGGTACTTTATTTCTTGATCTCACAACCCTCAACACTAAAGGATAGTTTATAACCTTTATCGCACATCTAACTTACACTTAAAAGAATATGTTTTAGTTCTTCAACATACAAAACATCATGTGTCTTTGTCCTACCACCATCAAGACTCAAAGTACCCTCACTGGTTATTTTGGCAATAGAATTATTTCCAAGAGTCACAAGACCTCCTTGAAATTTCTTGAAATTCATGAACTTAATTTTATCTGCAGTCATGTGGCTTGAGCATCTATTGTTTATGATCCACAAATTCTTCTCTTTTTGAGCATGTAGAGTAGTTTGAGCAATCATTGATTTCTTTGACTTTTTCTCTTTTGAAACCTTCTTCTAGAATTTATCCAATTTATGAATTCTACATTCTGATCCTTTCCTTCTTGTTTTTGGAAGAGGAGGAATCACAAAATTTCTTTTTCAATTCCTAGTAATGTGTCCAAAATTGTTGTATTTGTAGTAAATGATATTAAAATTGAATAGAGGTGCAAATGCATTATTGCTGAAAATTTTATTTCTTCTTACCATAGTTTTTTTACACTCCACAACCTTATGACCAAAATTATTGCAATTAAAACAGTAACCAAAAAAAGAATAATTAAACATGGTGTTGTATCTCTATCTTTTGGATCTTCTTCTCTTCTTCTGAACTTGAATAAAGCTATCATTTGGTGTCTTTCTTTAATCACTTACAATAACTCTTTTAGAATTTGTACTTCTGAAACTAGTCCCTTCCAAACTTTCTTTAGAAGGCTTCACTGACTGTTTAGTCCCTTTGTTCTTTTTTATCATCAAAACCAATTCTGGTTCTAACGTGCAGAGATCTCTAACATCCCAATATCTAATCTAGAGTCTCGATACTCTTTCCAAACTTCATTAGTAGCTGTTTATTCACCTTCTCAAGATCTTTTCTTATCGACACAACTTCTACTTCAAAATTATCACAGTCCTTTTCTCTTGACAACAATTTTTTGGTAAGAACTTATTTAATCCTTTTTTCTTCTTCTTGGGTCTTTAATTCAACAATCACCTTCTTTGATTTCTCTAGATCCAAATATACCTTTTCTTTAGACTTCACTTCTTCTATAATTCTCTTGTTTAGTCTCTTAATCTCTTTTCTAACACATAGCAATTCTTCCATAAGATCTAACTTCATCTTCATTGTTTTTGGAATCCATTTATGCATCTTCTTTAGTAGTTTCAAAAGCCATGAATACAACTTTTTATTTTTTATATCTAGAGATGTTTTCATCTTCTTCATCAGTAGAGTAGTCTTCCTCATTAGTGTAGAAACTCTTTGTTTTTTTCCTCTAACCTTTATTCTTTCTCTAAAATGATTTATTTCCATACTTTTTCTCAACATTGTTAGAATCCTTATGGGGACACTTATCCATAAAATGTCCTATTTCATTGCAATTAAAACACTTAAAAGGTAACTTTCCTTTATACTTACCAAAACCTCTTTGTAGCTTTCTAACCAAATTAACTTCCTCCAAATCTGATCCAATATTAGAATTTGGATCAACTTGCTTCTTAGATAATCTAAATGCCACCTCTTTCCTTATTAAATCCTCATTTTCAAATCTCATTTCAAAAGTAATTAGAATTCCATGCGATTCAATCATCTTCAAAACATTCAGATCCTTAGCTTCTTCAATTGCAAAGACTTTGGAATGAAACCTTCTAGGAAGATATTTGAGTACCCTTTTCACAACATTATTTTCTTTCAATTCCTCACCAAGAACTCTGATAGAGTTAAACACTTAATCAACCTAGAGAAAAAATGTGTCAATATTTTCATCTTCAGGCTTCCAAACTAAGATCTATGAGTTTGCAACTTTTCCTCTTTGACTTTGTCATCACCTTCATAGATGGTATGATTTTTTTCCCATATTTCCTTCATTGTCTTGCACTACATCACTTTCACAAATTAAGAACTATTCAATCCACATAAAATAACATTCCTTGCCTTAGCATTAATTTCATAATCCCTCTTTCTGACTAATCCCTAAGAGGGTTTTCAAGAATCTCATATCCCTCTAAAATGAACATCTAGATATCAAGTCCTCGAGCCATCAAGTAGAACTCCATCCTAACTTCCAAAATGCAAAATTGGATCCATCAAAGAGTGGTGCTTTATTTATAGAGAATCCTTCCTAAGCAATTGAGTGTGCCATCCCAAAACTACCTTAAGTTGTTAGGCTTCTTCAAACAAACTTGGCTTTGATATAAATTTAGAGGCACACAATCTACTAAGATGGGGGGTGAATTAGTATATCTAATCAATTTAAAACTCTTAACTTCAACTTAGAATATTAAATCGTGCAACTTGAATCTTCATTAGTACTAATTAAACATTGAGTGCACATTCACACAATTGAACACCAGATATATATGGAAACCCAAGATGAGAATAGTTGTTTGGATCTACTATCCAAATCTAGCATCACAAAGTAGAAATATACAAGCGAATTTCACAATATGAAGTGGGAACCAACCGAGACTAGAGACACCAATCCCCTAATGTATTTGTAGGAACCTACCTATTGGAGACACCAATCCCCAATAGAAAAATATAAGAGGTAGAACCCCAGTCCTATCAAATTATAGAGATAAAGCTTGGATATATTCTATATAGTTGAATATATTTCATACACGTGCCAGAGTTACAACTAAAAGTCTTCTTCACTACATATGATCTTATGGTACTAGCGCACACTAAAATGCAACTATCCCTTTTATATTCACCACCTTCTCTTCAATTTATACCTATAGCCAACTTTTCTTCACATTGGTGTAATTCTACTTCACATTATGCATATGTACACCTAAGAAATATATACATGAAATTGCATTAGCATTCTTCTATGTCAACCAAGTATCTGCAAATAACCAAGATGACATAAGGTGGACCTAAATTCAAATTACATGAATGTATAACATGTTGGTCCAAAATCAGATTTTGTTGCTACCAAAAGAACATGATGTTGTGCACTACCACATGAACCTTAACTAGATCCTCTCTTGAAACAACATGTAAGATTTTAATTTTGCATGCTACTAGCCTTTATCACATAGGTCTCAAACACCAACTAGAAGATAGATAGACATAGAGAACCTTTTTTCACTTCAATCTTTTTGTATGTTGAACATATCCTCTAGAAACTCTAGAATATGATAGAACAAGTGTAAGAATACTCTCCTTTCAAACCATGAGCCAAACTCTATTTCTAAAAGAAATGTTGATCATAATTGTATTGCTAGAGAAATCTCTCTACCATGAAAATTGAGCTGAAAATTTTTGGTAGAGACTTTTGGATCACCTCTATCACTATGAATAGATGCAAGCATGATATTGCAAGAATATAATAGTCACACCAAATTTTGAAAATAGACACTCCTCAAAATCTAATAATGCATGTTTCTTGATTTAGTGATATGATTGTTATGATAGTAAAACTACCAAAACATATAGGTATGCAACCACATTGATCTTTTGACATACAACATACTTCAAGAAATATATCTTGTAACATATATTTCTGCAAATGTCTACAACTCAAAATGATATGACAAGGGAGTATAATGATAATTCATGTAATACTTATCCTTACACCCTTGACACAAAGAACTCTTTTGGAATCAATCCTCTTACTACATCAATGACAACCTTTGTACAACAATATCACCCAAAGATTCCTTATTCAAATATTTTCTTAGTAGTTGAAAAAATATTTTGGTTCCTCCAAATTGATTAATCATACCTAAATTACTATATTGGGAACTTATTATCTTCCTCATATTATCCCTATGGATGATTAGGGTTCCCTAAATTTTTCATATTCACATGATAATACAATTAAGGAATTTTAGAGAAGGGGGATTCGCTATTGGTGAGTTCTCTTCATTTAGAGAGCCTCATGGGGTGAACTGCCCTAAACTAGCTCAGGAATAGGGTGGGAGTTCTAGAATTCGAAAGAGTAGGTCACAAAGATTCTCTGGACAAACTGACAAGCTCTTGGCCAAAGGATGGAAGCGTGGGTCTAGGACAACAACGTGGAGCGCTGGTGTCTCTCTAGTGTGCTGGTGTCCATACAGACTAGAAAGCGAGAATGTTGTAGAAAATAAAAAAGTGGCTACTTCTACTCTAATTACTGAGAAATATTAGAACATGAGAAAGCAATAGAATGTAATGGAACTAAAATAAAGTGTAGAAATGATAGAGATAAGAAGAAGAAAGGAAGTGCTCACAACCACACAAGTAATGAAGCCTCCATCACATGAATGTCTTCAAAATCTACATGCGTAATATCTAGAAAAATTGTTGGGGTTGTATAGGGGTTTACCTCAGTCAAACCCTAGTTTTGGTGTTCTCAACTCCACAGATAGCTAGATAGAAAGAAAGAGTGTGGTGAAAGAAAAACCCACTTCAGGAGTAGGACCCGCACCACCAAGTATGAGTGATAAAAGCAATCCCTGCTCAAGGAGGAGAACCCATATCACAAAATGTAAGTGATAAAAGCAATCCCCACTCAAGGAGGAGTACCCATATCATGAAGTATAGATGCAATAGAAAGGAGATATGGAATCCAAAGATGCTCACCAGTATGAGATAAGGGAGATAGAACTACAAGGCTTAAGGAAGCCAAATGAGGAGAGCAATAGATCTGCAAGAGCCAAGAGCATTGTTGTAATGAGCTTGTAAAAGCTTGAAAGTGTTGCAAAGGATGGTGCCAAAGAGTGGAAGAGGAAACTAGAAGTTGGAATGAAGCTAGAGTGTGAAGCTATTGTAACAAGTTGTATGATGTTGTGCAAGCAAAATTTGGAGAGAAGTTGGAAGAATTTAGAAGCAAAAGAAAGTTGCAAATGAAGTGAAAAGATAGCATTTAAAGATAGAAGAGAAGCAAAAAGAAGCTTCCTAGGCAGTTACAAGGAATCTCGAGTTGTTACCATCGACCAAAGGAGGTGACAAGTGGAAAACATGCACGAAAATGGTCATTTGAACATTGAAACCTTACAGGATGCTAGCGTGGCACACAAATATCTATGCGGCATGCAAGTGTCTGAACACATCACACTACAAAACAACACGAATGGGAAAAACACAAAGTTTGATGCAAAAATGACATGCAGGGGTAGCTACTGAAAAGGGGTGTTGAGCATCCTAAGAAGGGAAAAAGGTTGATGTAGGGGCTAAAATGAGCCTACAAAAATGCTAAAGGAGTGGACACTAAGGCAGGTACAAGAATGCATGCGAAATTGCAAGGGGTGCAATTTTACGACTATACATTTTGCCCCCACTTTAGTCAGCATATGAATCTACAATAATATGCACACTAAAGGAAATATATTAAACACAAATAACATCATATTCCAAAAGGATATTATAGAGGAAGCAGATAACTCTTCAAACCATGAAAACATGCCCCCAAGATGAAGATTTTCAAAACAAATACATTAGACAAGAAAAACCTGCACCAAACAACAATGTTGGAACATAAAAAGCTAAAGGATTTGAGTTAGCAAAGTGAAAGAGACCTCGATGTAAAAGGTTGTCTTAGTACTATGCATCATCCCCAAATTAAAAATAATACATAGAAGAAATCTAAGATGTCAAAGAGAGAAAGAGAATATACTCAGGATGAAGAATATGCAGATCTTCGATCTGATATATACAATTGAGAAGAGAGAGAGAATTTAAGAATGTAAGCACCTCACAGGCCCGTAGACCTGCAAGGAAGGTGTCCTCCAAGATCTCTCACATGAAGGATACTAGGAAAAGAACCTTACAGACCCATAGACCTGAAAGGAAGGTGTCCTCCAAGATCTCTCACATGAAGGAAACCAAGAAAAGCATCTTACAGGCTTGCAAACCTGCAAGGAAGCATCCCCCAAGATTTCTCACATGGAGGAAGCTGGGAAAGTGCCCTATGGCCTGCATACCTATAGGGAAGGTATCACTCAAGATATCTCGCATGAAGGAAACCCAAGAAAGTGCCTACAAACCCGCAAACTTGCAGGGAAGATATCCCCCAAGATCTCTCACATGGAGGAAACCCAAAGAAAGTGCCCTACATACCCACATACCTATAAGGGAGCCACCCCCAAGATCTCTCGCATGGAGGAAGCTCAAAAGAAGCACCCTACAATCTCATAGACCTGTAGGGAGGTATCCCCCAAGATCTCTCACATGGAGGAAACCCAGGAAAGGGGACTCCGCAGAGTTGAAAAGAAACTTCACAGGCACACTCGTAGCGACATGTTTACCCACAAATAGAACATGTCAGAAAGTGGCCATGGAAGAAAGTAAACAGATAGGCGCACAGACCATCGACAATCTGGAAAGCTTTCAAAGGGGTCCCTTAGGAACCCTTCAAAAGAAGATGGGTCCACTCAAGGGACGTGTTGTTTGAAAAGCAAGGTCTAGCCAAGTTGTCCTCAAGCTAGACACAAATGATTTCATTCAAAGGAGATACTTTCAAAGGGGTTTCCTTCGGTAGGGAACCCTTCAAGACACAAAGGGGCCCATTCAAAGGAACAAACCAATTGAAAGATAGGGAGAAGAGAGGGGGTCCTTAAGAAGGACACACATCTCCAAAATGAGTAAGGACACACATCTCCAAAATGAGTTATCACTACTCCCAACATACAGGGGAGGAGAACCATGCAAACATACAGGATAGAGGTAAACCTCGATATCACTTGTCATTTGAAGAAGAGGCAACTTGTATGAATGCTATTAAGTGAGAAAAAACTATAATAAACCTAAGTAAACTTAATCTATAAGTGTGAATAGGCCATTCCTAGAAAGATGATTAGCTAACTAGGTGAATAATGACTCTATTTACACTAACACCCCCTTAAGTGCAACTTAGGGAGTAATGTATACAAGATGATGAGTCCCAGATACTGGGCCATGTTAGGTACTCATGTATAAATTTCTCATAAAGTGGAGTAAAGAAGAAAAACCTTGTGGGAAATAAAAATCCCTCTCCAAAAGAGAAATGATGCAATGAAATAAAATGTACAAGTAAAGAAGATAGGACTCATGATGACCCCCCAAGGACTACTTCTAGTACAATGTATAATGAATGTCCCCCCCATAGGAGATAAAAGAGAAAATTTATATGTGACCCCCCTAAAAAATGAGAAGTGATGAACTCCATGTGAGGAAATGCTTCCTCCCAAAACTGATAGGAGGAGAGAAACCATGTAGCCTCCCCTTAGAATGATGCATATCTAGTGCTAGTAGATGTTGAACATCAGATGCTAAAGATGATCCATGACCATTGAGAAAAAAAATTTCCCTTGGGAAGAAATAACACCACAAATATGTGCAAGATGAATTCCCATTGCAAATAGGAATATGTACGAAGTAATATGAATGTCTCTGAATTCTATGCATAATCCAAAGAATGAAATGATTTCAATGATATCTTCAAATGATGCTCAATGATCTCCAAGACATCGTTGATATGTGAAAAATGTTGATAAGATGGATTAGGTACCATATAGGATTTAAAAATAGGGGATGTGGATGTATGACAACAATTGGATTGATTTGAATTTGATACTACTATAGAGAATGCCAACATAGATGACGACTGAGTCAGATTGTACTCATGAATATTTGCATAATTTTTCATGATAGAAGTTGTTGCAGTTGAGGTAAGAACAAGATACAAATATGGAAATGTGATGAAACTTCACCAAAGCTTACATCATAGAGGAGATAAATGTCCTCAATAGTGTTCCAAATCTGCAATTCAAGATTCAACAAACAAAGATGTGATGTCTAGTAGATATGCATTCTAATGTGGCAAATATGAAAAGAAGATAGCAATGTCGTAATGTAAAGAATCATTGAAACTCATGGATGATTCAATAATGAATTCAAATGTAGCAACATGTGATATGGGAGATAAGTCCTCAATGTAATCCATGTGACTACATTGTTCATCCCCAAACAATGATGTCTCATAAGATGTCTTATTCAGATTGGATGGTGTTTTTGCATGTGTTGGAACTAGATGATTAGGTAAGGATTATTGAATGCACAAGACAACTGAGAGGTTGGGGTTGTACATTAAAACTTTAAAAACCCTCATAAACATTCAGATCCACATCAACTTAATTAACACTTAATCTGTTAGAATGATTGATCATGAAAGCAAATAACGGAAACTGAAACACATCAACACCATGCACAATAGAACACTGGATTTACATGGAAAACCCAAGAAGGGAAAAAACATGGTGAGAATTAGCTCACAATATAAATTAATTGCAACATTAGATACAAAATGCTCATTGCCAGAGGGCACATTGCTCAAAATAAAGAAGGGCTTGCTGCCAAAGGCTCACTACCAAATTATAGAAAAGAAGAATGTTACAGTAAGAAACCCATCTCAATGCAACAAAAAAATATACCACAACATCACCAACACATTTGAATCCTTTTTGAATATTGTAGACACCTTTTTCTCATTGCTTCTAGTAGTCTAACTCATTAAATCTTGCACTGCAGTTCACAAATTTGCACTTCACAAATCTGCAATTCACATCACACACTCTACACACACATCCTCCATCAACATAACACTTATTTAAACCTTCTTCAACCTTGAAAAGATTATCCAAGGTTGGTTATGCACCTCAATTGTGCAAATTCAAATTAGGTTGGCACCAAAACATTCTTGCGGTGATAAGGAATGAAAGCAAACCACATCACACCTTACCTTAGACCCAAATCATACATATATGTCACACCACACTTCCACAATCACCAAAGGAAATCCAAAATTAGTGTAAACACCCAAGGTTGATCGAACCTATGTAAACAACATTAGAATTTAAGTACACACTTCCTCAAATCCAAAGATGACTTGTGGACCATACACACCACTTAAACACAATCTAGAATATTCCACAAACACCTTGAAATCCAAAAAATTCCTTCGCAACAACTTTCATATGAAGAACAAACTCGTCCTACACACCCAAATACACTTCCACGCACTGTAACAAAAGAAATAATCTTGTAGAGAACCAAACCACAAGAAAATTCAATTGAAGGTAGATATGAACCTTATCAACACACTTCCAGAACCGCAGGAACAAAAACCAAACTACGAATAAATGAGGAGCAAAACCATTTCTCCTAGACAACACTACAACACAGTGCACACAACTTCTACACAATGATCTAGAGTAAGAAACTATGGATATAACACCTCTGATAAACATATTTGAATCGCAAAAATAGATCTTCAACATAGAAGAAATGCATAGCAAAACCAGAACACCACTATGTATGCCAAAACACCTCTACAACACACTGTTTCCTCTTTTATTCAAATTTTCTCAAAAGTACTTGGAAACAAAGCACCTAAAACACATTATCATCATATTCACCACTTCCTTATCATCACCAAACTAAATTCAACCAAACAACATCCAAAAATAGAAGATTATCAAAGAAACACTAGAGGTTGACACCAATAACACTTACTAATGACAACATAATGAAACTAATCAAAACATCATCACAACTTCTCAACCATTACTAGTTGAAATCAATGACAACACAAACATAAACCTAGATTTATTTGATTTCTTAGAAAGAGAATAATTTTAGGTTGTTATATATATAAATATTTATATTTAGATTATGTAGAGGATATTATGTTATGTGATTATTAAATTAAGAGATATGCTAGATGCTTTTAGTGTTGAGTTAATTGAAAGAAAATAAATTTATAATTTGATTTGTTGAAATATTTTCAAACACTTCAACATAGTATTCTTTTGGATAAAGACGGTGTTTCATACTATATTTTTACCAGCATTATTGGTATGTTCTTGTGCATAGAACCATGAGGGAAAATTTTGAAAAATATAAACTATCTTAAAAGAAGTAATATTTTATTAGTGATCAATATTATTTTACTTATTTGACAAGTAGTCAAAATCTTAAATGTGAGACAAAGTGTCTCAAGTCGATGACGTTGTTTGATAACATTGTAAACTATATGTGCATGAAAATAGGAGAGTAGTTTACTCTTAAGGTTTGAGTGCTAGTACTTGAACAAGTGGTAGTTTCCAAGTCCCAAGATACATTACGAGAACGTAACATGGGTGTTCAAATTTAGGAAATCATATCCATCCTAGTTGTTTACTGACTTTAGTAAGTTATTATTTTATGATTCAATAACCTTAAGAAAGGTTAATCAAGAAATTCAAACAATCAATCATGTGTTTAACCTTAGGTCAAGGTGGTTTCCAAGTTGAGCTAGAGGTGTGTGAACTTACGACTTCACTTCCTAAGGAAGTGTTTGATATGTTTCAAATCTTTGGCCAAAGTAATGCAAAAATTTATGCTTGCATTAATTGGTTTAACATGTCCAAATAGCATATCTAGACAAATTGGTCATACTGAGTTATAGATGTATAAAGTTGTATGGTCAATTAGTTATGTAGGACACAACACTAGAAACTCATATGACATACTCGTGGGTTCCTTGGTCTTGCTCTTCGTGAAGAGTGGTGACATTTCCAGTTGGAAAATGTGTAGGGGATTTTTGGTTTGTGGTTGGAAGTAAATCACTTAGGTGATGCTCTCCCTCTTGTAGATGACAATGTCGAGGCTTGTGAAACAAAATCATTTTCTAGATATGGAAGACTTTACCTTGTATTATGTAAACTTGTATACTTGAAAGTATTACATGTATGAATTGTAATTGAAAAATTGTATCTTATTTCTCAAGTTGAAATTAATATAGTTCAATTCAAAAGTTGTATTATACATTCATGTTTTGATCATGTGCAATAAATAATGTATGAAAATAAAAAAAAATTACTATCCTATTTTTAAGCATACGTTTGTATTTAAATCTATGGTAAAAACCTAAGTATTTACTTTTTAGTATGAGTGAGTTTGCTACACCTTGGTTTTCCATGTGATCATTTTTAAGTAGTGTCATTGTAGTCACTTGTGCATACTTTTTGTCTTCTTTATCTTGATCTTTATATTGATTTCAAAGGAGGTTCTATAGTTTCATCACTATAGCAGTCATCTTTTAATAATCTTTTACAAGTTTTTCATGCTTCAAATGTGTTCTTCATTTTCCTACTCTATTTTGGGATATTGTTTTGAAGGCTTCCTAGTCCTTCATATGTCTTTCTCTCTTTTGGAGAGGATCTTTTCACATGAGGTTTTCTCCTTTTTCTCTAGTTAGAGAGACATTTTTTTATGTGTACATGGGTACCTCATCAAGCCTAGCTACTAGGACCCATCTTTTTCTTTTTATGCATTTTTCATTAGAGTTTTTATCTTCTCCATAAGTTTCACTTAAGGGGAATTGTTTTTCTTTTAAAGACGGGTAAACACTTTTGACCCAGAGCTATGAATCAGTGAGATCCAAATGGGGGACCTCATCCCCAACATAAACACTCAACAATTACACCCCAATGGGGTTTGAACCTTGATGGAAAGAACAACGTTAAAACAACTTAACCATCAGCACCATGCCACTATTGGCATTTAAGGGGAATTGTTAAAGTAAAAGGGTATTTCCTAATTAATCATTAAACTAATTAGGTTCCTTTTTACACCACTACTTAAGTTTACTTAGGTTATGTGCTTTTTTTTCTCAAGTTATAGGATTGGGACACATGTCATAATCTATTTTTATCCTCGGCTAGGGTTCATCTGGGGTTTCTTTTTTATTTTTCCTTATTAAAATGATTCATTATTACATATTATTCATTAATGTATAGTAATACACATTCATAATGACTCATGGTTTTATGGATCAGTAGTCTCTTTGGCCTCTATATCAATTCCTTTTCTTTTTCTCTTTTTGTGACAATTGTTTGATTGTAGGTGATCCTTGGGAGTTGTGGGGTTGTGAAATCAACTCCAACATCCATTACTGAAACTATCTCATAATATACACACTATTAATACGTAAAATATATTGATTGACATTTGTGCACTTGATCCAACCTACTAACATCGTTTCATCCGAATCATCCCTCGGTCTAACCATTTAATCAAATCTCTTTATCTGATTAAATTCATCAATATTCCTCCTCTTAATTGAATAAATCATTTTATCTAATTAAGTCACCTCTTTTGTTAATTAAATCAATCCATCTGATCTAATTATCCCTATTTAATTAAATAATTAATTTTATTTGATTAAATCTCTAAAAGTCTATCCATTAAATTAAATAAATTAAAACCTTGTTTGATTTAATCTAACATCATCTCTTTTAATTAAATAAATAAAAATCTTTATTTAATTAATCTCTTATCTTTATTCCTCTCTTATTTGATTTAAATAAATCCATAAATTTGAGTCAAATAGGTCACATCATCTAATCTCCTATTAAATTAATTAACCCTTGATTAATTTAATCTCTTATCATGTCCCATCCTCTAGATTTTGCAAGTTGCACATGAAAATAGATTTAATTCATTTATTAAATCTCTATTTTCCTCACAAGGCATCTTTTGGAATATTCTCTAAATTTGAATTCAAAAATTCCAAGTCAACATGTACATCCAACAAGGAAATAACTTCATCTTACATGTCCTTTGTCTTGAGCCAAGTGGAATTTATTGCAATTTCCCTTCCCTCTTGCAAGTCATTTCAACAATTTGAAATTCAAAATATGCATTTATTGGCACAATTCTCAAATCTTGCACATCCTCCATCCATTCATAGATTAACAAGTGGCATCATACCATTGGATGAATGTTAGTCCCACATTGCTCAAATTTGTACATTCATCCATATTGGAATTCTATAAATAAAGAGCTCATATCCTCATTTGATCATCCACAAATTATGCAAAGTTATGATGCTAAAATATTTAGCCATTTTCATCCATCACCATTAAGTTCTTAGCTAGGTTTTTGTAGATTTTGGCTTGGAGCTCTCATCCTTCATCAACAAAGTAGATCAATCATCTTCAACATATCAATTTTGCATCTTAGGAATTGGGAAAGGGCCAATTTTCACATCAAATTGGCACCAATTCCCCCATGGGATCATGTGTTTGCTATTCTAATTAGGATTGAATCTATATTTCTTTGTTTCATTGTGTTCTTTTGTTGTTTTCTTTCCTAATTTGAAGTTTGTAAATGGATTTCATGGGGAATCCTTGTTTTAGCTTGCAATCTCTTGTTTAACTTTTTACTCTTGTTGTTTTGGTGCTAGGATTGGGGTTCACACACACTATTGATGATCTAGCAAGTTGTAGACTAAGTTGGTTAAAAAATGTGTTATAAAGGGGTGATCCCACATAAGTGGGTTACAATTGCATTGACAAACAAAAATTTCTTGGGCGATCAAGAAAAATTGGGGGGTGGGGGTTTGCTAGAAGAAGGCGTTTGAGTGAACCCCATGTTAGCCATTTTTTGAATAAAAAATGGTATTTTTTTTTTAATGTTGTTTTAAGGGGTTTATAGCGAAGCCCCCTTCACTCGAATGGATCCAAGGGGGTTCACTCAAAGGGGGTTCGCTAGAACCCCCCTATTTTCCCTTGCCCCTCTCCATTTGCAATTTTATGCAAAATTTTGGGTTTCAAAGCTTAGGTTGAGGATCAAAATGGAATCAACTTGACAAACCTAGTTGGAGGATTATAGTCCTCAAAACAAGATCTCCATCAAGTATAATTTTAATATATTTCGGTTTTATTATGTATTTTTAAGTTTAATTAAACATAGGTTTTTCACCGAAAATCAAGCCCTTTGTTTTGCACATGTGGAAAAATAGTAGATTAAAAAAAAATTGAAAAATATCTAGGTGCTTGGTATTGATGTCCTTGATCCAACAAAAAAAAATTGAATTTTGATACATACAAAAAGTTGTGTTATATAGTATACCTATGTCTAAAATGTAGTGGTTTGACTTCAAAACTTAATTAAGAAAAATATTCAATAAAACACTATGAATCAAATGAAGGTGCTAGATATCGTAGTTACAAATCTAAATTTAGAAAAATAGAATTTTATCCTTCATAGAAAAAATTGTGTTATCGGTGAACAACACTCTTTAAAAATGGTGTTTACTATTAAAAACTAGTTTTTGAAGGAGAGAAAAATAAATGCAATCTTATTCCAATTTTTTTTTTTTAAATATATATTTAGAATCTATAGATAAAATGTCACAAATCACTAGTCTGCATCATCTTCAAATTCATCATGGTTTAGTAGCTATAGGTGTTTGAAAGTGAAGATTGAGTTAAAATAGTTCAGTTCAATGTCAAGTTTGGCCAAAAAGTGTAACTCACTATTATGGGATCGCCCAATTTAGAGCCAAACAATACCATTTGTAATGTTGGAATATTATTCATTGATATACAATTGTAAGAGTTTTTTGCATCAACTAGAGGAAATAAACTATGTAGGATTAATCTCAAGTAAAGATGGTGCTAATAAAAATCACATTGAATCACATATTATGGAGTAGTCACCTCCCACATGAAAGGATATGCAGTGGAAGGAGTGACATGTTCTTATCTAAAAATTTGAGAAAAACTTATTTGGTTGTTTCCTTGCATGTCTACAAATATTTATGATTGATGTGAATAACCTTGTAACCCCATGATTCTATCTTTGAATTATAGAGGGTTGAACCCCATGGTTAGGTGGTAGACGCCACTATTAGTCTATGAGATTAAAGCCATGAAAACTGATTTGGAAAAATCTTGGAGTTCTATTTTTTTCATTTTGTAAGGTAAATTTTAATTTATTTTGCATGAAATTATATTAAAATTAAATTACATTAAATTATAGGGAGAAAATAAATTGATTTTATTTAACATAAATTAAATTTACAATGTGAAGGTAAATGAACCATGAAAAATGGCATCAATTCTTGTGTTCTTTTCCACTTTTTTTTATGATGTATTAATTAAAATATTTAATAAAATATAACTCAATTAAGAAAACTTAATTCTAATGCTATTGTTATTTTACTTTTTTATGTTTATATAAAAGAGAATACAAATACATAAAAAGGGATGAAAATTGATAAATTGACTATTTACATAATATCAAATGAATGTAACATATTAAAATGTGTAGAAATAAAAAATAACAATTATAGATGGAGAATGTCAAATGTAGATGAAATCACAAAAAAAGTGAAAGTGTACTTATTTTGGAGTCTATACAATCATCCAAATAATATGTGGAGACATAAAATTAAATAGGTTGTATAGTAGCTAAACACCTACAAAACAAAAACAAATCACATAGTAGCAGTAATAGGAAAATTATAGGGAAAATAAAAGAATGATTTCAACAATAGAAACTAAATAAGAACTAGATTAACTAATTCAAATGATGAAAATATTAAGAAAATAAATAGCTATTAAACCATTAAGAGGAAGATTCGAATTTAGATAAGATAAACTCTTGAAGCTATCTAGGTCTAAAACACAGGAAAGGGGGTGACTACATAGGATCTTTCTAAAATGGTCAAGGCCCTATTTGGTCTTTTGTCCTCCATAGGTAGTCAAATAGAAAATAATTTTTTTGTTATGTGTACTTATTTCTATGTGCATTTCGAACTACCAACATTAATAAATGATAATGAGAATAATAATATGTACACTTGTTTTTGTCTTTGTGTTTAGGAAGAGGAAAAGGAGGCATGTATAATCCAATGATACCAAAGAAAAGATTCAAAATTAAAATATAGAATGAATGAAGGAATTTTATTAATCTTTTAAGAAGAGATAGGACACAATAAATCCCACATGAATGCCCAAATGCTTAAAAATAAAATGATACACAAATTTTGGCAATACAAAAGAGATGCTAAAATCATGTGCTAATGCTATAAATAAATAAAAAGCTTACAATAAAATGAACATATTGTCACCTAATTTTAGAAAATAATATAGATAAGTCTCAAAAAATTGATGAAGAGGAGTTGCCCCTATCCAAAAAGAATGAATCTCCAAGAAATTAGTGAGTAACAATGAAGATTGTTGTTGGTACAATATTTTATTTTCTTGTATTTAGTTTATTACTTTATTGTATATTGTATACACCTAGGATAAGATAGGATTTCTTAAGTAGTTATCTACTTAGGTAGGTTTCTTTTGTATCATGTGACTTGTACTTTCCTAGTTTGGTGGAGATTTCCAAACATGTGACTGCATCTCCTTTATCCCATATTCATTGTACATTCACATCTCTTGGTAGTATATTTTATATATACCCACTTGCAAGTCTCATATGAGAAATCAATCGTCTCATATATTTGCATGATTTTTATTAAAATATAATTATTCTATCATATCAATATTCTTTGTGCTTTACTTTAGGCCTTATAGGTCTTGGATGGCCATCTCCATAACCAAATCTTAGAATTATCACAAAACTACAAGTTCATATATTTTGAAATAGAAGGCAACATAACAAAAATGGATTTCACATAGAAATACTTCACATAACAATTGTTAAGTACTAAGGGTAACGTAGAATTAAAAATTGCATGAGAATATAAAAGTTGTAAACAAAAACAAATCAAGAGAATGAGAGTCCAAAAAATCTAAGTTTTGAACACCCCTAATCATCCCTTTTGTTATTTCAAGCAAGATAATCAAGAAAATATTATTGGGAATTTGGAAAGACTTGAGTAGAGGAAACTTTCATTCAAGAAGAGTCTAAAATGCCACTATTTTGGCTATTAAACAATGTTCATATGGCTACATAGTCACAAAATGACACCATAATTGTAGTGATGTATATGTGACTACAATTTCATCCTAAATATAGACAAAATCCAATATTATCATAAAACAAAAAAATTAAAAAATGGGCATACAAACATAAAAAAGGTACCACATGAAACACAAGAACATTAAAAACATAAAATTTAGAATCTAAATCATGAAAAATGTCAAAATATGGGATAAAATGTATCCTAAAATATGCTACAAGAATAGACACTAAAATAGGTCAATTTGTACTGTCAACATTGAAGGATATACAATTCTTGATATTACACATTTTTGTATCCAATTTGAGCAAGCTTAAAAAATTAGAAAAAATGCTATTTCTAGGCAAATCATGTCAAGATATATCTATGTATTCATTAAATGTGGATATGAAATTATATTTGTATACCAAAGTTTGATAATAAAAAAATGTATGTGTAAATGAGAAGTTCTATTTTAGTAAAGAGCATGAATTTGTCACTTTTCATGAGATTGTTGTGATGCATTTATATTTGAATGGTATATCACATTAATTTATGTATATTTTATTGATAGAAAGATACACATGAATACATGTTTTGTAGCCATTTTCTCTCCAATCATTGTCATTTGTGTTTTTGTTGCATAGTGTTCTTAGGTGAGTGTTTCATATTTCTAAACATAGTATAGTACACTTAAATATTAGTAATATTTTCATTAAACATTTTCCTAGGACATGTGATAAAACTGGGAAAATTTGCTATGCTTTTTTTTGTCACTTTGTCTCTATTTTTTGTTTGTCGTAGAGGGTGAACATGCACATGTTAAGGAAAATGCATCTATTGGGGAAAATGCACATGTGAAAATATATTTTTCAAGGTGAACGTGCATCTATTAAGACAAATGCATGTATACTAGGGTGAATGCATACTATTAAAAGGGGCAAATAGATCTTGAAAGGGCCAACCAAAATAGTGAATTGTAGATAACCTAAGAGAGTTTTTTTCTAGATGAAATTGACCTTGGGGACCTGTATTTTCCCATACCACTCTTTGAAATATGTAATTGTTCTTTCTTAAATTATTTTAACTCGTTCACTATTGTATCGTATTCTTGAGTTGGATTAATTAGTCTCTTGTGGGAATTGGGTGAGCTAGTGAATCTCCTAATGATCATTTCTTTGTAATACCATCATAATCATCATGCAACAGTTCCTCTTTAAGCACCATAATTTTATCATATAGTTTATGGGAAGGTAATCAAATATCAATATGAGCTACATGTGAAGCCTATGAACTAATATCAAGGTGTGTGCTATCATCATATAGGATATCACTATGTGAATTATAATCATGAATACCCATAGGTTAAATGAGATATAAGAAATGTTCATCAAAGATATATCATGTATAAAAGGAGGCAATTCATTCAAATGACATGAATCTATGGACATAAAGATATCATGGCATATAAGAGAGGTATTATCAAAAGGCATAACAATATCACAAATTCAAGTGAGGAAGGTGTAACCTCATTAATGGGAATTATACTAGGTGTTATCACTAATACATGATAAATTCACCACGTATATACTCATCATTATCACAAGCCATACAATAAATATGGTCAATATGAGAAGGAAAAGTGAATTAAGTATGTATAAAAAGAAAGGATATAAACTACCTAACTCAATGAAGGAAGGACTATCTAAGACATGATAAAATAACACCTCCATATAAAACATCTTTATCCATAACATAAAATGTCATAAAAGTATCAAGAATGGAAGGATCACATGCCACAAAAGATAATAATATGTAAAAATAAAAAATGTATGAACCTGTATCAATCAAGAAACATGATTTAAGAATAGCCATAATAATGAACTATCTAAGGGTGGGTAGGTAGAATTAATGATATATGTCACTATGTATAATCAAACCTTAATCAAAGGATAATAAGTATATGCAAAGAAAAAGTGATCAAAACTATAGGAAATTTAAAATGTAAGGATGAAATTAAACTAAAAATAGATCTCAAAATGAAACCCTTAAAGCCAAATAAGGATGGGCATGGTGCATACAAGAAAGAGAACAAATGAATTTGAAACCCTAAAGGAAAATAAAAAATGGAACATAAATAGGGAAAATAAAATAAAACCTAATCATATCTAGGATAGACAAAAAATAATTGTAGAATAAATCAAATTAAAAAACCCTAATTGAAAAATGAGGTAAAAAAATAAGGTCAGATCCTAGGTTGCATGTAAGAAAATGTTGGATTCACCAAAAATGTAAATAAATAAAATACATTACATAATAATCTAGTATAATTAAATAAATACAATTTACTAAGAACAAGTTAACCTTGATTAAATTAGTTAGGTTATTAATTGCAATAAATATTAAAAATTAATTGTAAAAGATTAGGGCAATTAGCTTTATAACTAGTCTAAGATATTTTCACTAATGTTAAGCAAAATCCATTCACCATGCTAAAAAAACTAATTTTCTCAATTTGATGGATGTGTCAGAGGTTGTGTACTTCTAGAATTCTATGCAGTTCAATCCCAAACCCCTTAGGTTCAATCTAAATTCTTGCAACTTCAATTTGGTGTACATAACTAAATTATGCCTTATGAATGTGACCAAGAAGAATGTTGCTTTAGTAAAATGGTTTGTATTTGCTCCTTTGATACTTAAATGTGGTCAAGGTGGTCTTCTTTTAGGTTGACCCCTTCGTGGGCCAAATTAGTGGTGACGAGGAACATCAAAGACACCATTCACCAACATACAAATGGTCTATACACAAATGCAATTATTTTATCCTTTTGAAAATTAAAGTGTGTTTTGATGACTCTTTTTATTCTTTACATACAACTTTAATCCTAGATGTCAATTAATAATTCATTAATGTTTTTAAATACCATGACATAGAAACATGTTGCATAAACATGTGTTAAGTGGGCTCATATCAACTAGTAGGAAGGGGTGAGAATCTTCAAATTTGAATTTACACGTTTGAATTTTGGGTTCTTTCCTTGAAATTAAACAATGACAACCTAAGTGACATGAAAATGAACCTTACAAATAAGATGGTCATTTTAAGATGTAAAACAAACATCTAAAAGTAAATGCAGATAAGAATGCAATAATACAAATTAAATAACAAATGTATGAATAAAAATAAATAAATCTAGGGGTTCGCTCTATAGCTTGCATGGATAGCGAAGGAGGCTTAAGTCTTGGGTTTGCTCCCTGAGGTCTTGGGTTCGAGTTTGAGGTTTGGCCTCAAATGATACATGTGGCTTGTGAGTGGTTGCATTCATCCCCATAGGACTAGTCTCACCTCAACCCGCCCCTCTTTGGCCCCAACTTGACAATATATGTGTCCAAGATAAGGCAGGTTGGACGCTAGTTGCGTCGTGGGGACACCTCTGAGTTACAAAATAAATAAATAAATAAATAGAAATAGAAATCACATCATAAACTAAACATGACATTAAATTATATTACTTTTTATCGCTCTTTTATTTTTAAACTCCAATATTAATTTTTAAAAATATGATTCTATTCCAAACATCTTTTATATAATTTAAATATCATATTTTAATATTTTAATATAAAAATACACTATTAATCATTAAAAATATATATCCCTACTTATCAGTATACTATTACATTTAAAACATTCCCTTATTACCCCAAACTTTTGGGCCCCTAGTAACAAAGTTAAGGCAAAGTCATACGCGTCGAAGTACACCAACTTACGGAAAGCACCCAACATCGCAATCATTTTTGTTGGTCTACGTGGACTAGACCATTTTTATTATTATTTTTAATATTATAGAAATGGGATTCGAATACGGCACACGTGGTTACATTAGAACTCTCTACGGGTATTACGCCGATAAAGCAAATGGATTTCGGCAAATGATATTCTTTCTTTTTATCTCCTTACTAAATTGAGCAAACGTAATTTCTTTCTTTTTAATCTCCTTACTAAATTTAGCAAGCCTAATTTCTTTCTTTTTTTAATCTCCTTTTTGTTTTAATAAAGACATGGGATATTTAGAAACACAAGGGTGACAAGAAAACAATGAAATTTATTAGTCAATATAGAAAAGCAAAGAGAATCATCCAAGGAAGAATTTAATAGTCTTGTACATGGAAGTGACAACGATTTGGCCTAGTCAATGATCTCCTCATTTTTGAGCCTATGGACAAGAGTTAAAGTAAAGTAAACATCTATTCAAAGTATATGATACTCTAGACTTGACAATTGGTGGGTCATGAACTCATACAATGTATGAGTTTGACACTTAGAAACTTCAAATTTGTCCTTTCAATGTGAGAAAATACAAGGTTATTCATTTTAAATACATTTGTAATGGTGAAATTTGTACATTTAAGTTATTTTTCATTTAATTTTGCGTCCGTTTTTAAGAAACATTTAAAAAAATGATGTGATCTTGTAAAACATTGTGTTTGTTTTTCTATATTCTTATATATTTAATCTTTATTTTATGTGTATACTTCTAATTCACTTAAGCTTTGCATTTATGACACCCATCTATAGACCTTTCATGGTATAGTCATTATCAACCTAGATTTGATTGCTCACCTACCTAGGGTAATTTTTGTGGTGGAGGGGTTAGCCTTTGAATTGTAGACTTAATGATTCAAATTCAAAGTCTTATTGATTGCTACCCTTTATTATCTTGTATGTGTCAGCGACATACATATTTTGTGAAATTTGATTTTATGTACCAATATTCAAAGGTATTCATTGACATACATTTTACATATTCAAAATCATCTGGTCCTCTTTCACCCAAATCATTAATTGAGCAATTAATAGTGAAACATTTAGATTGGGTGCACTAAAAGGGGCATTAACAAATGTGTATGTATCATTTTAGGGTGCTTGCCTATTGTCTTTGATATGTTACACACATTTTTGAGGGTTGACCTAGGAAAAGACATCTCATTGCAACACAATGACAACCTTTTGAGATATTTTTAAATATTGCTAGTCAATCAGACATAAAAAAAAAAGGTAGAATAGATAAAAGTCAACTAGGGGAACAATATAGCATAAGTGTACATTGTGTAAAATTAGATCTAGACACATAGGACACATTTGTAATTACATACTTGATTTATACCTACATTCTTGATCCTAGACAAAACACATGTTTAGTGCAAAACCCAAGATGCTTCATTAACAAAAAGATCACATTTTCTAGAGAAAAAATATGCTAATTAAGAATCTTCATTGAATGATAATTATTTTTTAGTCATAAATTTAAGTATCCCTATTCAACGTATGCACTTTTCAGTTAGAATACACAAACCACAACATTCACACTCATAAGATTTAAGTTAGTTGTACTTGTGCATATGCATTTCATTTGATTAGCTTAGTTCATAGCCGAGGAAAGTTTATTTTCCTTTGCACTTTAGTAAACTTAGTTGATCTCACATGACCTAGTTTTCTTTTAAGGTTTATCCAAATTATTATTTTCAAATCAACACTTTTCTAATATTTACATTTCATTTTTAAGTTGTTAAATATAGGGTAAATGATGATGAAAAGAATGAAAATATAGTGTTTTAATCTAATAAAGCATGTACTTAAACCAACAAGATTAATGTAAAGATGAATAAGCAAATAGAAAATATGGAAATAATATGAACACCAAATATATGTGGAAAAACCCTTTTCAAGAAAAACTCCTGCACCAAAGAGAGCCAAGTTTTATTAGTCACAATAAAGTGTATACTAATACAATCTACTTATTCCTATAACAATGATTTGATAGCATAAGAGTATCTATAAAAGAATATTATAAACCTCTATCTCATGCCTCCAATATATAGAAAAGTTAGAAACAAGAAACCACCAAGTGGTATTCTAAACTTACGAGTCAAGAACATGATCCATGATAATAATAATAATAATAAAACACTCTCATAGTCATGGTCAATCAACCTAAAATAATAAGTGACTCATCATACACATCTTACACCTCTCTTACTCATCATATATTTCATCATAATGCTTAAGTTGACCAATTTTTGAAATCTAAGCACTCTAAGCAAATAATCAATATGATGTAATAACATCCAAATAAAGAAGATAATTTATAACTCCTAATTTTCATGTTGTCAATTTAACCTCCCTATTTGATGCCTTTTTACTAAATATCCCAAGTATCTCGAAGAAAAAATAATAAATTTAAATAATTTGTGCACCCTCAAATGGGCATCCCATTTTCCCTCTACATGATATTTGAAGATTTTAAATTGTTTATTATCTACATAATTAAATATAGCTTATAATACTTGAGATTTGCAAGGTGAATGGCATGCTTAATCCTAACATTGTCTCACTTGAATTCACACTGCAAAGACATAATAGGAAACTAAACAAACAATAAATCAAAAAATGCTCAAATAGGCAAGGCCCATGACTTCTCTACACTAATAAAACTTATTTGTTCTATTGAAATAATTGAAGTAAACACTTACATTGAAAATAATTCATAAAGTGTTCAAATCTTGATTATCCAATCAAAGATTCATGTACTTGGCCAATGTTATGGAATTCATCAACATGTAAAATCAACAAACTACAAATAAACACATAATACCAGAATTACATGGATAAACCCTTAAAAAAAATCCACCAACATAGAGACTTTTCAAGCTTATATTAAATAATAAAAATGTGTTACAATAATATAATCCACTCCAATCTTATTTTGATAAAATTCTACCAACATAACAATACCCACCTATAAAAGATCTCATCAAACAACTATTGAAGGAATCCAAATTTAGAAGATTGTATTAGGATTAAGGCATCATTTACCTTGCAATCGTACACATTATTCATGTGCCTTCAACACTCTTAGAATGTGTCCTTAGATGCATAGGTGTAATAAAAAATACTATTGACATTTAGATTCTCTAAGAGTCTTAGCATTAGTTGTTATTGCATTCATGAAGAAGGTGGAGTTGGAAATTGTAGTTACATAACTATGGATGTATTTGTAATGTATAATGTCAAGTGGGAGAATGTTAGGATTAAGGTGTCATTCATCTTATAATCCTATGTATTATTAATGTTTCTACAACACTCTTGGAATGTGTCTTTGGATGCATAGGGTATAATAAAAAGATTATTTTGTAACTTAAATTCTATGAGAATCTTATAACTATTTATTGTATTCATGAAGAAGATGGAGTTGGTGGTGGTGGCTACAAACCTATTTTAAGTAAATCTCTCAACTTAGGCATGATAATTGATTATTGGATCATCTGGAACATTTTTGGTGGGTCCCATATGAGTTGGATGATCATTTTGGATGCCTACCTCATGATATTTACCATAATGGAGGAGTTACACATAAAAAAATGTTATCAATTATTATTATGGAGTTATTTTTTCTATTCATGGCTCATTGGGAGTTACATTTACTATTCTCTAAAGAGATTCTTCATTTTTGATGTGGGAATTTTTACATTTTACCATAGTTTGATGGTTCATTATTTTGAGGAACTATTTGTGGTATTCCTCCAATTTCTCTATAAACTAGAGACATGAGATAGTAGTTTTATGCGATGTTTATGGGTACAAAGGTGCTACTAGAGGGATGGTAGAGATCGTAGTGTTAATGTGTGGATGTATCTCTCCTTTGAATATTAATACATATGTGTCCTTCTCATGATTTTTTTTACTAAAAGGGTTTCCCCACACAAATCTTATTTTATCTATGATTAGTTGATTTCTCTCTTGTTACTATTTTTTCAATCACAAAATTTTAATCATATGATAATCTCTATTAAACAAACAAATTTTATATTTGCATACACTTTCAAGAGATTTTTTTATATTAGCTTTACCTTGCATATCAATATATTAGAGTAGGAAATCCTTGTGTTGATTACCTAAAACCAAATAACATAAAACAATGGTATTGAAATCCATCAATACCCACATATGTAAGTCCCTTAATGACCATAAGACTAGAAACCAATAATTAGAACATATTTGACCAATAGCTTCCATAACACATTTTCTTAAAATTATCACTCCATTTTGAGCCACTATAATATGTATACCTCACCCATGATAAAAAAAAATATGCTTCACTCTCCTAAGCACCCAAGTGAGAGAAAAGTGGTTGGAAAAATTATTTTTGCTATGTAAGAGAGTATTTTTATTAATATTCAAAAGAAATTACATATTTTGTATACAAAAGAGAGCTTGACCATTGCTCTCATTCCTAGTTGGCCAAAAAAGAGCCAATTATCAAAATGGGAACAACCTAGGCTATCCTACAAAAAACAACTTACAAAATTTCCTCCCCAATCTAGAGGAAAACATAAAATGATTATGTCAAAATTGAAAAACTTGAACTTATCACCACCATTATCTTATAGATAGATAATAAAATCACCAACCTAGGTGAAATCCTAAACTAGTTCTATATGCAGCCACTTCTTCAAAAACCTCGCCCCCTCCAATACCCTTATCCGTTGAGGCAACAGGTCATCGCCTTTGACATCCAAGAAGAAAGGGTAAAGCCTGACCACCATGCTTGATAGATTGAGTAGGCCCAGTCCTATGGCCTTGGGATTCCAGCTCCCAGTTGAGTAGCACCCACTACCTCCTCGAAGCCTCCCAACATGGCTTCATCAACTTCCTTGTCATTTATAGAGCTTCGTTCTTTGGTAGTTGGAGATCCAACAACCCTGCAACAAAACAAGAGGTTATGTCCATGTCCACCCGATATCTTTCATCTTTCGTTAAGAATATAGGCCCTAGTATTAGCTTCACCACACCAAGTGACAATAAGTCACTCTCAAGCAATATCCTCCTCAACCTGAGCTTTGAGACTTCCCCCAGAAAATTCATTTATCGATGAGAAATGGCCAACCTTATAGGGTGTCCATTACTTCATCCATAAAATACTCCAAACATACTGACTGTTTGGTCATCAGCTTCATCCTTTCAAGATTAATTTTCTTGTGTCGAAGCTTGTCAATTAAAAGCTTTCCAATATTACAATCTTTACATGCAACACTTCCAGACTATGAAATCCTCCCTCAAACTTCTCACATGGATGAGAACCTAACTTAGTAAATTCCTCACCATAACTCCTCGAGCTAGCTCACATGTTAAGATACTTAAGATAACTTGATTGATAAGACATCCTAATTAATCCATTTTGCATGTCAAATCAACTCGAGAGATGGAGTTGAAATGTTATTTCCATTAAATTTGGGTTGTAGCACAAGAAACCTCCAAAAAAGTTAGGCCCAACAACATGTGCTAGATGAGTGTCTCTAAAGGGAAGAGTGTAAGTTGCAACTAGACTTCCACTTGTCATGTTGTTGCACCTCCTCACAACATAAGCTAAGGTATTATACATAGAGTAGCTCCAAGGTGCCACGTGTATATGTCCCAACTCAAGATGTGCCACTTGTCAACCTAGTGAATCCTCCCACATCATAGACTAAGCATGATGTTTGAGAGTGCGAGTGGATGCCACACACTCCCAATTGTTGGGAATCCATGTGCATTAAGTGAGATCAACACACCTTTTCACAAAAAGTGTTAAGCCTGGCACCAGAACGAGTGAGTGAGCACCACCTATCAACTCAGTGCATCACTTCGTAGCAAAGCTTGAGCTTAGCACCAAAACAAGTGAGCATGTGCCAATTGTCATCCCAATGTGCCTCACCACAAAAAGGCATAATATTAGTTCCAAAATAAGTGAGTGAGTGCCACGTGCACCGGGAACTTGCCACTCAACTCTGAGTGATTTTCAACCAACTGTTAGTGTAGAAAGTTGAATCCAGCTAGAATGAACCAAAACTTTGAGGAGTCATGAAATGAAAGGCCAGCTCCTTAGGCTTCTCACCCCTAGCAATCAACACCAACAACCCTCCCATCACTAGGATTTACTACATGAATTTGTGCATGAAAACCACTAATCCCTTTGAGAGAAGGAATGAGATTGTTTCTTAACAACCCTATCCGCACCAAGATTTTTTAATATATCCACCTCAAAGTTGGCTTCTTTGTATGTGTGTTTCACCACATAGCATTCAAACTTCCTTAACAGATCAATAGCTCTCTCCACCAACCCTTGCAACTTCTAATTTGAGGTCTTTCACATCCTAAGAGTACTTATCACCCTGAAGATGAATTTCCTTCCACCTCGATCTTTCTGAGCCTAAGCTCTTGAAAGAATTGAAGCCCCTATACCACCACCTATATTTTTGTTGCATTATTCATTCCATCAAGAAGAGGGGTTGAAAGTTCCCCTACTATAGCCCCTTTCCAATTATGAATTATGCATCCTACACCCAACTTTCATGGGTTCCTTCTTGATGCCCCATCAAAATTTAGTTTGGCCCATGACTGAGTGGGAGGCCTCCAAATCGCCCTGGCATAAAGTTCTTGTTATCCCCATGCCCCTTGACTAACAAATTTTTGGACCTTGAGACCAAACCACCCAAGTCTTAGCTTCACATCCTATTCCATGAATTCCAATTTTTGCATATTCATTCTTGAAACTCTACTATTAATAACCTCAGCTATGGCTGCCTCCACCTTGTTATAAAAGTATGATGTGGTCATTTCCTTGCCATGAAATATTCTTTTGTTTTGCTCTTTCCATATCTCCCAAATTAGAATAGATGGGATAATTAGTTGAATACTCAAATACATCACTTTCTTTTTTAGTAAGGATCATGATCTGAAAATGGATAGAATGTTATTTGAAAGGGCACCAACCCAACCCATTTTTTCACATAGCCACTTCCAACACTCCTAAGCAAAGGGAAAACCAAGCAACATGTGATTTATTTCTTTCTCACTTGATTTACACATTACACACCACAATGTGCCATGATATCCCATTCTACTAAACCTATTGACAATAAAAATCTTTCCCTAGATTGTGGTCTAGGAAAAATCCATAGCTTTTTGAAGGCACCTGTTGTCCCAACATAATTTCCATGGGAGTGATGTCCTCCCATAATGCTTCCCCAACATCCAAAAACCATCCTTAGTGTTGTAGTGACTTGAACTAATGACAATCCAAACCAGCTTTTCTTTTCCCTCTCAAATAATTATGATTATGCTCTTAAGAATTGATTGCAGTTGTGTGGTTTCAGTGGCTAGAAGATTAAGCCTATTGAATTCCTTCCATTGCCATCTACTGATCCCATCAACACGGATAATTTCCAAATAATCTCTCACCTTCATTCTCCAAAGTTGCATGAGTATACCTTTTGTATGTTGCATGTATTCCAAACAATATATTATAGGGTACCCCCCATGAGTCCTCCCAAAACAAAGCAGTGTTTCCATCATGAATTTCCCAAAATAAGAACTCTATTATTAGTGGCCTCCACTCTTCCATGAAATTCTAAATTTTTTAGCCTCTAGGAAATGTGTTGGTAGTGAGGATGTTGTATTCAATGTCATTCCCCATGCATTTGTTCTAAATAATTCAAACCCATTTTGAATTTCTCTTAATGTACATATTCTAGATCAACTTGGCCCCCAATGCTTTGTTCTATCTCAAAAGATCCCTTAATCTTGTTCCCCCATCCTCCTTCGCTTTACATATCCTATCTCATGCAATTAGAGCAAAATTTTCCCTATCTCCATTTCCTTTATAGAATAAATTACTCATACTTTGATTTAGAGTTTGATATATCCCCTTGGGAAATGCCAAGCATGACAATAAATAAATTGGAAGCACATAAATAAAATCCTTTAGCATAACTAACTTGCTAGCTCATGATAACCACCACCCCTTCCATGATGACATCCGACTATTTACCTTATTCATCAAGGGTCCCATAAATTGTCACTACCCACCCCCTCTTCTAAAGGAAAGCCAAAGTATGCACATGGTCATTGACCTTTCCTTAATCTTAGAACTCTAAGGATCTCTTGCTCTTTGCATGTGGGAGTATGAAAAAAATATACTTGCAATTTTGCTTCACTTGCCTCTTGACCGAAAGCCTCTAAATAAAGATCTAGTATTTCCTTTAGCTTACGAGATTTATAACATTTTGTTATCCTAAAAATCATAGTATCGTCTGCGAACTCCTGATGGCTTACAATAGGCACATTGCTCATTATTTGAATTCCCTCTAGCTTCCCATTGCTTGATGTGATGCTAAATTCCCTTCCTAATGCCCCAACCATGATAATGAACAAAAAGGGAGAGAGAGGATCTCCCTTTCTAATTCCTATGGATGCTTCAAATAAACCCTCCGGAGTGCCATTCACAATGATTGAAAATCTAGGACTAGCAATACAATTGAACACCCAATTTACCTAATTGTTATCAAACCCAAAGGCCAACAACACCTTGCACATGAACCTCCAATCCATCCAATCATATGCTTTTTTGATATCCAGTTTTAGTAGCATACTCTATTTTTTAGTTTTTTGAATAGAGTGAATGGATTCCTATTCAATAATGACCCCCTCCAAAATTGACTTTTCAGGTACAAACCTTGATTTCTCCTCATAAATTATCTCTAGCAAAAAAAAATAGTCTATTCATTGTTGCTTTCACCATAATTTTGTACAAAGTATTGCTAAGGGCTATGGTTCTAAACTCATCTAGTGATAATGGTTTCTTTTTTTAAGGAATCAAAGAAATGAAGGTGTTGTTCATCTCCCTTAGGACCACTCCCGAGCTCCTTGAGTCTTCTATGGTAGCAACCACTTCACTACCCATGGTGCTCCAACATATTTGAAAAAAATGAGTCAAAAACCCATTCGGTCGATGTGCTTTATCTGGATAAAGCTAGAATGTTGCAACCTTGATTTATTTTTTCATAAATTTGCTCATCAACATCTTATTTTTCCCTTCATTAACTAGCCTTGAGATCACCACCAAGAGCTTATTTTGTGATACAAGACTTGACCCTTCTATATTATTTAACAAATCTTTGAAATATGTGACTACTTCCTTGGAAATGCCCTCAAGAGACTCAACAATTAAACCATCAAATCCTATAGACTCATGATTCTATTGACTTCTCTTCGGGCCTTAGTGTTGTTATGTAAGTATTTGGTATTCTTATTCCCCTCCAACGTCTAGATCTCCCTAGATTTATGCTGCTAGTACACTTCCTCTTTTTCCTATACCTCATATTCTTTGAGCAACTCATTTTTCTTTAGGTAATTGTCAATGTCCATCCTTGAGGATAATACTGGTTCATTTAGAGCTGATAACTCTTCTTTCACTTTGCATTTGGATTCAAATATTTTTTTGAAATGGGTCTCATTCCATTCCTTTAATTATTTCTTGAGGATATTTAGCTTTGATACTAGACCAAACATCTTGGTACCCTCAACTTTCCATCCATTCCACCATGAGTCATTCAACCCTAGAAGATCTTGATCCTTGAATCACATGTTTTCAAATTTGAAGGGACACCTCACAAGTCTCTTTTCACCCATTATTTACAACTTAATTGGATAGTGATATAACCCTAATTTGGGTAAAATGATACCTTCAAAGGTGAATGGGAAAGCTACCAACTCTCCTTTAAATAAAAATCTATCTAGTTTTTTTGCAATATGGCTGAAGCCCAACTTTTGATTTGTCCATGTGTATTTTCCATTTTCCATCTGAATTTCAAAAAAATCATCCCCCCTTACATAATTCTCAAAATTCACTTTGGATTGGTACTTTCTTTGCATACCCCCCATTTATCTTCACTATGCAAGATCGCATTGAAATATCCCCCTAAAATGTAGGATTCAAGGGATACCCTTCTATAGAAAATGCTAAGCTTTGCCCACAAATCCCTCTTCTTGATGCAACTTGAGGGGCCATAAATATTGATTAATGTGATGACCAAATTTGATGATACTTTGTAGGCTAACCAATTACAATTTCCCACTACCTTCTCTAGATAGACATTCTATGGTCTCCAAACCATCAGTAGACCCCCCCAAGGCTCTTGAAATTTCCACTTGCTCAGTGTTCCAAATTTTGCATTTCTTCTTGAACATTTCCACAACTATATTGCTTAATTTTTGTCTCTTGAATCATGAGGACATCAATCTTTGATGTCTCCATGAAGTTCCTTAGAAGTCACTTTTTTTTAGGGACGTTTAAGCCCCTAACATTCCATGATATGATCCTCATTGCTCCTCGAGAAGGGTACCAAACTTCCCTGATCTTAGCATCATGGTGATTATATGTTGGCCTTCTATATTTCCATCCATAGATCTCTTTTCTACGTCTAAAAACCTACCTTTCCTCCTTCCTTCCCCCTAGTTTGGTGACTTCTTGTCCTTATTCCTTGATTTTAATCCCATTTCCCTTGAGTCACTAGTGTGGCTAGGAAATCTACATTATCTTTAAGTAAAGCAACCTTTTCCTCAAGCTCTTGTACATCACCTTATTCTATAGGGTCCTTCAATGCTTGAACCTCCAAGCTACTACCATCATCATCTCCCATATTTGAGTTTGCTACTTCTTCCTTTGCGAGAGTTGCATAGCTCATTAGTGTTGGTATGTGGCGACTAATCATGCTATACTGTATAGCCATGGTATACTGTACCCCCCAGCATGTATCCTTGCTGGGGTTTGCGGTTGGGCCGGGCCCCGAGCGGGGGTTTGGGGGCGATAGCCCCTGAGAAAAATTTTCCTCCTACTTTTTCACATCATCCCCGAAAAAGGGAAAAATCAATGAAAAAGGAAAAATCTGATTTTGTAGAACCCAAAATCTGGAAGCTTCTAAGCTTGTTAAAAAAGGGTTCGGATGGGTGTTACAGTATGATGAAAAACGCGATTATTCGCAAGATTGTAATAAGTTTTGCACTGGTTAATAAAAGCTTTGGATGGCTGCAGTTTGGTGGATGTAGCCCAGATTGGGTGAACCACGTTAAATTCTCTGTGTTATAATTTATTCTATGCGCATTTTATTTTATCTGTTTATTAATTAAATCTGCATTTAATTGTTAGATATCTACCATTTCTAGCCTTAACAATTAGTTCACATCCCACTTCCATAATCTCCTCCAAACCCATGACTTCCTCCTTAGCCCCTTCTTCTTCTTGTGGGTTTAGGGAGCATCCTAAAATCCCACCTACATTACTTAATGCAACCAAAGCTTCTTCCTATGCAATCTCATTTCCCATTCTCCTAATGAGTGACCTATTTTGTCTCCTAACCATGGCTTTCCCCATCCATTAACATTGCCCTGCTATTTATAGTTCCTCTTCTTGACTCAACTGAGCAACCACCATCTGGCTTCGAATCCCTATTCATGGCATCAAACTTTGGAAGTGTGAACCTTGTAAACTGAGAGATCTCATTCTATTTCTTGGAACCACTTACCTTCATTCATGATGATTTCCAGTTCTCTAAGCATGAACTACTTAGGATAATTTCTACAATATTCTCACCTAAGCCATCATTCCTCCATGAAGTAAGGATTTATCCACCCCAATATAAGTGCCCAATTGATTCCATATTAAACTTAGGACCTCCTCATCCCATATTTTGAGGGTAGATTGTGTATATTTACCCATACTTTCATTCTATCAAATTCATGTTTGTAGGGATTGAAATTTGGTTCCTACTCTTTAATGTAAAACCTTATTTAGTCCATTTGTAGGAGTTTTTCAAACATGATGCTTTGCTTGAATTTTGGTAAAGGGAAAATAATCAAAAGAAAGTTGCAGGCCAAAAATCTGATGCATACCTCTTTACCCCATTGGTCTCTCCACCAATCCACCATTTTCTTTGCAAAGCAACCACCTCCTCCCCACTTTGCAAAGAAAGCACGCTCCTTCAACATGTCCATAGAATTCCTTAGGGTTTTATTAGGGATGACCATCACCTTACCATTTTTTCTAGGCTCATTGATAACAATTCCTTTGCCAGAAACAATAAGATCTCTCCTTGCATTAGACTTCTCTTGTATACCTTCTTCCTTCCACTCCACATGATCTCTATTCCTTGGATTCTGATCTCAGTTCATGTTGTTTGTATTCACTTCAGTAGAAAAGTGGAATATTTTCCTATCTCAGCCATCGGCCCCTAAGTGTTTCCCTAGGTTCCATTTCAAAGGACTCCCCTTCCAGTGGTTAGGTTGAGCCGCCATGGTTTCACCATTGCTTTGCCTCAATCGCCCATCTATCCCCCCATAGCAAGCTCCTTAAGTAGAGGCTTGGAATACTTCCTTGGCTTCCCAGGGGGAGGTCTTCGATCGTGCCAATGCTAGGGTGGAAAATGTGCTCTCCTTTGATTTGTGTTGGGATGATTCTAAAATTTTCCCGTAGAGCTTGCTCCCCAAATGCAACCTCGATTACCGAGGTGAAACCAAGGTCTTCTAGATGTCTCTAAACAAGGTCTAGATTGAGCCTCCTAGTGATTCTGACACTCAGGAGCTCCTCTTCCTAACAAGATTGCATTGGCTTCAGTGGCATGGTGGAAACCTTGATTATGTCATCCTACCAAGCTTGTGCCTACACTAGCGCTATCTGCCTCCAAGCACTTCTTCTCCATGATGCCAACCCTCTAGTGCAACTTCTCTATTAGTCATTCCTACTTTGAAACCATTACCCACAATCTTAGGTTGTCCTCCATTCTTACTTATTTTACATCATAACTGATTGGAATCAATTGTTAACTCTCATTGTCGACTAGTGATTTTTTTAGTGGTTAATATTCACCAATTGGCTAATAGTTGAAATTTGGAAATCCAAATTTGGCTAATAGTTTAAGCTATAATAGGGCCTGAATCACCACATTTTTACAAAATGTTATTTTAGTCTTATTTAAATCATCAAAGAATTCATTTTATTAAAGTTTTTAACTCAAAAAATTTCCATAGTATTTAATACATGATTAAATTAGATTCGCCTAAATTTTACAAGTTATAGTAGAAATCTAAATTAATTCACCAATAGTATGTCATAATTATTAGTTGCTTCAAGGCCATATTTTCAATCTTTAGTTGCTTCCATTATTTAATATATAATCTAATAGTCCTCATTATATTTTGTGAGGTAAAATGTACCTGTAATTTGTAATGCTCATGGGTCCAAAAATAAAAGCAATTTTGAGCCCATGAACATTACATATCCTTGGGTACATTTTACCTTGTGGAATACAATGCGGGCTATTAGATTATATTTTTAATCAATGGTGGCAACTAAATATTATAGAGTCCACCCCTTAAATCCATCAATCATTTCCACCCTCGAGCCCTTACTTTTCCATGAGAATTATTTTTTTTAATGGAAGGATTCGCCATCATAATTTATGCATTTTTCTACTATTTTCCAAGATTCACCAAGATTTTTTACAAAATTTTAGTGATGAAAAAATTGCCCATAATTTTTTTTTTTTTTTTGAAAAAGAGGAAAGATTCGCCAATAAAATTAATATATTTTTCAAAATAATGAAAGATTCACCATAATTTTCTTTTATTGAGGGGGGTTGTTTATTAAAGTTATCACTATCATTGACCTATCACGTATCAATTGTAACCTCTCTTATTCAAATCCATTCAACCAATATTCTAAGCCCCAAAAGAATAATAGTAATTAAATAATCTCTCAACCATCTACATGGGCATCTTAGTGCCTATTCCAAATTTTTTGGGGACATAGAAATATATAGGATTGGAAGGTTAATATCACCCAGTCCAAACATAATCTCACTAGCTTAGTGAGAGATTTTGTAATATTAAATAGTGCTAACATTATGTATCATGAATTTTCTACTTTCAAACATCTCACGGGAAAAGTGATATTGACCATCAATATGATTTGTACAAGAATAATACATTAGTTTCTTCACCATACATTTAGCATTCCAACTATCACATCTAATCCAAATTTACTTGTACTAAAAGCCAATACCTAAATATAACTTGTGTAACACCTTTAATCCTTATACGAATTATTTATAACCATTTTTATAGTGTAAAATACAACTATAGGTTGCTTCTTACTTATTCAATTGATAGCTTCTCCAAATAGAGTGAAAATGCACCCATTTATGGCCTTCCTACTATCCAAATCACTATCCCACACTAATAAAAAATGACCTATATACAAAGAAACTTACCCACATAATTAGTACCATAATATCAAATACAATAATTATGAGCTCCTACCCCTATTCAAGGGGCATCTTGGGATCAATCAATCAATAATATGAAAGAAGATGCTCATTGGGTGCCACATTTTACAAACTAGATCAATTTAAATTTTGATTAGGCATCTCAAGGAAATCACAATAAATCTAAGGCATGATACATAGTCAGAGATCATAAGGGGAATATCTTGGCCTTAGTAGTAAAAAATCGTAGAAGGAACTAACAATCAAGTCAAATTCCAAGCTACAATTCTCAAATTGCAAACATGAAAAATATCAAAAAGGATCTTATCCATGTAGAGGGTTATTCTTTGGTTACCATTAATTCCATTCACAACAAATCAACCCTAAACTAGAAACTCGATAAATTCATTTGGGAAGTGTTGGAAATTTTTCCCAATTCATAAACTTTAAAATTTTACATGTCCAATGGGAGGATAATGATGTGGTTGATTACATGGACAATTGGGTAATAGATTCATGTTTCCAAGATATGGTCCTGGACACATCTACCATCAAGGAAAATGATCTCATGATTCCACATGTAAATTGCTTCACATTTAGTGATAATAATGAGGAAGTACAACATGAAGGCTAATACATTTAAAGAGGAAATCAAGGTTTCTAGAGATACAAGCATGCCCTATAATTATTACATCTTCCTTATAAAATTTTGTTTTGATGGTCTTTCCTCACATCAGTGTATAAGCTCCCCAAATTGATACCATGATTTACCTTATTGTGAGGAAGAGACAAATGTAAATTCATGGGTGACATAACATAAGATAGATTGAAGATAATTTTCAAAGTAAGGGCTTTTGTGGTGCTATACACCATTAAAATGGTTTTGAGTGACATGTATGTAAATACCTCACATTGTTATTGATGGGCCTAGGAAATGGCTAGTTTTCTTTCTTCTAGTTTATGTATTTTTAATATTTCAAGTTGTTTATCTCACAAGCAATCATGAACCTTATATCTCTTTTATGTCTTTTATACATCCTAAACCAGAGTTTACCATATGGAAATATAATTATGATATGATGATGTTTGCATTGATAAAAGTGTGAATCTTTATGAAATTTAATATGATTATGTGTTAACTCATGGTTGATTAATGATGTGTATATTTTAGATGAAACTAACCTCTTCTAGCTAGAAGAATTGCAACCTGCAACCAAAGGATTTCAGATAGATTATAGGAAAGATTCCATAACACTAAGGACATGATAGCTACAATAAATATTGAAGGTGATAGTTGAAGTAGTCAATTGTGAGTCACCAGATCATCCAATAAGACAGTAAGAAGAAGAAGAAGTCTACATTGATAAGAAATCCAACATCACTATTCTCACAAAGCACGTCTTTGTCAAACCATTAGGGCATAGTTTCAATCCTATTTATCTTCTTTTGTCTTTTTCAATTATATTTTTAGCTGCAAATACTTTGTCTCTCTCTATTTTGAAGGAGAGTGGACATATTCATTTAATTTTTTTTTTAGTTATTATACAAATAAAACTCCTCTGAGTCTATATAGTTGGATTGGTGGTTGAGGAGAAGATCTAGTTGGAGATATGGTTTTGATAGTTATAATTTTGTTGCACAAAAAATAATTCATTGTTAGTTTTCTATTATGCACTCATGAATGAGAAATCTATGAAGATTCTTGTAAGATTATAGAGTTTAGTTATATGCAATAAAGATGTTCTAGATTACTATTATGAATAGTTGATTCAAGTAGCACATATTTGGTTTCTCCTGTGGGTACAACTCGAGCAAGGGCCACTTGAGGTACTGTTCACCCACCTTAATTTTTGTTGTTAATTTTGATGTTTAAATTATTTCATTCATTTCAAATAGAATTACATGTGCATGAATGATATATTGCATCATGAATTATGCTTTGTAATATGCCCTTGAGTCATTCTCCAAAGAGGTCAAGTAGCTAGAAGTAAGATTCAATAGTGTTAGTGAATTAGAGAGTTTAGGTTTAATAGTTAACAGTTACAATGTTAAGTTGAAGGTACTTGTACTATCAATATAAAATTAAGGTATTCCCTCTATTTTCCAATTTAACACTTTATTTACTTTTTCAACCTTTACTGTTTTTCTATACATGTGTAAACTACCTATATTCACTGATATAATCACGGTGGCAAAAATAGATTTTTCTCTATTTGTGAAGAAAATCTTATATCCTATCGTCATAGACACATACTTTACTATTGGATCTTCTATATCCTTTACTGTTAGGGCACATTTATCAAATTTGGCATTGATTAACTTCACTAAAACTTCATTCTTTACATATTTGAGAGTTGGAACTAGTCTGGTGGATCATAACCCTATCACAACCCTAATGGCTTCCTTGTTGATCATGTGTGGGAAGTCTAACCACATGAATCTGTCATGATTTTTTCTCAATATGTATCTAACCCATTCATCCACACAAAAAAAAAATATGAAAGTTGTTCCAAAAATCTAATTTCTTTTCAACCAAACTCGCATACACTAGTTTAAATTCAAAATCATCACCGATTAACTTTGTTCACCCAAAATCCTCCCAACTTTGTATGACTATACTCATCCTGTTTTATGTGAATATAATTTGTCACATCCTCAATATGCAATACACCATAAGGAATATGTGAAAAATGCATCTTCTGGATCCCTCACCGTGGATTTATCAGGATGCTTCTTAAACTTGGGTCAAGGTCAATCCACAACTTTATCTACTTGAGGTGTAAACATTTTAAACAACTTCTAACATAGGGGATAAGAAAGAAACTATAAATATATAACATGCCCATTGTTCTACCCATTGTATTTTACCATGTTTAAACCCACATGTGAAAAAATATAGCGATTAATTTTTTCTTTTTGAATCCAATAACAATATGCACATTTGAAATAACCTCATTCCAAACTTTCCCATTGCATTACATCAAAACATTACAAAAATCCATGTAATGATTCCATACTACATAATTTCATGATAACATTACAATTTACATAGAGATGGATACATGAATACATAGCTTCAAAGAGCTTATTGAAATAGAGATACAAATGATCCAGATGTCCCTACATGGGCATACATCATTGATGTCCCTGCATTGGTGCATACATTCTAGATCTCTCCATCATTGATGCATACATTCTAGTTGTCCCCAATACTGGCGTGTGCATCCCAAATCTTGGCCACCAACTACATGAGGAGAAGCATCACTCAAGCACTTTTTTTCCAACCATGGACTTATTGTGGCCCCCCACACATCTACTAAACTGGTAAGATGACCCTACCCTTTGATGAAGAGATTGGTTTGGTAACCTCATAATTTCCTTAGCCTTTTTTGAGCGTTGTGACGTGTTCTACATATCTAGATCTTACATAATGTCTACTTCTACATATATGATATGCCTAGCCTAGTATTTACTTAGATCATAGTGAACTTACAGTGTAGATAGTGGCTACCTACACTTCTTTGGCCAAAGATTCATCACCTAGTACTTCGAGTGAGGGTCATCTATTTCAACACAATAATTGCTCGACTTGGTTTTAACCATTCATATTCTATTCATAGGTTATCCCCTTTCTCGTGGATTATCCTAACCCTAGGAATAACCTTCCCATTAACTCATATTTAATTGGAATAGCTACTAAGTATCTTAAAATACATAGGTTATCCCCTTTCCTATGGATTATCCTAATCCCAAGAATAACCTTCCCATTAACTCATATTGAATTGACATAGCTACTAAGTATCTTAAAATACATAGGTTATCCCTTTACCCATGGATTTTCCTAACCCTAGGAGTAACCAAGTTATCCACATGGATAAACATAACATCACAACATTAAATGACTCTACTTCAAAAGTACAATCTCAACAATAAAAGTTTTGATTCAAGACTGTGATCTCAACAATAAATGACACCCATCAAAAGTATAATCTCATCAATGAATTACCTTGATCAAAAGTATAATCTTCAACAATAAATGACTTCAATCAAGATATAATCAACAATTAAATGATCAAGCAAATCATATAGGTAAATCCCAACCTATTTGCTTCAATCAATAATCAAGTAAACAACCCAATCAAATAGGTTATTCTCTACCTAGGGTTTCAATTAAAAGTGATGTAATGATCAAGTGATCATAAAAAAATCATAAAACCTCTCTTTTAGTATACCACAAATAAACACATGTTTATTATGTTCACTACAATTGTATATAATCTAGAGGACATTATCCTGAGAAGTGTTTTGTGCTTCTGTAGCTTCATGTCCTCTTCCCAATACGACTTTGGGTTGCCAGAACATAAGTCCTCTTTTGGAATTTCATGAATAGGAATAGACCCTAAATCAAAATAAGAAGATAACATAACCAAAAAATATATTTCTCAGCCTTACCATTGAATATTCATATAGCCATTGAGTACACACCCTAACCCTAGGGATAAGACTATCTCCCTACTTTCAAGGAGATACAAGAAACCAACTGAGTATAACCTATCAATGCGGTTTGCACAACATTGCAACCTAACAATGATGATATGTCTATCATACCATCATTCTTGTTATATTACTAACCTCATTAACCACAAGGGTTTACCTAGCATAATAAGCTAACAAATGCAAGTTACCTCAAGACATCAATGTAAACCATATTTCACATTTCATTCTACATACATATAGTATAGACTAACGACATATAGTCTAAATAGAAACACCATCATCTAAATTCCCATGTAGGGTATATAAAAGTGTTAACCCAATAGATAGGTTCCACGAAAGAAAGAAATAACTAAGAACATGCAAGCATAAAAAAGCATCACAACATACTCAAAACCATTCCTTTCCAACATATTAATAAAAAACTATTTAACCTTTCAAACATAAAAGACAAAGGTATAGAAACTAGCATTCCTATATAATAGCTCCAATTGATTAAACTCCCTTCATAGCTCAATTCCTCAAGCCCACTTGATGCTTCCTTGAAGATCAACTTAATTCCTTCTTCTAACCTCTCACCAAGTCTCTCAAAGATCACAAATGCAAAATGGAAAAGCAACTCTCCAACTCTCAAGCTCTCAACTGACTAGCACAAAAATTGTAGCAAGATAACAATAGAGTAATGAGAATGAGAAGTGTAGAAAATGATAGAATGAGCACCTCTATATACACTAAAATGTGAGCAACCAAAGGCTACAAACAAGCTAGTACTTTTGCCATCTTTCTATCCTCATGGAATGACTCATCAAACTAACTTATAGGTTTGCAACACATAATAATCCTCACGTTTCAAATGGTTGAGTTGACTTGTTTCAAGAGACAACAAGACTCTTTTACAGAGTCAAATGAACAACAAACTTTTAAGCAAGTTTCCTATTCAGTTGGCAAATTGAATTCCTTCTTATAATTCTAGCAAGTTTACATTGACTGTGTCTCAAGGCTAAGATATTGTTTTTCCAGACTTATGCACAGTAAAAATACTTCTTATACATTTCATATACTTCAGCATTGGCGCCACATGAACCATGCACCCATATAAACTGCTTTATCCACTGAAGACCAAGTCAAAAAGGTTATTCTCATGCCTAATTCTCCACACAAAACTTTTAGATAATTGACTAAGTCATAAAGTGTTGGTTGTTGTTTTAAACTTGGTTTCTATTTACTTCCACATGCTTCATACTTTGTGCCTCCCATGAATATGTATTAACAATACTTTATGTTTATATAACATGCTAATGACAATATGATAAGTTATAAGCAATGTGCTATATTATATTCTATGTGCTCCACTTGCAGCACTCATCTTAAGCCATTTTAATATGTGTCAATGCTATATTATTGTGCTTTATCCTATTTCATAGCATTTTAATATACCAATCACCTACTATATATATGTGTCATGCTTTAAGCATTTTAAATATATGCCATATTATATATATATATATATATATATATATATATATATATATATATATATATATATATATATATTACATCCTCGATATATACATATATATATTTATTTATATATATATTAGTATATATATATATATAATTATATAATCACATGATTATCATTTTCATTATTTGATAATTGATATATATATATACATAAACATATAATGAAATGATCACACATATACACATATACATACATTAATGTATATTTAAACACATTTCCTTTGATACAACTATATAGATTTACATTTGTGTATATATATACATCATTATTTTGATAACCATTATTCAACAAATATTCATGTACTCATCGATTGACATGTATATATTAAATATGTATATATATATATATACATGTCACATTTGTCCAAATGATACTCCCATGCATATGGGTTATCCATTCATGAGCATACGTAGGTACATATACCTACGTATACTCATGCACACATATACTCACATGTATGAGTTATCATGGAAATGTATATATACATATATACATTCTATGTATACACCTCATCGATTTAACATACAAATATGAATAGACAAAGAACTTTCACCCAAAATAAAGACTCAATCTCAAATCCCTAGTCAAAATATTCATTGAAGAAGATTATAAACCAATACAAACATTCACAATCAAGATTGAAGGTTACTTACCATTTCCCAAACTATTGACTCAACTAAACCAATCTAGGATGTGAGTGTGTGTATGCTCAATTACGCTCATTAAGGGTTACTAGACCAATCTCCTCTCCTGAGTGATACTCCCCCTCCCTTACCTGAGGGCTTGGCTCCTTCCTACATCCAACTTAGTGCATCACAAAGGTACTTAGTTGTTCACATAAAATCCATTAGTATCATAAATCATTTGCACCATCCAAGCATTAAAGTAAATATATTGCAACACATTCATTCATTCCATTTTCCATCAATATAAAACATAATCATTCTTGTAAAAGTAATAACATCATAATACATATTTCAATAAATTTCATTCTCCTACTAAACATATTAAATTTCTAATAAGCATTTATCATCATATTTACTTACAAGGTAAAAGTAACTTGGTAACTAAGAGATGGGGTGTAACTGTTATACTCTCAAATCTACACCCTTGCTAAGTTGTAGAACTTAGAAATTTGGAGCAAAATGGGAACAATCCTAGGTTGTGGGTCACCTAAACTTGGAATGGACCTCTAGATAAAGTTGAATCCTAAATGGTGTCACCTAAACTTATCTAAACTTAAACTTTTTTAGAGAAAAGGGTAAGAAAGTAACATAAACTGAAAATGATTAACTCCTAAGGTGATGCACCAAAACAATAACTTGACCTGTAAAATAGCTCAAACACACAGTTCAATCAAAGGAAAAGCTTGAAATACACAACTAAATATCTATATGTTTCTACATAAATGTTTCATAAGAAGGCTTTAATGCCAAAAACTCTTAGAAGCAAAGATATTTTCACAACTAGAATCAATTTCCCTTTAAACATAACTTATAACCTGCAACAAACACAATTTTCTACAAGAGGTGCTAACAATGAGACAAAACTACAAGGAAATAGATATCACCACAAGAAATTTCATCAATCATACCCTTGCACATAGTAGAACAAAAAATTTGAGAAGGCAAATTAACTTAACTGCATTGATATCCAAGGTATCCACTGCCATACATGTCAAAAGAGTTACATTACTGCTCCTGCTGAAAGATAACTCCAAAAATGAGTTACAGTACTACTAGAAAGAAAGAACTAACTCAAAAAACTCTATTTGAAGTTACTTAAGCATTTTTGAAACAACTTCCCCACACATGTCCTTCTAGAAACTCTTGGTCAGATGTAGCAAAAAGGCCAAAAAAGAATCTTCCAAAACTCCTCCAAAATGCCTCCAAAGTGAATAAAATTCAAGCTATGACCCAACCATACCAAAAGCATGACAAAACTACCTCCAAAATGGTCTCATTCCCTCCAAAACTTAGTCAAAGATGACCCGCACACCTTCCACATGTTGTTCAATCATTATCATTCAATCCTTTGACTCATGCCTTTGGTGTGTTTGCAAAGGCCTAAGGACTCAACTAAAACTCATAAGTGCATTTATGTCATAATACACCTCATTTTTGCATTTAAAATGACACTTTGACTAAGTGATTTATAAACATATCACTTAATCAAAATGTTTTACATCTCAAATTAATGCAAAAATAAAAAGGCCCTAAATCGACCAATGGGGAGACTAAAGCAAAACCATAAGTCTTGAAAGACTTTAATGAAAAGTGATGAGAAATTGAAAACAAAACATAAGCCTTGAAAGGCTTAAACATTACAAGGGGACATGAAAACTCACTAAGGCATAAACTTGGCCATGGAAATACATTAGTTTCATTGCAAATATTTGAAAGATAGGCAAAAAATTCCCTTTTCACTTATCGGCCTAACTTAGGGAAAAACAAAACCCTAAGACAAAACGTGGGCACACATTCTATGCATCTTTCATTTTGCATTTTGAAGTTTCTAGAAAACCTTGTTGTTATGAGGGTTGTGTCGCCATGGTTTCATGCAACTAGAGGTTTCACAGAGGTTTTCAGCTGCTTTTATGCAGATTCCATGCTCAGGCTGAGTTAGGTAAGCCTCATTTGGAATAGACATCAATATTTTCTTCTTTACTTGTGAAAACAATGCTTTTTTGAGCTTTATTACGCAAAAACATTGAAGATATTTTAGTTTCTACGCTTTTGCTCATGCAAAAGAAAAGAGGATGTCTGTATATTGTTTCCTCTTTATGAACTTTTTTTTTTTTTGAAAAAAAACCGAAAATACCATTTTGTTTCCTTTGTTCTTTTACTCATACCTCCATTTTTCTTGTTGTTTTCCAAACAAGGGTATTTTTCTTTTCCTTCCCCATGTAATAGTGCCCAACAGTGTCATAATCACCCTTGCTGTGAAAAGATTGTGCAAGATCATAATGTGAATGAGATATTTAGCCAACCATTCCATAAGAAAATGGTTATTTGTGAAGAAAAAATGGTTTTTTAAATGATTTGAAACCCTTGCATAGTATTGATTTTCTATTCCTTGGCTAAGAGTTTTGGAACTCTAGGGGTCGTGGCTTTCACTAGTACTGGGTTTCATTTATATGCATAATGAAGATTTGTATATTTTGTGCCCCTTTTCCTTCATGATACTACTATAGGATCCCATGCATTTTGCAAGAGTTTTTTCACATTTTAAAGAATCCCCTGGGAAATTCTACTCATGTAAGCTATGGTTCCATTATTTGAACTAACACTTATGATTCCTCTAATTTAGCAAATCCCTAGTATCCTTTGTTGACATGATCCTTTTATCATTGACTATGCTTATAATATCTTCAGGACATGATGCCACTATACTTTAAAATGTCGTTGTTTAATACTTATTGTGACAACAACAGTGTACATTGACATTGGAAATGAAATCATTTGAATAGCCTTGATGGATTCCCTTCACTACTTTAGTCATATCTATGACAGTCCCTTAAGCATCCTGTTGCATAAATTCCATTGTCTTTTACATTGCATTCATGACTCCTTGTCTCTTATAGCTTGGTGAATATCACTTTTCAATGCAATGCATATTCCTATTGTGAATGATGCTCCTAATACTATCATAGAGGCTTCATTTACAGTCATAAAGAATTATGGCTCTCTTTTTAAGCTCTTGACCTACCAAATTCATGGCTCCAGATGGTCATATCACCTAAACCCCTTCTCATCCATTCACTCACCTAAGACAACTCTCATCTTGTCATTGCTTCTATCTTTTATGCATGCCTGCACATGATCTCTTCACAGCTAGATACCCCATTTTTTGAATAGTTGAGGCTTCTTGATACTCTTGTTCCTTCTACCTTCCTTCCTTCAAACACTTGGATCAGCATGCTAGGCTAATTTTTAGAAATATCTACTCTTTCTTGGTGACTACACAGATTACCCTTGAGTTCTTCAATACCCTCAATGATACTGCTCCACACTCTTTAGATTGATATGACTCATGTTAGCTTGTCTCGTACAAGACTACTCAACACTCTTGTCATACAAATGTCTCCTTTCTTACTGCACTCTTACAAAAAAATTATTGTTTCTCTAAGCCTCCATACTATTTCCTTAGGCTCAGAATAAGGCATGCACATCCTTAGTCATGACATTGTATACTTCTTGCTCGAAAAATGATTTCATTGTCTACCACACAGTATGTCTCTAATTCACATTGTTATTTAGAAACAAAGATCTCTCAGTGCATAGCTCATTGAGATGTTAGTCATTATGGCACTCTTGTTGCATCAATGTATTAATGTTGTCTCTAAAGTTAAGCATAAGTATTGGGCATTGAACTATCCTTGTAGCTTGCATGAGATCACATAGAAAGCACCCTGTTGTCCTTTCATGATACTTCAATAGCACTGTCTTTGATTTATATTTGCTCATTTATCACTTTACTATTGAATGCAAGGTTGATTTCTAATACATTTTTTGATCCCATGTACTTATGGATTGAAAATTGCTGCTCCATTTAGCTCATGATAGCTCCTGATAGGACTTGATAGCTCCTCTCCCATAATGAATATCCATGCATAGATATGCAGTTTCCCTTGCATTTTATATTATTGTGACTCCCTTAGCTTCTATTTGTCATCACACTTGATGTGCATACATACTTTCCTCTCATAGACTACCATCACATCATGTTTTCCTTGACTAAAATGGGTCCACTTAAGAAGATTTGAAAGACATATCCAGTAGAGTAAGATTTCCAAGAAGAAAAAGTTGTTGAGGAACATGATTGGAAAGCAAGCTTCCCTGTAAATGGTGGTTGAAATGACTTCTCATCTCTCTCAATTAGTGAAAGCACTATATTTTGTATTGCATCACTGTGCTTTTCCTTTCTCATGACTACCCCTTTGATCAACATGATGGCAACCCACTATTTGGTTCATTGTGAAATTTTGGAGAGTAATATTTCTTGATAATTCACATAGTTTCATTGCATCTTTTGAATATGATGATGAAATTTGATCAAATGGTATGATTCCATATTGATTTAATGCATCAAGAATAGTTTTATCATCAATTTGATCAAGTTGCCCAATTTTGCTTACATTCCTACCCCTCTTAAAACACAAGAGGGTGGCATGTTGATCTCAACCCTCGTGGGAGCCACATTTTACTCCACATGCTATAACCAGATGAAACAAAATAGTAACAATCATTTGACTATACCTGCACAATGAGCAAGCATGTTAGATAAAACAAAGCATATGATAGATGTGTTTGATAACTCTCTTGTTTTCTTGGACATCTATGATATGCTAGCTATTTTAATGTTTATAAGGATTAGATTATATGTTTATGGATGTTTTCCTATGTACTGATTGGTGATCCTTCATTTCTCTAACCAACTCTCTTCTCACAAATGCAAGAAACCTTGGAGTAGTAGGGGGCAAGCAGCAATTGGAAGCTAGATGGGTAGGATAACTAAAGTTGATGCAAGGCAACTCAATCGGGATTCATCATTCAGGCAATGACGGGTCCCCTTTCTTTACATATGCATTTCCTTTTATCTGTAAATGTATAGTTTTTTCTTTATATGAATTAAAGTATTTAGTCCCTCGGCTTGTGAGGGACACTATACACTTATTATTATCAATAAATACTACCTTTGTAATAAATGTTGACTCTCTTCTCTATTGTACGCAATTTTGTAATGTAACAATGCAATCCTTTGATAATCTCTTTTATACATATGGATGAAACTTAGCAAAAAATGATATGTACCTTTCATCTTTAGTTTGTAAATGCTATCTCAGCTCTACCTTATTGAGTTGGAAGCAAAATCAGGTAACATTTTTGGCAACATCTGCTAAATGTTAGCTTGTTAAACATCCTAAGCAGTTTCCTAAAGCTTATCCATTGGGCACGGAGTCAATAGAAACCTAACAAAACTTGGAAAATACTCTTTTATACTATTTTAACTCATTAGGCCAATGTATGACACCTTGGAAACTTATTGCAACACACCAAAACACTCAAAGCAAGCTAACTAACTATGCAAAACAACACTTAGAGGAAATGAAAACTAAAACTAAACTGAAACTTATTCTAACCTACTCTAACCAACAGCAAGTCCTTGTCAACAAACAAAACCATTGGCTAGCTTTGCGAAATAACTACCCCTCATGACCAGCAACTGATGCATTACATGATTATGTAATGTTGAAAGAGCATGAAACACATGCAGATATTCAATAGACTATTGCAATGTTTCATGAAAGGTGCAAATAAACTCACTCACACCTTGATTTTGATCATGCCTATTGTTTTCCTGGACCAAACAAGTGAGTTGAATCTCATCACTTTTAGCTACAACTCTAAATTCAGCTTTTTCTTTGATTGTATCCTCATGCTTGGGTGCAAGCATGACTTGTAGAACCTTAGTTTCCTCCATACTAGCTAAAAATCTAATGGGAAAGCCTCTTGAACAAATAAAACTTGGATTCCCATTGTCAGATTCTTCTATTTCTTCTTTTTTTCATGGTTGTCCTACCTCTTGGCTAAGTTTGGACTAGAGAGAAGGCAATCCGAATAGTTAGAAATAGCAGCATTAACTTCACCCTACATAATAACTTTCCATGTTGATTCCTCCTCCATGGTTAATGGAAAATCCTCTTCCAACAAGGTAACTAATAACTTATCAAGGCTATTAGCTCTTGGAAGGCTCTTAGGAACAGCTGGCTCAAAGCTCAAAAACCTCATTATCACTTGGAGAGGTACACTTCAAATCAGGTTTTTCTTCCTCAATGAAGGAGGTTAAATGTTCAAACAATGAAGTAGCCTCTTGAAACAAAATATCAACTGATATATTAGCCTCCATCTCTTCTGTACAGCAGAAAGGAAGCTCCTCCAGCTAGCTAGGACCTTGCAAATCAGGTTCATGAGAAGTTTCTTGACTTGAGAAAATGGATTCCTCTTTATCAAGACCATATTCCTCCTATTGCTTTAGCATTTGTTCAAGCTTATGAATTTGATGTTCTAGTTTACCATGATTTCCATCTCCTCCTAACAGGTTTGATTCTTCATCATCCAACTTTGAACAAAATTGTTCAATTATGTATGTGCACATCTCTTCATAAAGCTCAACATTATCTTTCTCATGTGTAACATGCTTGAAGATATCAAAGCTTATAACTTTGAAAATGGTGTCAGGTTCAGACTTATGCTCTTCCTCATGGTCCAAGGCTCCATTTTCATACTAATGGTCCTCAATCAACAACTCACCACATTGTTTGATGTATTCTTATTGTTTTGAAACTGTAGTTGGGGTGATCAAACTCACACCTTCTTCATCATGTTGAATAAAAGAAGGTAACTCATCATTCCAAACCATGAACTGCTCCTTGTCATCAATCACTTTCACCTTTTCACCTTGTAGGTTGTAACATGCTACAACTAAATGTAATGGATTTACCTTACCGATCCTATCAATGGGCTGCTCTTGAGGGATGATGGATTGATTTTTCTCAAGTATAGGCTCTTGTAAAGGGTCATTACTCCTAAAGCTTGGAATTTCAAATCTAGTAGGCTTAAGAGGTTCACTGTGTTCAAAGCTTGGAATATTGAACTTGGAAACTTGTTCTTCAAAAAATGGATTTGGAAAGGTAACAGTTGATTGGGCTTCTTTAAGGCAAGAGGGCTCTTGAGAAATTTGTTCTTGAGAAGTGGTGGACTGATTTTGTTCAGGTACTACATTTTCTTGCACTAAATGGAATCCTCTAAAACTTGGAATTTCAAATTTAGAAAACTTGTTAGAGGGTTCTAGAGGCTTACATTTCTTAAAGCTTGCAAACTTGTGCTTGGGAACCTCTTTTTTCATAGGCCGGTTCATTAATACAAGAGATGTTGAACTGAAATTAGGAATGTCAGGGGGTGATTGGGTTTCATACCTTTGTGCCTTTACCTCCTACAACTGAATATAAGCTTGATAAGCAAGCTCTACCTGTTGCATGTGATACTCCTGCTCTTTTGTGACAACCTTTATTTTCCTTTGATAATCTAATATTATCTCATCAATACTCATTTTGTTGGCATCTTGAGGCTGATTCAAAGAATGGTCATGTTGGTTATAAGAAAAATCATCTTCTTGCAAATGATTATAAGCAAGGGTAGGTTGCTAGGAAGGTTGAGTAAGGGTGGGAGGGTGGAAAAATTACTATGCATGTTGGTTTCTTTGTAAATCAAAGGAATTAGGTGTAAAAATAACATGACAAACTTGAAATGGCTGATAGGGTGGTGGGTAATTAGCATTTTCATAATATGCTAGGTGATATGACATGTTTCAATCAAACATAGACATGTTTATTCATTCAAAAGTTGGAAAAACAAGAAAAAACATATTTACTTGAAACTAACCAGCACTTGATCATACTGAAACCAGTAAAAACTTTTTGGAGTCGCCAAGTATGTATTTGAAACACCTCAAAAGGCAGTAATCAACTATTATACACACCAAATAGCAGTAACAAAAAATATAAAATGGACTAAGAATCAGTTCACAGTCCCACCAAGTGTGCCAAAACTATTATACTCTCAAATTTGCACCCCTGCTAAGTTGCAAAACTTAGCAATTTGGAGCAACATGGGAACAGTCCTAGGTTGTGGGTCACCTAAACTTGGAGTGGACCTCCAAATATGTCTGGCTCCTAAATGGTGTCACCTAAACTTATCTAAACTAAATATTTTGTAGAGAAAAGGGTAAGAAAGTAACATAAATTGAAAATGATTAACTCTTAAGATGATGCACCAAAACAATAACTTGACCTGTAAAATAGCTCAAACACACAGTTCAATCAAAGGCAAAGCTTGACATACACAACCCAGTATTTATAAGTTTTTGCATAAATGTTTATAAGAAGGATTTAATGCCAAAAACTCTTAGAAGAAAAGATATTTTCACAAATAGAAGCAATTTCCCTTTCAACACAACTTATAACCTACAACAAACACATTTTTTTACAAGAGGTGCTAACAATGAGACAAAACTACAAGGAAATAGATATCACCACAAGCAAATTCATCAATCATACCCTTGCACATAGTAGAATGGAAAATCTGAGAAGGAAAAATAACTTAACTACATTGATATCCAAGGTATCGACTGTCATACATGTCAAAAGAGTTACAATAATGATGGAAAGAAAGAACTAACTCTAAAAACTCTATTTGAAGTTAAGTATTTTTGAAACAACTACCCCACACATGTCCTTCTAGAAACTCTTGGTTGGATGTTGTAGAAAGGCCAAAAAAGAATCTTCCAAAACTCCTCCAAAATGCCTCCAAAGTGAATAAAAGTCAAGCTATGACCCAACCATACCAAAAGCATGACAAAACTACCTCCAAAATGGTCGCATTCCCTTCAAAACTCAATCAAAGATAACCCACACACCTTCCACATGTTGGTCAATCATCATCATTCAATCCTTTAAATCATGCCTTTGGTGTGTTTGCAAAGGCATAAGGACTCAACTAAAACTCATAAGTGCATTTATGACATAATACACCTCATTTTTGCATTTAAAATGACACTTTGACTAAGTGATTTATAAACATATCACTTAATCAAAATGTTTTACATCTCAAATTAATGCAAAAATAAAAAGGCCCTAAATTGACCAATAGGAACACTAAAGAAAAACCATAAGTCTTGAAAGACTTTTATGAAAAGTGATGAGAAATTGAAAACAAAACATAATTCTTGAAAGGCTTACCTATTACAAGGGGACATGAAAACTCACTAAGGCATAAACTAGGCCACAAGCATACTTTAGTTTCATTGCAAATGTTTGAAAGATAGGAAAAAAATTCCCTTTTCACTTATCATCCTAACTTAGGGAAAAACAAAACCCTAAGAAAAAATGTGGGCACCCATTCTATGCATCTTTCATTTTACATTTTGAAGTTTCTCAAAAACCCTATTGTTATGAGGGTTGTGCCGCCATGGTTTCATGCAACTAGAGGTTTCATGGAGCTTTTCAGCTGCTTTTATGTAGATTATATGCTTAGGCCAAGTTAGGTAAGCCTCATTTTGTAGACATTGATCTTTTCTTCCTTACCTGTGAAAACAATGCATTTTTGAGCTTTATTATCCAAAAACATTGAAGATATTTTAGTTTCTATGTTTTTGCTCATGAAAAATAAAAGAGGATGTTTTTCCTCTATATGAACTTATATTTATGTTTTGAAAAAAAAAATGGAAACACCATTTTGTTTCGTCTGTTATTTTACTCATACCTCCATTTTTCTTGTTGTTTTCCAAACAAGGGTATTTTTCTTTTCCTTACCCATGTAATAGCATCCAGCAGTGTCTTAATCACCCTTGTTGTGAAAATATTGTGCAAGATCATAATGTGAATGAGATATTCAACCAACTGTTCCACAAGAAAATGCTACCTTGTGAAGAAAATATGGTTTGCTAAATGATTTGAAACCCTTGCACAATTTTGCTTTTCTATTCCTTGGCTGAGAGTTTTGGTGCTCTGCAGGCCATGGCTTTGACTAGTATTGGGTTTCATTTATATGCACAATGAATATTTGTATATTATGTTCCCCTTTTCCTTCATGATACTACTACAGGATCTCATGCATTCTGTAAGATTTTTTTCACATTTTAAAGACTCCCCTAGGAAATTTTGCTCATGTGAGCTATGGCTCCATTATTTGAACTAACACTTATGATTTCTCTAATTTAGCAAAGTCCCAGTATCCTTTGTTGACATGATCCTTTTATCATTGACTATGCTTATAATCTCTTTAGGACATGATGCCACTATACTTTAAAATTCCTTTGTTTTATACTTACTGTGACAACAACAGTGCACATTGACATTGGAAATGAAATCATTTGAATAGCCTTGATGATTCCCTTTACTGCTTCAGTCATATCTATGACAGCCCCTTAAGCATCTTTTTGCATCAATTCCATTGTCTTTTACATTGTATTCATGACTCCTTGTCTCTTATAGCTTGGTGAATATCACTTTTCAATGCAATGAATATTCCTATTGTGAATGATGCTCCTAATACTGTCATAGAGGCTTCATTTATAGTCATAAAGAATTATGGCTCTCTTTTTAATCTCTTGACCTACCAAATTCATGGCTCCAAATGGTCATATCAACTTAACCCCTTCTCATGCATCGAATCACCTAAGACAACTCTCATCTTTTCATTACTTCTCTCTTTTATGCTTGCATGTACATTATCTCTTCACAACTAGATACCCCATTTGTTAAACAGTTAAGGCTTCTTGATACTCTTGTTCCTTCTACCTTCCTTCCTTCAAACACTTGGATCTACATGTCAGACTAATTTTTAGAAAGATATACTCTTTCTTGGTGATTGCATAGATTACCCCTGAGTTCTTCAATGCCCTCAATGATACTACTCCACACTCTTCAGATTGATATGACTCATGTTAGCTTATCTCCTACAAGACTGCTCAACACTCTTGTCATACAAATGTCTCCTCTCTTACTGCACTCTTACAAAACCTTTATTGTTGCTATAAGCCTCCATACTATTTTATTAGGCTCAGAATAAGGCCTACACATCCTCATTCATGACATTGTATATTTCTTTCTTGAAAAATTATTTCATTATCTACCACACAATATGTCTCTAATTACCATTGCTATTTAGAATCAAAGATCTCTTAGTGCAATGTTCATTGAGATGTTAGTCATTATGGCACACTCGTTGCATCAATGTGTTAATGTTGTCTTTAAAGTTGAGCATAAGTATTGGGAACTATATTGAACTATCCTTGTAGCTTGCATGAGATCACATAGAAAGCACCCTATTGGTACAATATCGTTGTCCTGTGATGATACTTCAATAGCACTATCTTTGATTTATATTTGCTCATTTCTCACTTTATTGTTGAAAGAAAGGTAGATTGCTAATGTGTTTGTTGATCCCATGTACTTATGGATTGAAAATTGTTGCTCCATGTAGCTCATGACAGCCCTTGATAGGAATTGATAGCTCCTTTGCCATGATGATTATCCATGCATAGATATGCAATGTACCTTGCATTTGATATTGTCATGACTCCCTTAGCTTCTAGTTGTCATCACACCTTTTGTGCATACATACTTTCCTCTCACATACTACCATCACATCATGTTTTCCTTGACTGAAATGGGTCCACTTAAGAATATTTGAAAGACATATCTAATAGAGTAAGATTTCAAGAAGAAAAATTTGTTGAGGAACATGATCAGTAAGCAGGCTTCCCTATAAATGGTGGTTGAAATGACTTCTCATCTCTCTCAATCATTGAAAGCACTGTATTTTTCATTGCATCATTGTGCTTTTCCTTTCTCATGACTACCCCTTTGATCAACATGATGGCAACCTACTATTTGGCTCATTGTGAAATGATGGAGATGAATCTTTCTTGATAATTCACACAATTTCATTGCATCTTTTAAATTTGATAATGAAATTTGATCAAATGGTATCATTCCATATTGATTTAATGCATCAAGAATAGGTTTATCATCAATTTGATCAAGTTGCTCAATTTTGCTTACATTCCTACCCCTCTTAAAACACAAGAGGGCAGCATGTTGGGCTCAACCCTCATGAGAGCCACATTTTACTCCACATGTTGTAACCAAATGAAACAAAATAGTAGCAAAGATTTGACCTATACTTGCACAATGAGCAAACATGTTAGATAAAATAGAGCATATGATAGATGTGTTTAATAACTCTCTTGTTTTCTTGGACATCTATTATATGCTAGCTATTTTAATGTTTATAGGGATCAAATTATATGTTTATGGATTTTTTTCCTATGTATTGATTGGTGATCCTTCATTGTTCTAACCAAATCTCTTCTCACAAATGCAGGAAACCTTGGAGCAGCAGGAGGCAAGCAACAATTGGAAGCTAGATGGGCAGGAGAACTAAAGTTGATGCAAGGTAACTCAACTGGGATTCATCATTCAGGCAATGATTGGTCCCCCTTCTTTACATATGCATTTCCCTTTATCTATAAATGTATAGTTTTTTCTTTATATGCATTAAAATAGTCAATTCCCCAGCTTGTGAGGGACACTATACACTTATGATTATCAATAAAGACTACCTTTGCAATAAATGTTGACTCTCTTCTCTATTGTATGCAATTGCATAATGTAATAATACAATCCTTTGATAATCTCTTTTGTGCATATGGGTGAAACTTAGCAGAAAATGATATGTACCTTTCATCTTTAGTTTGTAAATGTTATCTCAGTTCTCCCTGGTTGAGCTGGAAGCAAAATCAGGTAATAGTAACATAATTCTCCCCTTTTGAATCATCATCCCCAATGATTTCAAGTACTAAACATATATATAAAGTCAAATAAAGGTTTTACTTTCTATTTTCCAAAACATGCAAGAAATAAGTAAATTTTCAAATAATCTTCCCACATAGCATGACCCTTCACAATATCATCCTTCCTAGACCTTGCATAGAATGGTTGTGCTAAAATACAGGGAGAACTTGTGTGCTCAAGCAAAATTTCTCTCCAAATAATTATACATCATAATTATATTAACTCATATGTACATCGTAAGTACAATAGTGACTATATCCTACATGACACTTATACCGTAGTTACCAGAAATCATGTTCTCCTTAGCTAATACAATTATCCTTAGTGTAACCCAAATAAAAAAGAAATTTCAATGTATTGTGCACTACACCATGGGTCCCATCCTTCCCTTTGGTCTTTACACCATTGGATAACTCAGAAGCTGAGACCATCCATCACTAACACAAACATTTCCTTAAGCATAGTAGTATTGTTGTTGGCATAATGTTATCATTGATGTCAAAAGGGGATATGTATGTGATATCAAGTGAGGGACATTGTTGGCATTAGGTCATGGAGATCAGAGGATCATATTCTAGAAGATTTGGAGGAATATGATGGAAAGGTGAGCTTGTTTTGCAAAAGTTGCAAAGTTGCTCAGAATGTTGCAAAGTTGTCATGAAATGTTGTCATGGCATTACAAATATTGCTTCTAAAGGTCAAAGGAGAAAAATAAGGCCATATTTTTTATGGGTTTTTCATGAGGATTATGTTGATGTGGTCTGCATGATTAGAGGATATTTGGAAAGCCCATAAATGATTTATTTGTGCTATTTGGTTAAGCTAGGGTTTTACTGTTAAACCCTATAGTGCTACAATCATAGCGATGAACATTTTTTTATGTTTTGAAGTTGACTATATATGGGTGGTTGTAGGTTGCTTAAGTTATCACTTAATCCATTGAGTTCATTGGGTGACCGACCCCATTTACCTAGAATTTCAGGTTAGACTATGTGCATTGCATGAACCCTTCACATCAATGTTTGCATTCACCATGACCAAGCCTTAACTACAATGTGCGATGAATGATCTAATGATGCACAGTCATGTTCGATATCCAATGGCTATCGCATTGTTCCTTTGTATCATTATTTAAAGATCATCTCGATGTATGCCTCATGCAATATGCAATGAAGGTTGATCAATGACAGTGATCAACCTTGCTAAATCAAACAGTCCCCACTAGCCCACGGAGTATGTGGTGGGGTCGTTGTATGGCCCTACGGTATTACAAGCTGAGGACATGTGTGTTGTGGGAATAGATATGTGACATGCTCTACTAATGGAAGGTGAAACCATTGGTGATGCATGGAAAGATATCACACCCTTACTTCACATCGTTGTTGAGAATTCAGGAGGAGCTAGGCTTTTGGTGATATGCGATGTAAGTGGAGAATGAAATTAGCTATGGACAAGTGATAGTTGCCCACTATCCCATTGAAGACTTAGTGGGTCCCTGTCTCAGCCCTATGATATTGTGGGTTTATGACATGTGTGCACAAAGACAGGTGGTGATAAGTGATTTCATCATATACTCAATTCACATCATTGTTGTGAATTGAACTAAAGATGAGAAGTAGTGATATGCAATATACTGCATATCAAATTTAATGATAAATATTGTTCAGTGATGATCGAATGGTGATCACTTCTTGGCCTCACATCACAAAAATGAATGGTAATGCCCTAAGGAAAAATGTGATATGTGATGGTCATGATTATGAAGAAATAATGATTGACGAGGATGGTTTAAAGGAGATATATTCAACGGTTGTGTTTTAAAGATGGCAAGGTTAAAGGATAACCAACGAATCATGGTGTGAAGATTAGAGATCAATGGACCAAATTCAAATTTGAAGATTCTCAACGACTACAATAGTGTGAACGAGGGTTTCAACTACAAACTAACTCTATGATTGAATTTAATTGGTCCAACTTCTTCAGTTACCAATTTTTACTGGTGATGGGATAAATAGTTGGCAACATGGTTATATAGGCAGCAAAAAAATTAAATTCAAATCTGATACATAGAATATGAATTAAATGAAACAAAAACCCTATATTTGATGGTATGCTAAAAATAGAAGAAGCTTTGAATCTAGATAAGTACGTATGTGGCTCGATGGATAGGTTTCTTTTTGAAGAAGAAAAAGTGAAGAACCCTAGTAGAGGAGTTGAATAAATGAGTGCAAAGGTTGAGGCTGTTGAAAAATGAGGTGTTTTCTTAGCTTAATACTCTATAAAACTTTAATATTGCTGATCTAAGTAAGCTCTTTCTTTGTTACATATATTCTTTGTGGGTGATTATCTTGATTAATTTATTTTACTATTGTAGAATGAAGAGAGAAGTTGGTAGAAGAACTAGACAGGATATTAGAAAGATCACACAAGATATAATGTGGAGAAACCCTTTTCGGGAAAAAAAACTCCACCAAGAATTATTCTATTATTCAATCTTTGAATTACAATAGCTCCAATTCTTGCTTGAGAATGCTTCTTCTGTCTTTGTCAATCTTCTTCACACTTGCAATAACAATTATGAAAACTCTCTTCAACTTGAATGAGATATAGAGACAGTATGCAACTTTGTAATCTCCAAATGGTGATAATTACAATGCACAAGCTCAAGCCCTTGAAAAGGTACACCATATTCCTTCAAGTTGAGTTATTTTGTGAAGACTAAAGCTTACATGTGCTTCATGCATTTGGACATCCCAAACTGAAGCTACAACTTCTCCTTCACTTAGTGATAATTCCAAAGCTCTTCCTCAAAGTTGGTGCCCTTAAGTAATCCTACTTAACTAAGCCTTCAAAAATATCTTATCATGCATGAGAGGTAAATCCAAGAAAGTATCTTGGGCGTCCAAGTTAGCTTCAAGTGATTTCTAGTTAATTGAAACATTTACTCAACACAATTCATGCAAGAATGGTCATCCCCTGTTAATTAGAGGTAGTCCTCGTTATCTGTCATATAACTCAAGTTATTAGCCATGCATTCCAAGTTAACTGAAGCTAACTACATGCAACTCAAAATAACTAACATGCATGCAACTAAAGATAATTGAACCATAACTGAACTAAACTGATTTTGAACTAAACTGAACTAAATTGAACTCATCTGAATTGAATTGAATTGAACTTCATGCATGCAAACATCAAATCCTAAATCCTAGGATCATTACATGCATTCAAAAGTGTTATCTCTTACTCTGAATAGTTAACTAAACTCAAGGTGAGTGTCACCTTACCATGTGTGCATCCACATGCTCCTATTATTTAGGAATAACTGCAAATTTCAATTTCATGATTTATTTCATCCAAATAATTAATCCCATCCTAATCTTAGTATTGTTGAACACATTCCAAGAACTTAGGAGATACATGAAATAATTAATGTTTAGGATTTGTAATTAAATGGCATCCTATTTCCAATAGAAGCAATATATACACAAGTCGGTGAAGATATACGGCATCCAAAAAATTCATCCCCAATAATTCATCGAAGGAAATTTCACCGTCAGTAATTCACCGCCATGGAAAATTCATCGCCAAGTAAAATTCACCACCAGCAATTCACCAATATTTTTTAATATATATTTCAAAAACTTAGTGAGTTGTTGGCAGTGAATTTTATTTGGCGGTGAATTTTCCATGGCAGTGAATTGTTGGCAGTGAATTTTCCTTTGGTGAACTATTGGCAATGAATTTTCCTAAAGCCAAGATATACATATAGAAGATATTTAAATTTTTCCCTTAAGAGTGTGATGTTGTAGAGAGATGTATCTATGAGCTCTTGAGGTGGACAAAGAATGCACTAAATAGGAAAAGTGAAAGTGCGGAGGTGTAGTAAATGAGTAGAACCCAAACAAAAATCAGAGAACTTTGAACAAGGTTATCATTCAAGGTGCAGAACAGAGAGGTAGAGTGCAAAGATTTGAGTTGTTGAGACAACAACAAAGAATTGATTAGTTGCAAATAGAGTTGCAACATTGAACTGTGTTCTTAGGAAAAAATTGTAATCTCTTATTTGTAAATCTGGTTGGTGGGTGCCATCAGATATCTAGGTAGGTGCTCAAAGTGGGGAGTTGGTGCTTCCTTGGAGTGGGTGCTCCTAAAACCAAGGGATTGTTATCCTTAGGGTCAGTGCCCTTAAAACTTTGTATTCAAAATATTTGATTATGAGGTTGGATTAGGACAGTAGCTCCTAGCATCTATTCTCATTGTGGTTTTTTCCATCTTGGGTTTTCCACGTATAACTTGTGTTATGTGATAGTATGTATGTGTATGATTACTTCCCTACATGTCTTGTTTTAATTTGAATATAAAAGGCTAAAAGGAATAAATTAGTCTAAAGCATTAAAGGTTAAAGTTTTAATTAATCTATTGATTCACCCCCCTCTCAGTAGATTATTGTGTTCCAACAATTGGTATTAGATCCTTGGTTCCCTAGGAGAAACTCAAACAGCTCAGGTAGGTCTTGCATAAGTGAACACAATGGCCAATCAAGAAGGTTCCTCTACAAACAAGGCACCTTGGTTTGATGGATTAGATTATTCCTTCTGGAGTATTATGGTGGAGACATATTTGGGATCATTAGGATTTAATGTTTGGATGTTAGTTAAGATTGGATACACACCACTAGCTACTACCCCTGCTGATGTTGCATGAAAGAAGGATTATGAGAACAATGCAAAGACAAAGCATGTCATTCTTTGTGGTTTTTCTAGTTTAGTGTTTGTCAAAGTTATGCATTGTCAAACTATACATGATGTTTTGGAAAAGTTCAAATGCATTTATGAAGGAGATGATAAGGTAAAACTTGCTAATTTACAAATTCTCAAGGCCGAGTTTGAAGGATTAAAGATGAGTGAAGAAGAAAAGATTGCATACTATCTTCTCAGAGTTGATGAGGTTGTGAAATCTATCAAAGGGTTTGGAGAAGTAAAAGACTCAATCATTGTGTAAAAAGAATTGAGGTCCATGTCATCTAGATATGACCCCAAAATATCAACAGTTGAGGAAGCAAAGGATATTGACAAACTAACTTTTGATGAACTACATGGAATATTCACTGCCTATGAGATGAGGATGGGGAATGCATAACCATCCAAAAGAGAAGTTGCATTCAAAGCTACAAATAAAGAGAAATCTTAATCACCCAAGAAAGACAAAGAAGAAGCATCAGCATCCAATCATGAAGAGACTGATGAGGAAGAAGCAAGCTTCATTAGAAGATTAAGAAGAACCTCCATAAAGTATAGATGTAAGTTACCCTTCAAGTGTTTTGATTGTGGTAAAGTAGGTCATTTTGCTGCTAAATGAGCTTACAATAAGAAGGATAACTTTGAAAAGGAAGTAGATGGCAAAATGATGAAACCCTACTTTCCCAAGAAGGAACTTTCATAAGAAGAAGAAAATTTTGTACATTCAAGAGGACAGTGATGTTTTTGATGTCAATGATAGTTCAAAGGATGAACTAGATTGTGCTTTTGTAGTGAAATAAAATGAATTTACTTTCATGGAAAAAGAATCTAAAGAACAGAACAATAGCAAGGTAGAGAACCTTGGTGAAGAAGGTGAAGAATAAGGAGAAGTTGACCTAAAAGGAGAACTCATTTGTGCCCTAGATGAGATTGATGACCTAAGAGAGGAAGTTGAAAAGTTTAAAAAGGAGAATAAACATTAGAAGAATCTTGCCCAAAAGGATAATGGAAAACTAACCAAAAAATTTGATGAATCCAACCAATTGGTGGTGAGCATGAAGCTTCAAGTAGAGGAAGCCAAAAGGATTGAAGAAGTGATCAAATCCAAACTATAGTCCAAAGTGGATAAATGCATGCAGCTAGAGGAAAAAATAGTTGCATTAAGAAAAGACTTAGAAAAGGCTAGAGAACAAATAGAAAAAGGCTTGAAATTGAAGGGGGGCTTAGATATTCTTGATGGCTTGCTAAACACACAAAAGCCTTCTAACAAAGAAAATTTTGGTTTAAGTCTTGAGAAAGGAAAAATTACCTTTACCAGTGCTTCTATGAAATTATATGAGAGATTTAGAGTAGGAGAAAACTCAACTACTGATGGTGTGAAAGGATGCAAAGAAAATACCTCTGAAGAGGAAAATAAAATAGTTGAGTTGAAGAAGGTTGAAGAAGAAAAGAAGCTTGTTGCAAACAAGAAGAATAACCAATCAAATCCTATTCATCAAAAGAAGAAGTAAACCATGAGAAAAACTAATGTTGATGTATTCACATGGGTAATAGATCTAAAGAAGCCAAGTCAAAGAAGACCCCCTCATCCAGCTCAAAGAAATTCTATGACCAGGTATTCCTCGTACTTTTATGGGTACTATTATATATGTAATCAATTTGGTCATAGGGCTAAAGAATGTAGGGTAGTTCCTAAAAGGAGTACAAATTTGTAAGAAAAAATCCATTTACTCCTTTAGTAGATATGAATGTGATGTGATATAATTATAACAACTTTGGTTGTATTGCTAAGAATTCTAGAAAAAAATCATAAGACCAAATGTACAAAATGAGAAAAAGAAAAACACATCACCTTAAGTAAATAAAGATTCTAAATCCTTTGAGATGATGGAAAAGAAACCTAAGAAGGTGTGGAAATAAAAAGATCAAAATCCCACACAATTAATGATTGTACAAATGGCATTCCATGCCAACAAGCAAAACTTGTGGGTGATAGATAGTGGTTGCTCCAAACATATGATTGGTAGCAAGAGAAAATTCATACAACTCAATAAATGCAAAGGAGGTTCAGTTAGTTTGGGTGACAACACTATAGTATAGGGTGATCCCACAATATTGGTTTACAATTTTTGACCAAACTAGACACTGAACTGATTTTTTCTAACTAAATCTTGTCTTTTAGGCACCTATAGTGGCTAAACAGTGAGGAATTTGAAGATGATGCACACTAGTGATTTGTGACATTTTGTCTATAGATTCTAAATATATTTTTTTCAAAAAAATTGGAATCATATTGCACTTATTTTTCCATCTCCTTTGAAAACTAGTTTTTTTTCAGTAAACACCATTTTTAAGGAGTGATGCTCACCGTATAACATAAATTTTTTTCCATGAAGGATAAAATTCTATTTTTTTCAAATTTAGATTTGTAACTATGATATCTAGTGCTTCCAATTGGTTTCATAGTGCTTTATTGAATATTTTTTCCTTACTCAAGTTTCAAAGTCAAACCAATTACAATTCAGACATAGGCGGACTGTATAACACAACTTTTTCTGTATGTATCGAAATTTAATTTTGTTTTTTTTTGGATCAAGGACTTCAATATCTAATGCACTCATATTTTTCAAAAAAAAAATGATAATATTCTATTTTTCCACGTGCAGAACAGAGAGCTTGATTTTCGGTGAAAAACCTACATTCACAAGAAATTAAAATATATATATATATAATAAAATTAAATTTAAAATTTAAAATTATAATTTTTGGGAAGCTTATAATAAGGACTACATTAAAAAAAAAAATTTAAATTAAATTCATTTGATCCCCCAAAAGGTAAATCAAAAGTGGTTTTTTATCAATATTTTGATAGGTGTAAAGGGGATTGTTATAGGTATGGATTAAAACTAGCAAGGTTCTATCCAAGGGGGTTTGATCTAAGGTAGTTTGATTAAATCCTCTTCAATTGGAATGCTTTAAATGGAACTTTTTAAGGCTTAAATCATTATATTTTCTAAAAATATGTGATTTCAGTAAAAATCAGAATCTCCCAAAAATTGTAAACTAACTTTGTGGGATCACCCTATAGATTTTTGGAAAAGGAATATTGAGCTTAGATGGTAAAAATCCTACCAAAGATGTCCTTTATGTTGAGGTTTTGAAACATAACCTGCTAAGTGTAAGTCAAATGTGTGATAACAGTTATAAGGTCATATTTAATTCAAAAGGATGCAAGATAAGGAAAAATGGAAAAACAATTGCATAAGGAACAAGAACTAACAACAACCTTTATAATCTTTGTGAAGTAAAAGATCAAAGTTGTTTGTTGGGTCAGACTAATGAAAGTTGGTTGTGGCGTACGAGAATGGGGCATGAAATTTTTTATCATCTAGTGAAGGTAAACTCGAGAGGTCTAGTAAGACACATGCCTAAGATAACCAAGCCTACAAATATCATTTGTAAAGAATGTCAGCAGGGAAAGAAAACCAAGGTTAAGTTTCAATCAAAAGAATACTCAACCACAAAACCCTTACAATTATTTCATACTAATTTGTGTGGTCCTACAAGGAAAATATGATTGAAAGTTGAAAGATACCTCATGTTTTTAATTGATTACTACTCTACAATGACATGGGTAACCTTTCTAAAAGATAAGTCATAGGCATTTGAAAGATTCAAGATATTTAGGAAGATGGTTAAAAAGGAGATTGGGAGAAGAATTAAATGCTTAAGATCAAGTAAAGGTGGAGAATTCACATCAGGTGAATTCATTGAGTATTGTGAGAACCATTGAATTAAGAGACAATACTCAACACCAAGAACTCCACAGTAGAATGGAGTAGTTGAGAGAAATAATAGGGTAATTAAGGACATGGCCAGAGCAATGCTAAATGAGGCTAAGTTAGTAGATATGTTTTGTAGAGAGGCAGTTCATACAACAATGTATATTTTAAATAGAGTTCAAATAAGAGAAAACAGTGATAAGACACCATATGAATTGTGGAACAACACACCAACATCTATCAAGTATTTCAAAGTATTTGGTAGAAAATGATACATCAAAAGAGAAGATGAAAACTTGGGAATTTTTTATTATAGATGTGATGAAGGGATATTTCTAAGATATTCCACCCAAAGTAGAGCTTACAAGTGCTATAAAAATAGGTTGCACAAGATTATGGAAAGCATCAATGTCAAGATTGATAAGGTTATTAAACATATCAATTCTAATAAGAATAAAATTTTAAGAGGAATAAGATTGTGAAGAAGAAAATTTTGAAGAAGTTGAAAAAGCACCTACAAAATATGTGCAAAAGGATCATCCTGTAGATTAGATAATTGGCAATAAACATGAAGGTGTTCAGATAAGGAAAAGACTTCCAAAGAAAAAGGAACAATTAAATTTTTCTCTCTTGTCACAAATTGAATCTAGAAGCTATAATGAGGCCAGCAAGGATGAGAGCTAGATAAAATCAATGGAGGAAGAGCTAAATCAGATTGAGAAGAACAAAACATGGGAATTGGTTCCTAGACCCCCAAGCAAAAATGTAATAGGCACTAAATGGGTATTTAGAAATAAGCTCAATGAAGATGGAGTTGTCATAAGGAATAAGAAAGATTGGTGTGAAAGGGATATGCACAAGTTGAAGGTATTGACTTTGAAGAAACATTTGCACCTGTTGCAAGATTAGAAGCCATAAGAAAGTTTCTTGCATTTTCAGTTTATAAAGGATTTAAAGTCTATCAAATGGATGTTAAATCTTCTTTTCTAAATGGAAACCTTGAAGAAGAAGTTTATATAGAACAACTAGAAGGGTTTCAACTATCAAACCAAGATGATTATGTTTGTGGATTGAGAAAAGTATTATATGGTCTAAAACAAGCACTTAGAGCATGGTATTCATGATTGGATCAATACCTACACACTACTAAATTGGGCTCCATTTTTTGACGAAATTTTCTCAGTCGTTCAACAAATATTTTTTAGAAAAGTGACGAAATAATGAAAATAATTATATCGCTATTTTTTCATCAAAATTCTGACGATGCATTAAACATCAAAATAACAGCACAGATTCGCCGATTGTCGGCATCATAAAATGACTCGGATGTTCGTCGTAATATCAACGAAAATTTCGTGTATGCATCGACGAATTACAACCAAAATGCAATTGCAATGGCTCTTCTGAACCATCAAAACAACACCAGAATTTTGTTGCCATTTCGACGAAATGGGCAAGGAGTTACGACGAAGCCTTCGTCATAGCTAAGCAACTTTGTCAGACCTTTTATGTGATTTTTTGGTATCTTTCGACGAAATGGGTAAGGAGTTACAATGAAGCCTCTGTCATAGCTAAGTAACTTTGTCAGAACTTTTCTGTGATTCGTCGGTGTCCTTCATTGAAATTTCCAAATGGATTGACACCGTCCACTCCCAATGAAATCTTGAGATTATGAGGTTCTTCTTCAAAGTGTGGCCATTTTTCCTCCATGTCCCTATATGCAGAACCATCCATAGGCATTCGAAGAATGTCATCTCCACTTCTATTTCATGCATGGTAATCCATAAATTGCGTTAAGCTTTTGCACCTAAATAATCGTTGCATACGTGGAATAATGGGAATATAACGAAGAACCTTGCGAGACACCTTTTTTGTTAGTTGATCTATTTTATATCTATTGATATGACATTTCAAGCATTCTGTTGCAAATTCCTATTGTTTACGATATATAATATGATCATTGGGACATGCATCTATTGCTTGATACTCCATTCCAATATCTTTCATAATGGTAGATAAATCTCGGTATGAGTGAGCTAAAATATTTGATGGTGGTAACAAAAATTCACCAATCAATCTACAACAAAAAATAATTTGTTAATATAAAGAATATTAATGGTACATATTTCATCCTTTATTTACTAGTGATGAACTAACAACAATTAAAATAGATGAAAAAATATGACATATATGACATACCTTAACATCCATGAGATTTCTATGTTTGATAAACCATTCATAACCTTCAAGTTCAACAACAACAATATAGTAGAGAGAAGAGTTGTTTAGGAGCCTTCATAAAGGGGCTTGTATGCCTTCTCAAGTACAAGTAAATCATGAACATCATCAAAGTCATCGATCATCATGATCAACTCTACCACTAAATGTGTCATGGATCAATGTATTTGTACCATCATCTTCAACTTGTTTTTTGGCGCATGATCATCTTCTTCCATAAGATCATTAACTTCAACTTCGATATTCATAGCTCCATGTTCATCCGCTTGCAAAACCACATTCTTCGGGTCATGATAATCCATATCATCTGCCCTACCCCACCTTTATAATAATGATAGACACAAATAAACCATGATCATGATCAAGTGATTATATATATATATACATATATATATACATATATATAATGTTAAAACAATATAAACATTTACAAATTCAATCAATATAAACACATATAATGAACAACTTACCAATGGATGATAATCATGCCCCCCTTCAATGTGACCATGCTGCCTACAATGTTTCTCAACTATTGTGATTAAAAGTCATCTCGTCTTTAAGCCCTTGCAATTATTGCAAGGACAATAACATTTCCCATCACCCTTTCTTTTCAATCTAGCCCACAATCTATCAAATGTCTCTTCATTTTGTTTTGGACTAATATTATCTGACATGATTTTTCTTTACCAAGCTTGACTATTTAGATCTTCAAAAAATATCAAACTCACACTCCAATAATTTTTATTCATAGACAGGTAACAAAATCTAATAATTTTGATATTTTACACCAAAAATATTTGGCATGCAACCACCCCTGAAAAAGAGAAGATAGTCTAAAGTTAATGACCCCAAAAAACACTTTAAAATGCTAATTCCAAAACTTATTAAATTATGATTTTACTATTATTTCCAATCGTTAAGACTCCTAAAATCAGAATATTAAACTTGATCGCAAAATTCCTACAATGATGGAGGTAGCGAGCTAGTAAGAGCAAGTGACCCATTCCTAAGGAGGAACAAGTCAGAATCATCATTGCTAATGTCAAAATGGATTTATCCTTTTAGTTAAAGATGCAATGTCTCACTTCTTATGACGAACTTATCCCTAGGGCCCTCAACATTGAGAGAGCCCTAATCGCACAAGGAAGCACACACTAGTAGAATTTGGAAAATAAATGACTAGGTGACTAAAAATTTTAGTCACAACAACTAAAAATGACTAAATTCTGCTCATTTTTGTAACTCAACTATAAATGAGTAAATAAATTACTAGTTTGGTCGTTGATTAAAAATTATTTAGTCACACAAATAAAAATCACTCAATAGTTAGTCATTTATTTAGTCACAATCCATTTGAATAAATCATTTAAGGAATCAAGAATATAGCCCACCAAAATACTCTAAAACTTTAATAAACATACCCTAAAACTTTTGTCAAAATCTTATTTTCAGGCGTAGCCCACTAGAATGGAGTTTTCATTTTAATAAACATAATCTGAAACCTTCGTCGAAACATTATTTTCAAGCATAGACTACCAAAATGGAGAAGTGTTTATGTAAAGAATGACAGAGAACGGTGAGGAGATATGTGAAAGGAGGCATAGAATTCATTGTTGCTTATCTCATTCCTGCTCTGCTCAACAAATCTTACATTGTTCCCTCTACTATTTGTAATCTAGATATTTACTTGACATATATTTGCATAATCTCAAATTCCTTCAGAGGCTTTTGAAGTATCAATGTATCCTATATAGGGTTTAGAATTATTTCTTTTAATTAAAAAATTAAATAAATGATGTATTTCCCTATAATTAGATAATGTGGAGATCTCCTAAATTTGCCCCAGCACACTATCCTCTTTGGCACTGTATTCATTACTCCAGCTACTAGGGTTTTGCATGTGACATCTTTAATATCTTCATGACCATGGCTTTTAAATAGATCTCAGTCTTTGCTTTAATCCTTTTCATGGTAACCCTTGAGTTCCATAATCCACCTTCAATCTCTTCTAAGAACGTGTCTTAAGCTAGACTGCATAGTATGCATATAAAGCAAGTCCTTCATACCTGCCATTGTTCCAAACCACCACTCACTGCCTTGCTTAAAATGTTGCCTCCATAAGCACAATAGCATGTTTTAAAATCATGGTTGCCAGTGATTGACCATTAAGGTCACCACTTTTATAAGATACAATGAGATTTTTGTCTTCAAACTCAAGGCATTATGCAAGATAACATTGTGAATTGTTTGTTGTGTATGATTTGATTTTCTTGCACATTTACTGCTTTGCTAACTTCCTTTAAGACTGGGTATTGCACCCTTAGCTACAATCTCAAACAGCTCACTCACTATCACTTGAAGATTCCTTTCATGAGCATCCTTCTATAAAATCAAACTATGCCCTATAAACTACCTACTTACTACAGGGGACTCATTGTTTCATGGTATTGTAGTTCTTAAGATCCTTCAACCTTATTGACACTACTTCACAATCCACAAGGTATTATTCACTATTCTCCCATCTTTGATGAGTCTCAAACACTGCTCAAACATGCAATCCACTACCTCCATTATACATTAATGGCTAAGAAGAAACATTGAACCTATGATTACCACTGTTACTTCATTTGACAGTCATTCCTTGATTGCATTTTCCTTTTCGAACACTACCAAAATCATTTGAAAAACCCTTAAGGTCACCAAGGGGTAAGGAAACTCACTGTTAAAATATCCACTTTATTATGCAAGGTTTGAGATTTATTATCTTGTCACTGTTCAGCCTCTTTTTGACTATCACATCTCAAGTGACTGTCATTCTTCTTACTGTAGATTACATTTACAAATGTCACTAAGCTACATAGTGTGCTTGTTATTGGCTATAATCTTTAGATTGCAAGATTTTGTTATTAGCTACAATGTCTGAATCTTTCTGGTATTGCAACCTCATTAATCCACTAGAGTTATTATTTATGTTTCTACGGAGGCCTAGGGTTTGTACCCTAATCATGCTCTTACCAATGCTTTTGTTGGTATTAAAAAACAACCTTAAATCTTGGGTCAGAAAATTAGTTGTCTTGACAAAGTTGTGGTATGATCTTGGATTGTATCCTAGAGTGTGTGGGAAGCTTGTGTTTGATCATTAAGGTATGTAAACCTGATCAAGGAAATGTATCCTATATAGCATGGGTCTTGCTTTAATACTTTCCATAATGGTTATTAGCAGATCACATTATTATAGTTTGCGGTAACCCAAGATTGCATTCAAGTATGTAAAAAACTTGGTTTGTAGTTTAAGCTATACACTTTTAAGTAACATTCATAAGGTTTAGAAAATTTTGATCACTCTCTAGAATAGCCCATTAAACATGGGTTGTGCTTGAATGCACTACATAATTGATATAACACAACCACTCTGCATATCAACTAGAGTTATAGGCTCTTTATTGCAGCAAGAGGTAATCACTATTCGATCATGCTATAATTACATCCTAACTTGTTAAACTTGAGACAACCTGAACGCACCCAATGATGATTGACACCTACATTATACATCCTAAATTAACTACATTATATGAGTGTCTCCATTTCTATCACAACATAGGCACATTAAACTTGGGTCACACATGAATGCATCATTTATTTGTTATAGCACTATTGTGCCACATGACCAATAGAGTTATGGATCACATAATTACAGTCACAATAATTTGTTCCTTGGTTGTGATCTTATGGTGATTCCACACAAAAAATATAGACATGAAATTCTCAAAACCCTAAACCTCTAAAAAAGAAATTTGATGAGATGTTGCTTTAAAATATGATTTTCAAACCTAGAACTACAAATCTGACTTCACAACTGAATTCTACAAAAAGACAATTACTACCCTCAACCTGGCGATATCTTCTTGAATTTTTTCTAATTTTTCCCAAGAAAATCATCCTCAGTTCTCCACAAACTGTCTCAAGTAGAGAAAAACATTGTTGCAATAAATCAACAAACTCACTTTTCTTTATGTCAGCCACAATTTGATTTTTTTCTTATTTTTCATGTTTGTCAAAATTTCGACGAAACTTATAGTCGGCATTTCGATGAAACCGAGATTCGTCAAAATTTTGACGAAACCGAGGTTCATCAAAATTTTGACGAAACCGAGGTTCGTCAAAATTTTGAAGAACTTCGAGGAAAAACTTTTAAAAATTTGAAAATTACACATCAAATTTTACAAGCACATGACAATACATCAAATTATACATATATCGTTGGAAATTTTCATTGGATTTTGCAATCAAATGAGTTAGTGACAACAACAAGGATTCAAAAAAGGATGTGCACATAGCAATTTGCACTTCAAATCTGAAGGTGAGCATATGAGTATAGTTGTTTATGTGGATGGCATTATATTTGGTGGCAGCAATTGCAAGATGTGTAAGGTATTTTTTAGAAAAATGCAAAATGAATTTAAGATGTCAATGCTAAGAGAATTGTCATTTTTTCCTTGGTTTACAAATAGTACAAACTGATGATGGGATATTTATATCTCAAACTAAGTATACTAAGGAAATGCTCAAGAAATTTGGAATGAAAGATAGCATACCAGTTAGTACCCCCATGATAACTAGTTGTAAGTTGAGCAAATCAAATGAATTCTTGAATGCAAATCAGACTACATATAGGTCAATGATTGGAAGCTTGTTGCATTTAACTGTATCAAGGCCAAATATTATGCAAGTTGTGTGTATGGTTGCTAGGTTTCAAGATGCTCCAAAAGAGTTTCATGTTAGCACAGTAAAGAAAATATTTAGATATATCAAAAGCACGGTTGACTATGGGCTATGGTATCCCAAGATCAAAGACTTCATTTTAACTGCATATACAGATGTTAATTGGGTTGGAAGTACAGATGATAGAAGTGTAGCACAAAAAAAAGTATCCTTGGGCATTTTCACACTCATTTGGGTCTTTCTTATGGATGTTGGCCTAGTTTTTCCTAGATTTAATGTTGTAATTTGGTCAACACATTCACATTAGGTCATGGACCCTTGTGAATCAATAAGAATTCTATGATGTCTTGTAAAAGTGTTGTGAAGTTTTGTAACCCACTTTCACACTTTTTTAGGACCTTTTTATTATAATTCACTTAAATAACCTATTTTTATCACTTATCAAGCCTTATTTTAAAGTGATGTAAAGTTTTATAACAATATTTCATGCTTTTCTAGGATTTTCATCAATAATTTGACCCTTTCTTATGTTTAAATGACCCCTTTATACACTTATAGGCCCTACTTAAGTGTGTTTTAGAGAATAATCCCATTAAACATCATTTAATACACTTTAATTCTTGATACCCATTAAAATTTCCCTAGTGGGACCAAGTTGCCACTAGGGGTGACTTAGTCCCACTTGGCTCAAAAATCAAAATTATTTTAAAATTCTGGCAAGATATTATTCTCTAAACCTTGAGGTTGACCTGTGATGTGGTATTTTAAAAAAAAATTGTATAATCATGTATAAATATAGGGTTTCCTCTCATTTCCACCCCCATTCATTCACTCATGAATTCATTCACTTAACTATTTGAGCAATTATCAAGCATTCACTTTGGCATTATCAAGTCTACATCCATTGGAGCTTCTACTTGCATATCTTCATATTTCTACTTCAAGGGTTTGGTGAATTGTAGCATTGCATGTTGTTCATTCATCATTCTCTTTTCATTTCATTTCGTTTTCAAGGGTTCGATTACCAAACCAAGGCTTGACCAAGGCAAACCCCTATTCACTAACCCTTAACCCTTTTTCCCCTCTTTACATATGTGTTTTGCAGGTCTTGTATGCAGATTTGTTAAAGAGCAAGGTGTTAAAAGGTGTCAACAATTCATCAAAGTCTTTCAAAGTCAAAAAAACCCTAAAGGAAGCTTGGAGATCACTTACAAATCAAATTTTGTAGATTTGGATTCAGAAACCTGTCAGGAACTGAAGTGCAGACTAAGAGCTATAGATTGCATCTTTGAAATTCCTGAAAGTTGAAGATGGACTTGTTGGACTCAAGCAGCACTGAGAGGGGAGGTGAATTTGTGTTCTGGAATTTTAACTTTATTGATCTATTCTTTTTAGTACCAAAAACATTAAATCAAATGAAAGATGCATGAACATAGAACAACAAGCCACAACACCATAACACAAGGATTTTTATGTGCAAACCTGGTTAAGGGAAAAACCATGATGGAGGTCAATCCACAATGTGAGTACTCAAAATATAAGTGTTTTACAAAATGGGAATGCACTTGCATTCAGGCACACTGCCTAGAGTTCATTGCTCAAAATTAGGAAGGCTCCCTGCCTTGCAAAAGATTGAGATTACAACAAAAGGTTGAACTGAGAAAGTAGCATCTACAAATGCTTGATTATAGTTCCAGTTAGGCTCATTGATTAGATTTTGGACCTTCTATCTGATTTTTCACTTCACTTTTCTCTGCCTTAATTCACTTTACAAAATCCTCTTATGCACAAATTTAAATCACTCAACTGCTCTCTTGATATTCGCACACACATCAACACATATCAAACTCTCACACATACATAACAAAATAAATTAACCGATATCTTATTTATATCTACTACCAAGAATCCAATCGCTATATGTCGGCTTCAATAAAATAGAAAATGTCTTCCAACTGTCGGCTCAAATCATGAACAACATTTAATGTGCATCCACCAAAGTCATCCATAGCATAGATAGGCCTAAAACAAAATATTCAACGCAAGAATACTTTAAACAATTCTACCTAAAACATTTGCAACACCCAATATCCACTTAGTCGACCTTCATATACTGATGAACAAAAAATTGAGTAACCAGATCTCCTAACTTATGCACCACTTGATGCGACAACACAAAACTTGAAAATAACACATTTTAGATACCCAATGACCTTCCTTGAGATCCATAACAAAAAATAATAAAATGATAATGCAAACTACTTGACAGATTCAATCTATAGTTGGATACCCTATTCTTCATTCTATCTTCTACTATAGTCAGATACTACAGTGCAGACCAGATCAATGACTTAGGTTTCCATCAATGAAAACACTAGAAGCCACATGCCAACAATCTCCCCCTTTGGCATTGATGGCAACACTTAGTGAAAAATGACTAAGCGTTGAAACCTTCAAAACTTCAAAATGCCAAAACTCAACAAGACTCGACAAAACTCCCCCTAAGATTGATAAAGCATTTTTCATTGCACTCTCTCCCCCTTTGACATCAATGAAAAACATAATAAAATATTTTATTTTTCCCTTTATGCCAACAATCTCTCCTTATGAAGATATAACCAAAAGCTTACTTGAGCAAAAATTGATTCAAAGACTTGAAGAAATACACATGCTAATTGAAGATTATTTTGTACTTTTATTTCATCTTCAGAATGAATTTCTTCCATGCTCCCATTGTAATCCTATTGATTATGATCATGCTATTGTTTTTAGATGTTCGGTTGATAATCTTGATGAGGGATTCTGGAATGGTGAAGGCATCTTCCAATACTTCTCCCTTCTTTAGTATCTCAATCAATTTTTCCAACCTACATTCTATTATCTCCTTGACTTTCCAAAAGGTGTCGATGATTATGTTCCTAGTGCTCTAAACATTTGTATGCTCTGTATGCAATTCTTGAAGCCTTTTCCTCATTGCACCATCTTGATCTTGAGACATGTTAAAATTTTGACCGATATTCTTCAACTTTGTTTCAATTTGTTCCAACTTCTCTTTGTACTTGATAATTGCATGAGGCCATCAAAGACAAAAGTTATAAATGTTGTTGGTTGTCTATGTTTATACATTGCCTTAGCTCATTCATGTGCATTTTTAGCTTAGTAAGTGATAATTTGTACTACTTCTTCAAATGTAGAATCACTTTTTCTTCCTTATTCTGAGACTCAGAGTTCATGATTTCCTTGATACATTTAATCATCTCTTCTAGCAACTTATTCTGCAAACTCTCCAGTTTGATATGATTTTGCAAAAAATGACCACTTAGAACACTTAAGATAATGTCCTATTCATTTGAAGGTCTAATAGCCCATATGTTCACAATTTTTTGCATTCCATCTTCCTCATGGATAATTTGCAATAACTCTTCCTTAGTTAAATCTCCTTCTCCTTCACTTCCTTCTGCCATTGCCTTTTCTTGTTCCAATTCATCTATTTCCAATTCTTTTCCAAGGGTGTCCTCAATTTCCTTATCAGATTCCTCATCTAGTATGTCCATAATCACTTGTTCTTTCCCTTTCCCTTCAACTTTTGAAGTCTTGTAAGCTGGTGGAGTACTGACAACAATTTAATTTGTTCTTCTCTTCTTTCTCTCCATCTCACCAGAGGAGGAACCAACTTCAAGTTTCCTTACCAAAATGGAAATACCAATTGATCCAAACTTCCTTAGCAAACCCTTAAAGAAACTTTCATACATTTCATCACAGCTTGCAAAATTGTTAGAGTATATGTAAATTTTCTTGCAAACTGGTTCACTCACTTCCCATATTACATTGTCACTTAGGGGTAAGCAATTTAGAAAATACATTACAAGGCATATAACTAGAGTACCAAACCTAAAAGGATAACCTATTTCCTTCATCAATTGCACGTTCTCCATCAATTGATCTTTTAGTAATCTACAAAGATCAAAATCCTAATCTTTCATTATCATTTTGTGTGAAATGTAGACTACACCTGCCAAAGTAGCACCTTCTATGTTTCTGAAAAATATTTTGTAAGATACTCTATGTGCAATATACCTTGTCATTGGATCTTTGATTGTAGATATTGTTAGTGCCCTTTGATCTCCAGTTACACTGGTTAGGGTTTCAACTTCTTTATTTTGAATTGACTTCTTTCTTGGCACATCCCCAACTTTGCATAACCCAGTTACAGTTGCAATTACTTATTTCGAGATATGATAGGGTTTATCCAAAGTCAGAATGTCACCATTCAATCTGTTCAAAACAAAATCAATGATTTTTTCATTTCTAAAATAAGGAAATTCACACCAAATATCCATGCTTTTGTGTTTTGCTTCTTTCAACCATTTCAATTCATCATGTGACAAGTTTCTTTCGGCTCTAATCTTTTCATTGATATATTCATCTAGTTTTACCAATCCTTTGATTTGTTCCATTTTCCCTTCTATACACATGTATCAAAAATACCAAATAAGTTCTTCAACCTCACACCAAATTAAAATTTATCAATATAACTAAGGCACCTGATATATTAGGGTTTCATCGTCAAATTATCTTCACGCATTCAAAATTCTGGTGCAGAGCACTCTCATTCTTCTTTTCTTCGACACAAAGTGGAAAATGAGGATTTCAAGTTGCCTTTTATATTTTGCACACTTAACTTTTGTTGTAATAAATACTTTTTCCCTAACTTATCTAAATACCCTGTTCTCTCAGTCTATGAGAGATAACTCTTCCACGAATCTTCAACTTAGCACAACATCCTTTCCAACTATTCCAACAACATTTGTAGATCATTGGTGCAAGCACTACACTCATCCATATTAATTACCAGTAGGGGGTTTGAAAGATTTTCTTGACAACTCCCCCTAGGCCAAAGGCCTAAAACTAATTCCTAGAGGAATTACCAGAAGCAAGTTCTAGTGATGGCTCATCAGAGGAACTCTTCTTCACCCATGTCTTCTTCATTTGATCTCTTATTTCATCCATAGATACTTTCCCTTTACCTTTACCATCTTTCTACACATTCTTGCCTTTGTATACCAGACCTCTTGTATCCATATTCTAGTTTATGCAAAATCTTGCAATGTGACTGTATTTGTTGCAATTGAAACAGACAATATTTCCTTGTTCAAAATAGCCACTCCATTGAATTCTTCTTGATCTGCACTAATTAGCAATATGCCCAAATCTTCCATATGTATAACATCTAACACTCCTCTTAATAGAGTTGTTTGACACATTTCTACATTCAATTGACTTGTGACCAAACTTATTGCAATTAAAACACTGACTGAAAAATGACGATTCACTGGATTTCATTTTACTTCTACATTGAGCAGCCATATGACCAAATTTTTTGCAAGAAAATAAATATTCATTAAACTTTTTAGCATTAGGTTGTCTTACATGAAGCATTTTTGCTTTGTTCATTAGATGTCCTTGCTTAAAATTCCTCTATCCAAATCTAGAACTTTCTCATAACCAAGACCTCACTTATCATTTTCACTCTTCTATCCTTTAGTTAGCTCATCAAGTTTCACAGAGCTAATCTTGAATTTCTCCTTGTATTCATTTGTAGTAGTAAGTTCATCCCTAAGAATAACATTTTTTTTTCGAGTTCTTCTTCATTGTTTCTAGATTGTTGCAGTTCCATTTCTAACTAAATGAATTATCCATTAATTTTGCTACATTCATCAAATCTCTCTTTTAGGGATTGGGAAAGATTTTCCTCATTCTTCTTTCTTTCTTCAATCTCCTTAGTCATCTTCATCGCCATAGATTCCATCTCATGTTTTAGGGTAGCATTGTCTTTAGCAAGCTTTTCACATTCTTTAGTTATTTCCTTCAAGGTTTGATTCAAGTGAACATCATCCATGCTTTTTCTTTCTTTCTACTTAATCTGATCACATAGATCCTTTCTCTTTTCCCTAGACTTAATATTCTGGTCCTTCAACTTCTAAATGAATTTCTCTGCATCCTTAAGATTTGCTCTTAATTCCTAGACTTCTGCTTTAGACTGATCAAGATCATCAAGTGCCACCAAAAGCTGTTGTTGAAGACTACCAGAGTCCATTACATTCCAAGATCCACCTCAAGCTACTAAGCTTCTTCCGAGGAACTAGCTCTGATACCAATTGTTGGACTCAAGCAACACTGAGAGGTGGGTTGAATCAGTGTTGTGCAATTTTAACTTTATTAATTTGTTATTTTTAGCACCTAAAACATTCAATCAAATGAAAGATGCATGAACATGGAACAATAGTGGCGAATTAGTGGCGAACGAGTCCCACTACTAGGCCTGAAAAGTGTTTTATGTAGTTCTGGATACCCTTTTGGCTAAAACTTGTTTTGGCATAATTTCCCCGAAACATGACTAAGTTGCCCAGCTTGGCATAAGTGTCCCATTTGGCTTCAACAATAATTTCTATAGAATTCTAGAACCTCTCTACATCACATTCCAGTTTCTAGGTGCACCTCTCCAGTCTCACTTATTTTTGTTACAGTTTGTTTGCATATTTAGTTCATTTTGTATATCACATTGTGTTTTCAAAAATCTTGCATTTCCTTAGTTTTGCATTAATAATTCATCTCTTTTACTCCATTTAGGCATATTTCAATCATATTAGCATTAGTATTGAGTGAACCCATAGATTTTTGGGATACCTTTCTCCTTTTAGGTGCAAAACCCTAGAAGTGTAAGAGAGTGCCTATCCCCAAAAATTTACAGTTCAAGAAGAAGCACAAGTGGTGGAGCATTCTTTTTAGGAAAAAGAATTGTGTCCTAGATGACCAAAAAGCAAGATTCAGTCACCTTATCTATGACAGAAGCAGAGTATGTAGTAGTAGCAACATGTTGTACTCAGGTATTATGGATGAAGTAGACACTTAAGGATATTAAGGTTGAGTACAAAGAACCTATCCCTCTTCTTTGTGATAATTCAAGTGGAATAAACATCTCAAAGAATCCAATGATATACTCTATGAAAAAGCACATATCAATCAAGTATCACTTCATTAGAGAGATGATTGTAGACAAAGAATTCAACATGGAATATGTTCCCACTAAAGAAAAAAAAATTGACATCTTCACAAAGCCTCTTCCCAAGGAACAATTTGAATATTTGAGGTAGAAATTGGGATTACTTGCTCCCACATCATATCACTAAACTCTAGTGATTGGGTATGGGTCTAGGGGGAGCTTCACAGCTATTTTATTTATCCCTAGTAATGACATGAGATATCAAGTTAGGAAAAAGTGCTTTTACAACCTTATAACGACTTGATGGTTGTTGTTTCAAGAATCCACTCTTTCTCCTTGAATTCCTTGTCAAAAAGGGAGAATCAACATAGGGGGAGAAGGTGTGCCAATCTTATGGATGAATCTTTTTCATTGATGTCAAAGGGGGATAAATTTAGGGAAATGCTCATACAATTGAGCAAGGTGGAGAAAGTCATGTCAAAGGAGGAGCTGCTATGTATGTGCACTCATGATATGTTCTATTTTAATTGGTACATAGCAGTTTGAGCATTTGGTTTTTCCATCAATGACAAAGGGGGAGATTATTGGCATAATGTTGTCATTGATGTCAAAAGAGGATATCTATGTGATATCCAATGAGGGAGATTGTTGGCATGAAGATCAGAGGATTAGATTCTAGAAGATTTGGAGGAATATGATGGAAAGGTGAGCTTATTTTGCAAAAGTTTCAAAGTTGCTCAGAATGTTGCAAAGTTGTTATGAAATGTTGTCATGACATTACAAAGATTGCTTCCAGAGGTTAGAGGATAAAAATAAGACCATATTTGTTATGGGGTTTTAATGAGGATTCTATTGATGTGGTTCGCATGATCAAAGGATATATGGAAATCCCAAAAATGATTTATTTGTGTTATTTGGTTAAACTAGGGTTTTACTATTAAACCCTATAGTGCTACAGTCATGGAAATGAACATTTTTTATGTTTTAAAGTTGACTATATATGGGTGGTTGCAGGTTGCTTAAGCTATCTCTTAATCCATTGAGTTCATTTGGTGACTAACCCCCTTTACCTAGCACTTCAAGTTGATGGTTTATGTGTATCACATGAACCCTTCACATCACTGTTTGCATTCACTGCAACCAAGACTTAACTACAATGTTTGATGAATGATCTAATGGTGTGCAGTCATGTTGAAGATTCGATGGCTATTGCATTATTCCTTCATATCAAGATATAAAGATCATCTAGGCATATACCTCATGTGATATGAGATGAAGGTTGATCAATGATAGTGATCAACCTTGCTAAATCGGATAGTCCATGCTAGCATGTTGATTATGTGGTGGGGTCCTCATATGGTATTGTGCGATTGTGAGCTGAGGACACATGTGTTGTGGGACTAGAGATGCGATAAGATCTGCTAATGGAAGGTGACACCATCGATGACACATGGAAAGATATCGTGTCCTCGCTTCACATCATTATTTTGAAGCCAAGAGAAGGTAGGCTTTGGGCAATATGCGATGCAAGTGGAGAATGACAATAGCCATGGACAAGTGGTAGTTGTCTGATATCCCGTTGAAGACTCAATGGGTCCCTAGCTCAACCCTATGATATTTTAGGCTTATGACATGTGTGCACAAAGATAGGTGGCAAGAAGTGATTGCATCACATACTCAATTCACATCATTGTTGTGAATTGAACTAAAGAGGAGAAGTAGCAATATGCGATATACTACATAGCAAATCTAACAACAAATATTGTTCAGTGATGATCGGATCACTTCTTAGCCTCACATCATGAAAATGAATGGTGATTCCCTAAGGAAAAATGTGATATGTGATGGTCATGATTATGAATAAATGATGATCGATAGTGATGGTTTAAAGAAGATATATCTGATGGCTATGCTTTAAAGATGGAAAGGTTAAAAGATAATCAACAAATCATAGTACGAAGATCAAAGATCGATGGATGAAATTCAAAGTTAAATATTATCAATGGCTATGACAATGTGAATGAGGGTTTAGACTACAAATCAAATATGTGATTGAATTTAATTGGTCTAACCACTTTAACTACCAATTTTTATTGGAGATGGGATAAACAGTCAACAACATAATTATGTAGGCAATGGAAAATCAGATTTAGATCTGATATAAAGAATATAAATTAAATGAAATAGAAACCCTAGATTAGATGGTACGCTAAAAATAAAAAAATATTTGAATCTAGATGAGTACATATGTGGCTCGATGGATAGGTTTCTTGTTGAAGAAGAAAAAGTGAAGAACCTTAGCAGAGGAGCTAAATAAATGAGTGCAAAGCTCGAGGTGATATATACACAAGTTGGTGAAGATATACATATAGAAGATATTCGAATTTTTCCCTTGAGAGTGTGATGCTATAGAGAGATGTATAGATATGAGCTCTTGAGGCTGACAGAGAATGCACTAAAAAGGAAAAGGGAAAGTGTAGAGGTGTAGTGAAAGAGTAGAACCCAAACAAAAATCAGAGACCTTTGAACATGGTTATCATTCAAAGTGCAAAATAGAGAGGTAGAGTGTGGAGATTTGAGTTGTTGAGACAACAACAAAGAATTGAATAGTTGCAGATAAAGTTGTAGCATTGAACTATGTTCTTAGGAACAAATTGTAATCTCTTATTTGTAAATCTTATTGATAGGTGCCATCAAATATCTAGGTAGGTGCTCAGAGTGGGTATTTGGTGCTTTCTTGGAGTGGGCACTCCTAAAATGAGAGGATTGGTGTCTCCTTAGGGTTGGTTCCCTTAAAATTTTGTATTTAGAAGATTTGATTGTGAGGCTAGATTAGAATAGTAGCTCCTAGCATCTATTCTAACCATGGTTTTTCCCATCTCGGGTTTTCCATGTATATCTTGTGTTATGTGATATTATGTATGTGTATGATTACTTCTCCACATGTATTTTTTTAATCTACATATATAAGGCTAAAAGGAATAAATCAGTCTAAGGCATTAAAGGTTAAAGTTTTAATTAATCTACTAACTCACCCCCCTCTCAGTAGATTGTTTTGTTCCAACAATTACTTCTAAATTTAAGCTTTGCATAAAAAAAAATTCCTTGATCATTTTAATATATTATTCCATTTTGATAAAATTTATATTCTAAGGTTAATTCCATTCGTAGCTTCTTCCAGCTAACAAGAATTCAACCCCTCTTCCATAAATGGATAAAATTACAATGATAGAAAAAAATATATATATTCTACAAATCCTCCAAGATTGGATTTATCCATTTTGCCTATCTAGCTAACTAAAAGTAATAAATTGAGCATTCATTCAATCAATTTTTTTCATAAGATGATCATGATTTGCACAAAACCTTAACATTACTTGCTTGTTCCCATCTGATATAACCTTCTTAGGAACATTAAGCAACTACTTTACACAATTTGTTGTTTAGGACTGATATCCTATAAATCAAATTTCCCAGTCAAAATTGGTTACCTTGGCGATTCTATCCACCATAACATTACGTCAATTCTATTGACATAGAAAGATCAAAACTATTCCAATGGTTTTCCACTTCCTCTCTAGAATTTTATGAGTATACAAGTCTTGTCGATGTTCACATCATATCTTCACCCTCTGGCATACTAGATAGTTCAACTTGATACATACCTTGTAGCATCTTACTCTATCCCCTTCTAGATTATAGTGGTTCTACATCAGTCAAATAATTATATTGTTCCCTTGTGTCTTGAATATGACATCAATTTACCTCATCTCATTCCTTAATCTCCCAAAATTTTGGGTACATAGGTTCTTTCTCTAATTCATAATAGTCCATCCTGACTAAGTGAAACCTCTTACATGGGCTTATGCCACATATGATTCTTGAAATATAATAATTAATTATTTTTTTAGAGATAAAACCTCTTCATCCTATGATATCCATAACTTGGATTTCTTTCATCCTCTAAGCATTCCCAAAGTTATAATCTAATTTTCAACTCAATCTATTTCTTTTGATGAGCATTTTATATTAGTTAAATAACAATTATTGTTAAATCATGTTGGCTTGATAGTATCTTCCAAAGATATCAATAATTATTACATACCTAGTTACCAAGCATGAATGTTTCTTGATAACTCAAAATCATGAGTTCATAAATCTTCCCTTGCATGATCAAGCATACTGCCTATCTTTTCCAAAGTATCAATTGATCTTCCAAAACAAATACATATAAAATTTTGTTGTAAATATTTCTTTCCTATTGGTCATATACCTTGACCTTTCCACTACCTTTTTCCAATAATTCCAATATCTTAGCTTCATAACTTTACCAACCTTGTTGTGGTCATTGAGTACAAGACTTCAATTAAAATTTCTCTCCAAATTGAATTGATTTAACATTTATTATTGTTGACCTTTGATATTTGATTGACTATTATTTTCCTTTGTTACCCTCCATGGTATTCCTTGTTTCCAAAATCAAATTCATCGTCACCTTCCAATCTCTCAGAATCAACAATTGGATCCACCATAACGAGTTCTAATGAATAATCAATAAATTACAAGCTAAGAGATATTCTAGTATTTCATTTCAATTCTCTTTTCCATGTATACTAATAGCCTTTTAAACCATATTCATTGGAACATCTTCTAAACATACGTTTAGTTTTGTTGAAAAGTTGGTAAATTCAATTTAAACTTCAACCAAACCATGCTTTTACTAAGCCCTTGTCTAAATTGTTTGATTTTATTTCCAAGCTTTTACCTTGCAATCATCTTTTCAAAGTATTTTTTTCCAAATTCTTGGTAATTCCATTTAGAAACTCTAAGATTATTCAGTTTATTTTCCCCATTTTAATAAGAACTCTAAATTTACCTTGCCTATTCCAATTGGTGGAACCATATTATCTTTCACTTTTTTTTAAAGTTGTTTCCCTTTTCTGACCAATCTGGTCTCTAACCTTTATTCTAAGGTATCAACTTTCTCTCTTGACTCTCATTATCATTACAAGGTTTTAACCTTGTACTGAATCAAGCCTATCAAGGGTTATCCTACCTCCTGGATACCTCTCTAGTTGATTTTAATTCACAAAATGTTGACTTTCTACTTTTTCTAATTTATTTATTTATGCTACCATTTAGTTCTTTTCCAATAAAGCATACTCATAGATTCATAGTATCCTTAAACCAAAATCCAAGTGACTCCTCACAATTGAAGGTTGCTATCAATGAGGGGAATTACTTCAATTCTTTTTATCCATCAAATTCATTTAAACTATTTCGTAGGGTGAAGGTACTCATTGGTAATCCTCCATAACCTTCCTGCCAAACCCGGTTGCATAATCTTCTACAATCCAAAGGTGTATCCTAATGATTTTTTGGTTTAGGAGTTTTCAACTCTAGGGATGACTCTTTCCTAGTCCCAAATGCAAACAAGTTTTCAAGAAACTTAACTTCCTTTTTATTTCCCCTTGTTCTGTTCCTCTTGCCATCATGGTGTAAGAACCTTTCATCCATTAACTTTCAATAAGATTTATGTATCTCTTACATAATGAGATCATATGTTCTAGTGTTGAACCTCGTAGCTTCGATACCACATGTAACATGCCCATTGTTCTACCCATTGATTTTACCATGTTTAAACCCACATATGAATAAATATTGCGATTAAATTTTTATTTTCTAATCCAATAACAATATGCACATTTGAAATAACCTCATTTCAAACATTCCCATTGCATTACATCGAAACATTACAAAAATCCATGTAATCATTCCATATTACATAATTTCATGATAAAATTACAATTTCCATAGAGATGGATACATGAATACAAAGCTTCAAAGAGCTTACCAAAATAGAGATACAATTGTCTAGATGTTCGTACTTGGGCGTACATCCTTGATGTCCCCACATTGGTGCATACATTCTAGATGTCCCCATCGTTGGTGCATACATTCTAGTTTTCCCCAATACTAGAATGTACATCCCAAATATTTTCCACCAACTACATGAGGAGAAGCATCACTAAAGTTATTTTCCACAAACCATAGACTTATTGTAGTCCCCTAAACATCTACCAAACTAGTAAGATGGCCCTACCCTTCAACAAAGAGATTGGTTTGGTAACCTCATAATTTTCTTAGCCTTTTATGAGTGTTGTGATGTGTCCTACATATCTAGAGCTTAACATAATGTCTACTTCTACATATATGATATTCCCATCCTAGTATGTACTTGGATCACAATGAACTTATAGTGTAGATAGTGGCTACCTACACTACTTTGGCCAAAGATTCATCACCTAGTACTTTGAGTGAGGGTAATCTATTTCACCATAATAATTTCTCAATTTGGTTTTTTCCATTCATATTTTATTCATATGTTATGCCCTTTCTCATGGATTACCCTAACCCTAGGAATAACCTTCCCATTAACTCATATTTAATTGGCATAGCTACTAGGTATCTTAAAATACATAGTTTATCCCCTTTCCCATGGATTATCCTAATCCCAAGAATAACCTTCCCATTAAGTCATATTTAATTGGCATAGCTACTAAGTATCTTAAAATACATAGGTTATCCCCTTTACCATGGATTATCCTAACCCTAAGAATAATCAAGTTATCCGTGCATGGATAAACATAACAACACAACATTAAATGACTCTACTTCAAAAGTACAATCTCAACAATAAAATTATTCATTCAAGAGTGTAATCTCAACAATAAATAAATCCCATCAAAAGTATAATCTCATCAATAAATGACCTCAATCAAAATTATAATCTTCAACAATAAATGACTTCAATCACTTTGAGATATAATCACAATCAAATGATCAATCAAATCATATAGGTAATTCCCAGCCTATTTGCTTCAATAAATAATCAAGTAAACAATCCAATCAAATAGGTTATTATCTACCTAGGGTTTCAATTAAAAGTGATGTAACGATCAAGTGATCATAAACAAATCATAAAACATCTCTTTCAATATACCATAAATTATCACATGTTTACTATGTTCATTACAGTTGCATATAATCTGGAGGACATTATCCTAAGAAGAGTTGAGTGCTTTTGCACCTTCAAGTCCTATTCTCACTATAGATTTGGGTTATTGGAACATAAGTCCTCTTTTGGAATTTCGTGAATAGGAATAGACCCTAAATCAAAATAACAAGATAAAATAACCAGAAAATACATTTCTCAACCTTGCCATTGAATATTCATATAGCCATCGATTACACACCCTAACCATAGGGATAAGACTCTCTCCCTACTCTCAAGGAGATACGAGAAATCAATTAAGTATAACCTATCAATGTGGTTCACACAACATTGTAACCTAACAATGATGATATGTCTATCATACCATCCTTCTCGTTGTATTACTAACCTCATTACCCACAAGGGTTTACCTAGCATAATAAGCTAACAAATACAAGTTACCTCAAGACATCGATGTAAGCTACATTCCACATTTCATTCTACATACGTATAGTATAGAGTAACTACATATAGTTTAATAGAAACACCATCATCTAAATTCCCATATAGGGTATATAAAATTATTAACCCAATAGATAGGTTCCACCAAATAAATAAACAACCAAGATCATACAAGAATAAACAAGTATCACAACATACTCAAAACCATTCCTTTCCAACATAGTAATCAAAACTATTTAACCTTTCCAACATAGTAATCAAAACTATTTAACCTTTCCAACATAAAATACAAAGTTATAAAAACTAGCATACCTGTATAAAAGCTCCAATTGATTAAACTCCCTTCCTAGCTCAATTCCTCAAGCCCTCTTGATACTTTCTCCAAGATCAACTTAATTCCTTATAATCTCTCACCAAGTCTCTCAACAATCACAAATGCAAAATAGAAAAGAAACTCTCAACTCACTAGCACATAAATTACAACAGAATAAGAACAAAGTAATCAAAATGAGAAGTGTAGAAAATGGTAGCATGAGCACCTCTATATATACCAAAATTTTAGCAACCAAAGGCTACAAACAAGCTATTTCTTCTTTCACCTCTGTATCCTCATGCAACAACTAATCAAACTAACTTACATGTTTGCAACACATAATAGTCCTCACCTTTCAAATGGTTGAGTCAACTTGTTTCAAGGGATGACAAGACTCTTTTACTTAATGAACAACAAGCTTCTAAGCAAGTTTCCTATTCGGTTTGCAAAAATAAAATTCCTTCTTATAATTCTACCAAGTTTACATTGATTGAGTCTCAAGGCTAACATATTGTTTTTCCAAACTTATGTGCAGTAAAAAGACTTCTTATACATTTCATATGCTTCAGCATTTGTGCCACATGAACAATACATTAAGTTATAAGCAATTTCCTATATTATATTCTATGTACTTCACTTTCAGCACTCAGCTTGAGCCATTTTAATGTATGTGGCAGTGTTATATTATTGCACTTTGGCCTATTTCATAGCATTTTAAAATACCAATCAGCTACTATATATGCATGATGCTTTAAGAATTTTAAATATATGCCATATATTATATATATTTTTAATATATCTATTACATCCTCAATATAAACATATATATATTAATATATATATATATATATATATATATATTTATATATTCGCATGATTATCATTTTCATTATTTTACAATTGATATATATATATATATATACATAAACATATACTTAAATGATTACACATATACACATATACATACATTAATGTATATGTATACACGTTTCCTTGAACAAAAGTATATACATTTACATTAATGTATAGATATACATATATCGTATATGTACATTATTTTGATAACCATTATTCAACACATATATTTGCATACTCGTTGATTGATGTGTATATATTAAATGTGTATATATATACATGTCGTATTTGTCTAAACAATACTCCCATGCATACAGGTTATCTATTCATGAGCATGCGTAGGTATGTATACCTACGTCATGGACATGTATATATATACATATATACATTCTATGTATATACCTCATCAATTTAGCATACACATATGAACACACAAAGAAGAAATTTCAACCAAAATAAAGACTCAATCTCAAATCCCTAGTCAAAATATTCATTGAACAAGATCATAAACCAATACAAACATTCACAATCAAGAATGAAGTTTACTTACCATTTCCCAAACTATTGACTTAACTAAACCAATCTAGGATGTGAGTGTCTGAATACTCGATTAGGCTCGTTAAGGGTTACCAGACCAAGCTCCTCACCTGAGTGATACTCCCCCTCGCATACCTGAGGGCTTGGCTCATTCCTACATCCAACTTAGTGCATCACAAAGGTAGTTAGTCATTCACATAAAATCTATTATAATCATAAATCATTTGCATCATCCAAGCATTAAAGTGATCATATTGCAATACATATTCATTCATTGTATTTTCCATCAATATAAAACATAATCATTCCTTTAAAATTAATAACATCATAATACATATTTCAGTATTTCATTCTCTTGTTGAACATATTAAAATTTTAATAAATATTTATTATTTTATTTACTTACAAGGTAAAAGTAACTTGGTAACTAAGAGATGTGGTGTAACAAAATACCTTTAAATCCTTTATGGTTAGGGTTTTGTGTGAAAATTTGGAAACACTTCACTTCGCCTCTGCTCCTCTCTTCGCTTTTCAATAATTTGATCATAAATGAACTTTTCATATGCAAAACCACTTATAAACTCTTTTGGATGACCTAAAAAGAATTAATTGCATTGATTTGATGTTAATTCAAAAAGTTGTCAAACCCTAAATGTATCATCATAGACACCTTCAAATACTCTATAAATCTTCGCAATAAAATATTTTTCACTGATGATTTCACCAGTAGATCAAGCATACCAAACCAAACCTTGTATCAACATGTTGAAGGCATCGACACCATATCTTTGGTAGGGGCTTAAAGATCTTCTTTTAAAACTCCCCCTAAGCAAAGCTCTTCATCTAGTTTTTGGAGGAAACATCTACACTAGGAACTGCCACAAACTCACTCTTCGCCTTATTCTCTTCTTTCTTTTTCCAATTTTTTTTCATTTCCTTCTTCATCTCAACTAGATCCACATTCTTTACTGGATTGGCCTTCTTTACCAGATCATTCTTCTTTAGTGAAATAGATGGTTTCACATTCTTGCCTTTGCAAAACTTAGCAATGTGCCCTGATTTGTTACATTTATAACAAGTTCAACACCATTTTGAATAAGCTCACTTCTAGCCATTCTAGATCTTCATTCATTAGCCTTATGCCCAAATCCATTGCATCCATAATAGTAGCCATTGAAATATTGAAACATTATTCCATTATTGTAACCATTCATCATCTGATTTTTGCATTCACTAGCTCTATGACCAAATCTATTGCATGTATAGCATTGATTGGGAAATTTTTGAGCATTTTGATTTATTCTACTTCTACAATCTATATATCTATGTCCAAATCTATTGCAGGAATAACAATAGCCATTAAAATATGGGTACCTTTGTGCATTTGGTTGTATGATAGGAGGCCTTTTAAATTCTTTCTTCTAGTTCTAGATCAATTTTCCATTGTTCTTCTTGTCATTCTTCTTTTCAACAATGTTTGGAGTCTAATCTACCTTTGAAATTTCTTCTTTCTCAAACCCTAATCCTTCTTTATCCTTAGAAGCCTTTTAATCTACAATAATCTTATCAAGCATTGTGAAACTCTTCTTGAATTTATCCTCTTAAATCCTTTCTTTCTCCAGATCTAATCTCAAAGTTACAATCTCTTGTTCAATCTTTGAACATTCTTCAAATTTATCTTTCAATTTTGCATTCAGGTAGTCTTCAACTCTTTTTCCTTCTTCAACTTGCACTTTTAGATATAGTCTCATTTGATTGCTTAAGCTACTCATTTGTTTCTTTGAATATTTTTATAGCTTTCTTGAGTTTCTCTCTCAACTTCTTAATACATTCATCTACATCACTAAGATACTTTTTCAAATCTATATTATTAGCTTCTACTTTATCCAGATCATCAAGGGTTGATTTGAGTTCACCTTCCATGTCAACTTCACAATCTTCTTTAGTAAACCCTTCAAGGATTATCCCTTCTAAAGGAATAGGATACTTCCTTGTAGCCATGTGTTCAACCTCCAAGATCTACCTCATTGATAAAGCCAATAGAATGAACCTTTCTCTGATACCAATTGTTGAACACCCAAAATATTAAGCAGGGGGGGTGAATCAATATTCACTAAAATTCATTAATTTTACTGATTTTAAGCATCCATTCAATGCATCACATTAAACTTGTACTAATAGAAAGGAACATAGAAATCATGCATCACATCAAATAGCACAAGAACACCGTAATATATTATCTCATAATATATTATTACCAATTATAAGATATTACAGAATGGCTCACTACCAAGTGGACTCACTGTTTAGAGGACTCGTTGTCAAGAGAATAGAAGGAATGGCTCACCGCAAGATAGAAAAGAGGGTGGCTCACTACCAAATATTGAACTAATACAATGCATCTACAATATGTTGGAGACTATTCCAATTAAGCCTAGAAAACTAACTTAACACACTTCATACTTCACCACAATTACACTTCTCTCCTCTCTACACTAGATCTTGCACACACAATTATTTTGCATCACACACCTCATACCACCTTCACACAAGGAATTAACCTTGTATATATATCACATCCAACAAAAACATAAATTAGGTCGGCATAATTAATGTATTGTGGAGCCTTGTAAATTTTTAGCCAAAACACCAACACTCACAAACCAAAAAATATACATAATCAAAGATAGGTCGGCATGATGTATAGTTCCATACTTCCTTTAATTTTGCACGACTTCAAACCCTTTAGGTCAGCACTACTAGTGAAGCAACAATAGAATGAACCAATTGTTCATTCACAACTCAACACACTGACCACCAAAATACTTGTCACATGGACCATACACACTTTTTACACCTATAAACACATCCTCAAAACTGCATAGCATAACAATCATCTACAGTGGAATGCAAGGAATTCCAATTAGGTACTCTGTCATTGTAACTTCACCATAGCTAAGCAATACACTGTCAAATCTAACTTCAACTGTGGAGGGCTTCAATGCTTGAAACTTTGGATTTAGATTCCTCTAATATGTACCAAAATTACCTTGGAATCACTTAACCAAATTATTCATGGTGGAGCAATGTGGACCACAAAATAGGGTCTTTGAACCCTAAAAATTGCATTTTGGACTTAGGAAATTTATCTAACACATTTTATTTGCTTCGAACCAACACTTCTTCAACTGTGCAATGAGATGATATCACTGAAAATACTATATTCAATCATGCTTATCAAACATCAACTATACATCAATAGTGACATCACAATAATGTTGGAATCAATGAAAACACCATAGTAACATCATCTACCATACAACCACCAATCTTCTCACTGACAAACCAAACTTCCAATAATGGTTTTGCTTAATATTGTACCACCATGAATGGCAATGAGAAAAACACAGAAAGCTACTAATTCTACATAGTGATGAGCAACATGATAGGATGAAAATCATTATCAATTAGAGGAAGTAGGTGCATCAACACAAGGAAGAGCACCACAATCCTTAAGATGTTGAATTTTATTACTCAAGGCCTTATATTCATTGGTAGAATGACCATGCACTCGATGATATGCATAAAATGATATTTTGTTATAAAATTTATTTCGTGTTCCTAGAGGAAGAGTAATCAAGCGGGCTTTGAGAAGCCTCGATGAGATATTCTTTTGATCAATAGTAGGGGACATTTATTTCTTAGCACAATATTTCATTCACACAATAGATGATAATGCATTAGATGAAGATGAAGATAAAGGTTGGAAACCTAGACCCTACTTGGAAAATTATGATATAGAATTCACTTGATTTCTATAATTTTGTTCCATGTTTTCATTTATCCATGTTTAGAAATAATTTTGTATCCAAGACCATAACATGCTTCCAAATTAGATGAAGAGATTTTATTCTTCTGAGAAGGATTGGCTTCTTCACAAGCACACAAATCCGTTTTAAGTTTCTTAAAGTTACATATCCTCCTCTCATAGGGGATGGGAGTTGAAGAGCCCCTGTTACCACCATGAGTGATGTTGTTGATGTAGAACCAAGTTGAGCAAATGAAACACAAGGATATTTTGGTTTAGATTGTGAGATTTTGTATTCTCCCATAAAGGAGGGTGTAAAATATAATGAACCCCAATCATCCCCAAAACATGTGTTTGAAGATGTTTCATTTGTATTTGACTCTTTGGACTTTGAGGGTGATATTTGAGACTCACCTTTGAAATAGGGTGCAAAATTTAACAACCCCCAATCATCATCTAAGATTTTTGTTCTAGGCGAAATACAATTAGGATTGTCATCAATTTGTATAGGTTCTACCTTTGACATTGGAATCAAAGTATTAAGAGAGTTGGAAGTGTCATGATCATGTTGAACTTGTGAATTATAAATTTGTTCACTTGTTTCGACCATGTATATATTATTGTTATATTCAAACTTCATCTCATGGTGAAGAGTAAACGGGACTCCTTTCATGGCATGAATCCATGGTCTCCCTAGGAGAATTTTGTATGAAAGAGGTATTGGCATGATATGGATAGGGGTAGGAAAAACCACAAGTCCAACCTCAATGGGTAATGTGATCATTCCTAATGATTTCTTATTAACATTTTAAAAGCCATAAATATTAACATAATTAGGTTCTATAATATTCTTTCCCACACCAATTTTATCTAGGAGGTCATTGCTACAAACATTAAGACCTACTCCATTGTCTATGAGAGTGTGCCTAACTGCACTTTCATTAATGATCACCTTTATCATTAAGGCCTCATGTTTATTTTGGATCTCAAGTGAGGGTAATTCATGTTGAGGGAATGTGATATTCAACTTTATCACTTGCATACAATCAAATGAGGCAGCTACATCATTTGGTTAAATAAAATATTGGACATCAGTCTTTTGGAAAACCTCTTAGAGCATCCTATTGTATGTAGGTGATGTTTGAATCAAATCCCAAAGGGAGATGTTTATAGGATTATGATGAATTCTCTCAACAAGATCATACTCTTTACCACTACATTAAGGAATGTTATATGTGTGAGTGATTGTGTGATAACCTAGTTTCTGCAATGCATGCTTATTACTGAGTTTCCTTGCAAAGTTTAAGATAACACCTAAAGGTTTAGGAGGTCATATAGTGGGAGGTGACTTAGGAGGATCAATAATTAAAGGAGATCCAATTTGTGCATTCATAACCTCAACTGAGTTACCTATTTGGCCTTCTATTGAGGGGGGATCTAATATGAACTTAGCATCTTCATCTATTCCATCCATCTTACTTTTTGTTGAAAGAAATGTGTAAATGATTTCATCCTCCTACACCACAATATCTTGCCAAATAGAAGAAGTATTTGGAGAGAAACAAACAAGATTTTTATGGCAGTCAACAATTGGATACTCTAACACAAGTGGGTGAGGTATCGAGAGAAGAACAACTATGATTGTCATGATTCTCCACGATTGCATCCTCTTGCACCAAAGTGTTTTTATAAGTAGGGAAGATGTTGGGAGGTGAATGAAGATTAGGAAAATTTATATTAATAGATGTGTTAATGATTTCATTTTATTATGTTAAGGTACTCTCACAATCAGGAAGGATATCATGAGAATAAATACTATGATTTTCATGAATATTAGTGGTTGGAATATTAGAAGTCTTAGTGGAAAATCTAGGTGAGATGAAGTCCCCAAGGGATCCATCTAAAATTTCAAATTCATCACAACTAAAGAGCTTGGTAAGTATGCAAAGTGCTTGTGGAAGAGATCTAACATGACTAGATTATTCTGCAATGTATGAATTTGTGCAAAAATGAAAACTAACTACCCAAATTATGCAATCCTTCATAAAATATAAATATTTTTTCTACAAATCTAATGATTATCAATATTGAAATGTAACAATTTTTCCCAAATTTACCACAAATCAAGAAAAATGGCATCTTCCTTACACATGCAATAACATTTTTCTAGAATTTCAAAACAAACTTCTGCAAACATAAATGGACTCATAATATATAGACAAAAGGTTGTGTAAAAGCTATTTGAGACACTTGTGCAAGGACAAGGTCACCCAAGGGTGAATGGCTACGTGTATAGGGTTCTAAAAACTGAAAATTTGAAGTTTTATTGTGTTTGATGTTTCTTTCTCCAATTGCATATAGGTTAAGCAATGACTATTTTTCCAATTTTAGGCCAATTTAAAATAGTGTAATGCAAGATGCAAATGTGAAACAAAGGTAAAAATGTTTTGAAAAAAAATTAATTTCAAATTTTAGATCTAAAATGAAATAATTGACTGATTATAAGATGCCACAACCTAAAAATGATAATTTTGATATAAATTTGAAATAAAAGTATGCAATTTTTCACTTGTTTTTAAGCTAAAATGAAAAGTGCAATTTACATGCAATGAACAATTTCAGATTTTTAACCACTTAATGAATGTAAATTAAATGTAAATATGATATAAAGATGAATGAAACAAATTCTAATGCAAGATATGATGCAAGATGAATGCAATTTTTTTGGATTTTGATGCTTTTAAAATGCAAAAATGGAACCCTAAATGTGAAATGCAAAACAATGCAATGCAAATCTAAACCTAGGGTTTGAAGGAATTCCAATTTCAGAAAGTTTATAGTGGAAGAATTTCAATTCACCAAAATGAAATGTGGGGAAAGGGATCCTCAAAAGTTTTATATTGTGGTTTTATAAAACTTAGGAATATCAATAGGTGTTTCCCTAGGGATTTCATTAGCAAAAATATCACAAGGTGTAGAGATTGACTTTCAACCTCAATGGTGAGTTAATCGGACCTGGATCTCAATCCTTATGACAATAGGAAATATCTAGAAACAAATGAAAATAATTTGAAGCACTCAAACTAAATTAACAAGACCTAATACCTAAAATGTATATTCGCAAATGTAAGAAATGGAATTGAAAGTTTGCAGGAAGATCTGAGAAGGTTCTAATGGCATGTACCTATCACCAAAAGTTGTTTTTGAGAGCTACTAAGGGACTAGTTTTCCCTTTGAAAAATGGGTCTCAATTAGGGCTTCCAAAATAACTTTTGACAATCCTCTAAAGTTGGATCTTAACTTCTATTTGACATGGGTCACATTGTCAGAAAGTCAAAAATAAATTCTGCAACTTGGTTTCCATGGCTTGACAACAATGATGAAAACTTGTGCAACAATACAAAATTTCTCCTTCAAGATCTCTTCAATTCTTCATCAACCTGTAATATACACATACACAAAGAGGGAAAATTGTTTTGTTTGTATGGTGGTTTTCCTTGGTCAAACCCCAGTTTGGTAATTAAACCTTGATATAAAGTTAATGAAAAAGGAGAAGAAAATGAGGAATGAGAAATGATTGCTACAACTCACCACCCTTCAATGGTTTCCCTTAGAGGATTGAAGTCAAACACATTTCTCTAAAGGAAGTTGACCTTGCTTTTCTTGATTGATTTGGATAGTTGAAATGCTTGGATGCTTTAGGATCAACAATGCATATTAGCCTTCAAGGATGACATGAACACACATAAACTTGGACATGATGTTAGGATCTTCATTGTTGCAACAAATGATTGATAAATATTTTGTTGAATGCTCTCAACAATAATATTTTCTCATATGAAATATCTTCATCAAGTGTTCTTGCTAGTTAAGTGTTTTCAAATGATAAGAAGACTATGTGTTTATAGGTGTTTATCTAATTTCCTAAAAATTAGATTCCAAAAGTCAACAATTGCAAGTTGAATTTGAATCATTAAAATGCCACCAAAAATATATTTTAAAATGGGTCTTGGAACTTAAAGGGTCCCCATTCGCCCATGCATTTAATAATTAAATCACATGGAAATAGACTTATAGGTTGGACCCATCTACCATAGAATGGGTCCTGGCCTATAAGTCTAGGACACACATATTCCATGGTGATTTAATTATTAAATGCATTTATTAATGTTGTTTCTCCTTTCAGAAAACAAGAAAAATAAGGCTTTAGAATGCATAATTTAGCAAATTAGAAGCTTAATTAAGTCTAATAAATTAAGGACCCAAACATAGTGTGAAATTATAAAGGTATACAATTTCCTACACTACAATAGCTATAGTAGAAGGATCTTTTTATTTCCTTAGGACTAAATTTGAAGTATTTTGTCAATTTAAGGAGTTTAAAGCCTTTGTTGAAAACTAGACTATAAAAAAGACAAAGTATTTGAGGACTAATAATGAGGGTGAGTTTTGTTTGGAATAAGTCAATAATTTTTGTAAAGAGCACAAGATTGAGAGGCATAAGATGAATCCACACACCCCTTAGAAAAATGGATTTGCAGAGAGGATGAACATGACATTGATGGAGAGGGCTAGGAGTATGCTAAGTGGAGCTAAACCTGAACAAAAAATCTAGGATGAATTTGTTGCCACTACATGCTAAATGGTAAAAAATATCCTATATTGACGCTTGTTGATAGGAATATTGGTGTGAATGTGGTATTTTACCCAACTAGTCCACTAGTAGGTCTTATTCACATGTTAAGTTTACTTAGGAACTAGGAATCTTTCTAGAATTCTTAGTTGTCATGTTTAAGTATTATCTTATCTTATGGAATTTAATTATTGACTCATAGGTCATTTAATAATGTTGAGGTAGTTATCTCATTGTACAAAATTAAGACACATGTCACAATCTTGTCTAATCCTATCTCACAACCTTATCTATCTAAGAAAGGCATCATACGTACATTTTACATATTCATTCAATTAATCAATCTTGTATCTAGAATCAAGCAATCTATTCTTGCCATTTTATCTCTTGTAGAACTTATTTTCATCTAACTGTTGTTTATGGGTTGTTAGGAGTTCACTATTAACTCCTACATGTGGTATCAAAGCTCCAGTACTACAAAATCCTTCTCAGATCTGAGGGACATAGTTTGGATTGAATATTTTTCTAGGTGTGTTTTGGGTTTCAAGGACCTCACAATTGAATTCAAGGTGTCAAATAAAGTCACAACTAGCTTGTGTTTCATCAAAATCTGACATATTGGGCTAAATCTACAAGGGTTTGAAGTTGGGTGAAGGTTACTGAATCCTGAAGGTAGCTAAATTTTTGGAGAACTTTGGGAAAAAAATGACCCTACCATTGCATCTAAAAGACCTAAAAACCTAAAGATCACATGTAAAATTACCAAATTTGGATAGTTTGCCTTGGGGGCATCAAATGCTTTTTCGAGCAATCGTCATTATTTCGTACAATTGTATGGATCTATACTCGGTCATACCATAGGGAATAATCTACAACATCATAGGTATAAGCAGAATATTCTTCAACATATTTGGGTGGCATATTCATTTTTGTACTTCATCAGTGTATAGTCTGTGTATGGTACAAAAGTTGTTGGCAATACCTTCTATTCAAGGTTTTTATTATTATTAAAATTTATTTTTTAAAAACTATAATTTAAAATATTTTTTAGTCATTTATATATAATCCACTGGTCATGAAGTCTAAACCATCGTGATCATAGCATTAATAGAGGGGACTTTAAATCCTAGTAGTGCCCAATGATTGGTGCAAATAACCCACCACCGCCCTTCGGGCGACACTTTTAATTTTCTATAGCCAGAAATTAGTTGTCACATTGGTGATTGAGTGCTAGCCCCCCAAGGGCCTAATTTTTGCCCTTATAACCGTAATAGGCCATTTTTCAAACTTGCATAACTTTTGTTTAGAGTATCAGGTTTTCGGAAACATGATTTTGTCAAAAAGTTAGTTTTGTGAATTTTATAGTGGTGTAGGTTATTTTTCAAAAAAAAAATTGGTGATAGTAATTGTTGATTAAATTCAAATCTTTTTTTGGCTCTCGAGCTCATAATTTTTTTCCACAATCTTATATTTTATGATTCTTATGTCATTGGAAAGGCATTGAGGACCTCTATCCAACCATCTATGCATTTTTTCTTGTTATGTCCTAGGTATATTTTTGTTTTATTTCTTGCCTAGTGGGTATCTTGGAGGCTTACTTTGACATTTTGGAAGTTGTGAGGGTGTTGTATTGATCATTATACTTAATTTCAACCATATTTCATGTATTGATCTCTGATTGTATCATTTAAGAATTGTATCATTGTTGTAATCATGGGTTATACAACTCATCCTTCTATAATATTTCAAACTAAGGATAATTATGAGTCTTGGAAAAAAGTCATCCTAACACATTGTAGGTGGATCAATATTTTACCTCATCTTTATGGAATCATACATGATCCAGTGACAATATGGAATAAATTAGTTTAGGGGGTAATAAGAATGATCATATCATAGGATTGATTGGTCCTAATTTTAGTGCAAGCATTTTCAAAGAGACCTATAAATAAATTTCAAGAATTATGTGCCCACACACAGTTTGGACCAAGATTTGGGATATTTTTGGAGATTCACATAATCCTCCATTCCTAGATGATCTTACATAAGATTGCCTCATTCCATGATGATTTTGGCAATTTACCCTTTGATAATGTTACCTTAGAGGAGCTTGAATATGATGCAAAAATTTACCGTCTTGATGATCCAAAGACTTCTCTTGTAATTCCTACTTCTTCAATTGAGATCAAACATTAAATTTATACTAGTGATTCATTGTAACAAGAATCTAATTGTCTTATTGATTGGGATTCATATTTAACAAATATTGCATCTTTATTTGTGGAATCTCACATTTCATATTTATAGGACCAATTTGAGGGTTTATCTATCCTATTTTATGATAGTCATGACACAAGTGTTGTAACTTCATCTTTTTATTTGGATTTAGTCCAATATTAGCTTCCATTTGTTCCTGGTTTATCAGGTCTTCTATTGTGATTAGGCATGTACTTGATTGGTTTGTGGCATCATCATTGTCTACAAAGAACTTGGAAACCCATGAGTAGATTTCAAATACACAATATTCATGCATATGGATTCTTCTTCCTACCCATTCTTATCTGGAATGGGAAGAATTCCTATATTTTTACTTGGTCTATCTTCTTTCCAAGGGGAGAAACATTGTTTGTAGGCATTGGATCATGTTTTGTCTTTAAAAATTCACCATTTTTAAAGGATATTATTTATTTTGGGGAGTCACTTGAGCATTTCTCTTCATTCTCTCTTATGGGGGGAATTTTTCCTCACATATTTTTTTGTCCTTCACATCCAAGGAGAACTTTTCTTATTTTTTCTCTCTTTTGGAGAGGATTTTTGCCCCACTAGGTTTCCTCCTTTTCTTTGTTTTTGAGAGATTGTATTTGTACATGGGTACCTAACATGGCCTCATAGTTGGGACCCATATTTGCATCTTTGCATAATTTGTATAATAATAATATACTCCCTAAGTTGCACTTAAGGGGGTATTTTGGTATGAATATGGTATTTTACCTAACTAGTCCATTAGTAGGTCCTATTCACATGTTCAATTTACATAGGTCCTAGGAATATTTCTAGAAGTCTTATTTGTCATGTTTATGTAACATAGAAAATTGTAGATACCTATAATTTCATGCTAAGTATAGCCCTCAACTAGCGTTGTGCTTTATTGTATGTGTTAAGTGCTCATTTGAGATGTGCCTTGATAGAATAGGTATTATCCTTGATCTTGGGACTTACCTTGGGGGAAATGTGGGATAGGACACTAGCACCATGTGCTAGTGTTCAGACCTATTTTCCCGTCAAATTTCTAATTTAGGTTGATCATTGTGTGATTTGGGATGCAACCTTCTTGTCGACTTTTCTCAAAAAGTCTCTTGTTTTTATGTGTATGCATATATATGTTCCTTTTATTATTTAGAGGTTAGGATCTCCTTTGAGATTTAAATCCTTTGGCAAGTGATAAAAATATTTCAAGCACTCTTCTATCAAGAGTTTTAGATTTTCACTCTTAGCTACAACAAGCTTATGTTCAAGTAAAGGCATCTTGTTTCTTTACTTTTTTTGTTATTCTATGCACTAACTTTTTATAGGAATTCAAAGGATCCTTCTCATTCACACTTACAATGGGTGATTTATGAAGACTCCATAGATCAAACAAGGGTTTTTAGACCTCTAAGGTAAGATTAAAATTCTTATTTACATGTTAGCCTCTACTCCTTAATGAGCACACACTCTTTTTTTATCTTAGCGTCTGATCCCCCAAGAGCATGCACTCTTGTCTCACCGTTTGTTGTTGTGAAAGTGGAAACACTTACTAAGGGTTTGACTAAGGCAAGCCCCTAAAAAAAAAAACCATTTTTCCCTCTCTTGTGTGTAGGTTATTAGATTATTGTTATGAAAGGAAGATTTGAAGATTGAAGCTACTTGGAAACCTAATCCTATCTTTGTACCTTACATCACTACATGTGAATACTAGGGTTTTGTATATCCACGAAATCGTGAAATAAATTTGGATTTCAAATGAAGAAAGAAAAATGTTAAATACTTGTTAGACCTGATCAGGCCTTTAGATTTAAATATTTTCCCTTAGGACACTAGTGTGACACACTAGTATCCCACTTATCTTTGCACACCCCATTTTTGGTGACAAGTTCTCCTTTGTGTCTCTTTCCCTGCTCTATGTTCAATTTCTATTCTTTGTGTTTCCTATTTGTGATATCTGTAATTTTTTAACAATTAGGATTTTTTCATTCTCTTAGCCTAATTTGATCACTGTTGCCTCCATTTCACCTACAGTTAAATCAGGCGAGGTAATCAAACGTCAGATCTTCAGAGGAAATGGGGCGTTCACATAAGGGCAAGGACTCTGCATCTGTTGCTAAGTCACGAAGAGCTCGGTGGGAGAGGCTACTCTAGGAGTATTCGGCATGAAAAAATCATCTAAGGGAAAAGTCGGCAAGACTCTCATGTTGTCTGGCTGACTGACTGATTGTTTCTTTCCATTTTGAGCAGGTCGCTGAGACCTAGTTTCGGTCACGCCGAATGAACCTATAGAGCTATCGCTATAACGGAGAAGGGTCAGTATGACCTCTTACCGAGTAGATTTTCCTTGGCTGATGGACCATTCAATCACCTTTTGGCGAGACTCTCAGTGACTTCAGGCTTCGAGGAGACCTACAGCGTTCGATGGGAGGTCCCAGGGAAGATTCAATCTCTCGCCGATGTGTGAAGAATCTTGAAAGTGAGGGATGCTTTCGGCAAAAGAGTTGGGACTTCACCGGGAGGTCTTGGCAAGGACAAAAGTCTCGCCGAAAGGGAGGAATGGACCTCAATGCAGTTGTTTTTGGCAGGAGTCCCATCAACATCAAAAGCCTCGATGTAGCTAGGTGACTTCACCAGAATGTCACGTCGATCTGAGGGAGGTCTCCCCGGCAATAATAAGGTTTCAGCAAGAGAATGGCAGGGTTTCCCCGATCCATTTTTGAAATGTTTGTGTTGCCTATCGGCAAGACATTTCTGGTGTCTCCCCAACAAGCGGCATCAGTAAAGCAAGTAAGCTTCGCTAGGAGGTCTCGGCAATAAGAGGAATCTTTCCAAAGTAAAGAAATGAGCCCTCGCCAAAGCAAGGTTTCTTCGGCACAACCTCTTGCCGATATGAGGAAGTCTCCCCAACTGAAGAAAAGGCAAACCCATCGCCGAGAGATAAAGAGCTCGACGAGAGGTCTAGCCAATGGGCCAATGTCTCACCGACATCAAGGGAGCTCGCCAAAGGATTCAAAGTTCGACATAAGGTCATGCCAAAGCGGTGTGGTCTTGCCGAACGATGAAACCTTCAGAACAGAAGGAGTTCACCAAAGGAGATGGGGTCTATAGGAGGTCTTAGCAATGATTGAAGGTCTTAGCGATGGGCACAGGTTTCGGCAAGAATTTTCCTTCGGCGTATGTCTTGCCAAGAGATGAAGGAACCATTAGGGGTAGAGGAAAGGCCTCACCAAGACTTGAGGTTTTCACAGTAGTGTCTCAGCGACTGGCAGGGGTTCCACCAACAGTCTTCAATGAGATGTCTTCGACATAGCAAAGGGAGTTCGGGAAGACCTTTTCTCGATTGGTTGAGTCTCAACAAAGAAAATGCAAAGCGGGGAGACAACGAATGGAGTCTCGGCGAATGGAGTGTGTCTTGGCGATGAAAGTGGGTGCCGACATAACAGAAGAGGAATCAGTATGATCGTTAGGGCTCATTGAGAGCTTTCAGCGACGGCTCTATGTCTTGTAGATTCTTGTGAAATGATTTAATCACATCGGTGAGACACTTCTGATGTCTCGCTGAGATGCGATTCAACTGAAGAATTTGACTGCCCAAATGATCTGTGTGGAACTCACTCAGTCGGTTAGAAAATTTTGAAGGTTAACAGTGGCATTCTAAAGAATGTCAAAGGGATGAGGGGCAACGTGTCTCTCTTGCAGGATCAAAGCATTCATGGTGCAGCCAAAGTAGCTCAATTAGACACGACGACGGGATCAGAATGAATGCAGTAGCTGAAGATATCTAAAGAAGGCTTCCTCAGAGATAACTCTTCATCGTCATAGACATGCAGGGGCCTCAGCATTTATTTCATCCAAAGGATCTGAGTTATATCTTATCCCGAATGGGGATATTTTTGTAAGCCGTAATGGGCAGATATCAGTCTGTATGTAAGGCATTTTTTCCTTTTTTGTAAATGGTTTTGATTGCACACTCTAAAGAGTTAGTGATTTTCAATCAATCCTTTCTCTGTCATTGCATGTTTTCTGCAACTCAACTGAAATCTTGAATATAACACAGAGTTTACCTTGGAATTTTTTCTTCATGTTTATATGATTCTCATTTTTGTATCTTTCTTTTGAGCTTGCTAGTTTCTAACTGTGTTTTCCACATTTCTGCATTTGTATCTTAAGGTCATGAAATCAATCTTTCCTTCTTGAGATGTGTATGTAGACCAAACCTGTTAGGAAGACAAGCATTAAATCTGAAAGATGTTGTTCTGAGAATAGCAACTAGGCTTTCAAGTGTATGTTCTTCTTGTGTTCATTTCGTAATTTCTCATCAATTTGGTGTATCACCCTAGTGTAGTCTTTTAATTTATGCATCTTTTTCCTCTTTTCTCTCAAAGAATTAATAGTTTAGGTGATACCCAAAGGAAGTCGGCCTTCTCTAGAGGTTCATTTCAGCCATAGGTGACCCACAGCCTTGAAATGATCCCATGTTGCTCTAGAATGCTCAGTTTTTTGTAAAACTCTGCACAAGGTGCAATTATAGGTGACAACAATCACATTGTATTCAATCCATCCTCTTTGCAAAAAAAAGAACAAAATGTAAGGTAGCTTGGCTCTCCTTTTATGTTTCTAGTCAAGCTTTATTATACCCTTGTTGGTTCTTATTCTAATGTTTAACAAGGAAGAGGGGTTGAATTGGGTTAACTTACTAGTTATTCTAGATCTTAATTCTCCTTTTCCACATAAAAATTTTAGTGAACTTGACTTTTCTTACACTTGCTACATCTTTCTAATTTGTTGGCATTTGTTCTTAAAAATTAGATTAGTTAGTTAAATAGTTAGATTATTTCTTTATATAGATTTTTTATGTATCATTGTGTGTTTAAGTTATAAAACTCAAACACTTAAATAACCTTTTTCTTTTTCCTTTTAGATTAGAAAACTAAACATTAAACAAACTTCTTCTACCCCTTAATCAACATTTATCATCTTGTCAACATCATTCTTCTATTCCTTTCTCTTTTTCTTCTCCTTCATCATCTTGTATAAAGCTAGGTTATCTAATAATGTTAGATGCCTTTTTGAAAAATATTGATGTATTCCATGAATCAATAAATAGTGATGATTTTGATATGTTAGGTGAGGCCCTTGAATACTTCATCTCAATAGAATCATTCTCTATGACTACCAAAACATCCTTTTGTCAAATATTAATCAACATGATTTTTGTTCCTAGAAGGGAATCTGAGAAACCAAAGATTGTTGCGCATCTTCCTTTGGACATTCATCAAGTTCAAAATACCCTTGTTATTACTATTTGAGGTGTTCCTAACACATCTCAACCTCCTGGTTACATTCTAAACTTTACAAAACAACTTACTCAAGATAAAAAAAACTTAATCAAAACATATATTGTATACACCTAAAAATGGTCATGGCATTTAATTAATTAAATACCAGTTATTTAATTAATATTCGACTACATATAAATTGAGTTCTAAATTTATTTATATTGTTCACCCTTCTCTAATTCTCCAAATCTAAAATTGTATTCTTCTAAATTAATTAAATAAACAAATTTCCCTAAGCTTGTTTTATTTAATTAATCTTCACTAATCTCAATTAGGAATTCAAGCACATGTCTACAAATTTTTGTGCCACCTCGCCAAGGTCACATGAAATTAAATAATTCTAATTTTTAATTAGAATTATCTTCAACCAAATTTAAAGCACATAGCTTATTCCTCACACACTTCCACCAATTTTCAAACACATGGTCTTTTCTTCCCACACTTGAGTCTTCCATCCAAATGGCATGTTGCCCATTGGTCAAGAGATTCTTCCATCCAAATGGCATCTTGTTTTTGGTCAAGGGGACAACATCTTGATTCTCTCCATCTCCATCATCCATTATTTTTGTTTGAATCTAGACATTGATCATTGCCACCTCACCATATGCTTGGAAAAGGCTATAAATACAACCCTTTGGCATTGTATTTTGCATCCACTTTTGAATAGAGTTATCATGCAAGAATATCATTTCAGCTTGGAGAATTATGGAGTCTTATAGTTACATTTTATATCATGTTTTTCATCATAGTTAGATCTTAGACTAACACTTTGCTTCATAGTTGCATTTTAGATTAGCATATTCATAGCTAGCATTTGAGCATATGGAGTATCATCTTAGTTTTCCATAGTTTGCATTTGAGCATGTGTAGAATCATATATAGAATCATATATATCACTACCATAGTATCCACCACTATTTGTCCATTCATCTTAATCATCACCATCCATTCGTCATAGTATCCATCATCATTTTTATCATATAGTTACATGTAGGAACTTAGTTGGCTTGCATGTTGAATACTAATCTTGTTTCTTAAGTGTCATTCTAATAGCCTTTGTGCATATAGAAATTTGAGGGCCAAAGGGTTAAAGGAATCATTAAGAATAGAGGATAATGAGATGTTCTTGAAAGATTCATTAAATTACAATTTAGAGTGGCTTCTTTGCTTTGAATCTTTAATATAATTCATTTCATTAAGGTTTGTGTTGATACTAACTTTCCACATTTCACACACACACAAAATGGAGCCCACCATGGGGCCTTTGCTCTTTTTTTTTAACATTATGGAAAATTTATGTTCGCAAGTTCAGACGTGAGAGTTTTGGTGCATTTTGTTATTTTTGTGGCGCAATATGCACTTGTTTTGGCACAATTTGCAATAGTTTTGGTGTAGTTTCTACCTGTTTTGGCACTGTTTGCACCTATTTTGGCACAATTTGTAATAGTTTTGGCATTGTTTGCACCTGTTTTGGCGCAATTTGCAATAGTTTTGGCGCAGTTTGCACTAGTTTTGGCACAGTTTGCAATAGTTTTGGCATAGTGTGCAATAGATTTGGCACAGTTTGTAATAGTTTTTGCACAGTTTGCAATAGTTTTGGCACAATTTGTGCCTGTTTCAGAATATTTTGTCTTTATTTTGGTGTATTTTGTAGTTTCTCTATTTTTCACCAAATCAGAAGGCTAATACTCTGTGTTTTTGTTTTGCAGGTTTCCCAAATTTGTTGTCAAAGACTCAAACATAAACTACTAACATATTGCAGGGGCTAGAAGTTATTTAATTGTTTCCTTTTGGTTAAGTTAGGAACATAGCTTAATTAAAAGGTTAATGAACACCATGTCTTTCATGCTTGATGGATGGTAGGCATATGCTCTCCATTTAACTGGGTGACCAAAAAGATAGACCCATTCACTTTTTGTGTGTGAGTGTGAGTTGAGTATATCACGTGTGTTCTCTCTTTATTTACACAAAACAAAGATTGATCAAACTATGGGTATACTTGCTTGATTTTTTTATCTTAGAGGACCTTCCTTGTGGGAAAAAGTAATCACCCAAGGGAATGACCCAACCAGTAACACACTAAAGCCAAACGATTTCCAACTGGGATATAAATGTGGGTACTTGAACAAAGGCAAGTATCACGAGGATAGTTCTGATGAGAAGGGAAACAATGGTCTCTCACCACATGGATTATCCCCCATGAATGGAATGTATGTACTAAAAACCTTGTTATAGTTTGGCCAAAAACTTTTATCTATTCTTTGGTGCAGCAATGGTCATTGCAAAGGCATCCACATTCTTGCAGTTTTTAGTAGAGATGAGAAATATGCCATGGGAGATTCATGGGTATTGATGCTTGGCTACCCTATAGAAGTTAGTGTCGTGGAGGGGAGCCAATGGGGTCAAGCACCTAATCTTCTACTAAGAATAAGTGTGGTTTGGGTAAAATCCGTGTGGAATCCAAAAGAATATAGTCTTTCATAGCCTTAGGATTGTACATTACTTGATGTGTCTTTACCAATGTGTTTTTGAACTCATTTCAATCACAAACATCACATGTTGAAAGTGAAAACCTTGATTCAGAAAAAACATTCATCAAAACAACCAAGTCTCTAACTGGAAAATCTGAAAAATCAAACAAACTTCCAAGAAACGATCTTATTCTCCCAATTTGGCTCATCTTGTAACTTTTCTAGTGCATATTGGCTACCTTCTGGCTCAATTAGCACTTGTTTTGGCACAATTTGCACCTGTTTTGGCACAGTTTGCACCTATTTTGGTACAATTTGCACTAGTTTTGGCACAGTTTGCACCTATTTTGGCACAATTTGCACCTATTTTGGCACAGTTTGCATTAGTTTTGGCACAATTTGCACATTTTTTGGCATAGTTTACACTAGTTTTGGCACATTTTGCACTTTCTCTAGCGCATTTTGCACTTTCTTTGGTGCATTTTGTCTCTGTTTTAGCGCATTTTGCAAACCACAAAACTAGTGACCTAGATTCATTTGTTGTATGACAATCAATCTCATCCCAGGAATTTTCAGTTGTGTTCAACCATTCCTTAGGTAAAACAAAGTTTGAACATGTGTTTTATCAAATGATTCCATGAAAGATTAAAATCCAAAAACCAAAGTCCAAAGTCCTTAGTCCAAGAGAACATAAAAAATGTCTCTCAACACTACGAATTTAAAGAGAGGTTGGTCTTCAATTTCTACAAAAGATCTTCAAAGAACAATCCCAACTTGTACTCATTTTACTATTGTCAAAATCTAAGACTTTTCCAAAGATTTTAGTATCTCGTATAGGAAGAAAATTTCTCTAGTTTCATAGTTTGTACCAAAATTTCAAAAATTTCTCAAGTCCAAAATCATTCCTTGGGTACCTTAGAATCTAAACTTGTTAAAACTAACATCTACACATGGAATTCTCCAATCTAAACCAAGATATAACATCTCAAAGTACAAAATCATCAAATTTATCACACCTTTGATTATTAAGCCTAGTTTCATCATCAAGATTCATCATCCTCTCATCACGAAACAAAGCTATATAGTCAAATTAAACCTAGTATCATTAGAATTTTTCATTCTATTTGACTTAGTTATAATCCTTGGTACTTTTCCAAAACTTAGATCAAAGTTTAGTCTAAACTATAACAAGTGTATGCCCGTTCAAACAAGGTTCCAAAAGCATAAACTCAAAGAACAGGAAATTAAAACTCAAACCACCATGGTTGAAATAGATGAGGATCAATTGAATGCTTTAGCTCATCAAATGAAGAACCTTCAACAAAAAATTTGGGATATGCAAAGGGAAACAACCACAAAGAGATATTTGTTTCCAGACATTTATTCTTATTCCTCTTATAGAAATCTGGACATGACACCTTCTCCACCAACAACTACATCATACAAGTTCAATATCTTTGAAATTTTGAAAAAAATTAAATTCGAAGCCCAAATCTCAGTCCTCAAACACAAATTATATTTAACAATCTTACCATGTCATGCATCTATCTTCATCTCCCATAATTCAAAATAAATCTCAGGATTCTTTCACCCAAGTTGATGATTCCATCTGACCATCTTCTATCATATCTTCTACATCCAATGATTCATGTCAATCTCTTAGTCTAATCTTTGACCAAGATCCCATCTCTCAAGGATTTATGATTATCCCCTCCTTTCACTTTTCATCCATGATGATTCCCCTCCATATCAAGAGAAGATTATCCTTCCAAGTTATTCTTCCACCACATCTAATGAATCCATACCATGTCATGATTCCATTGCATCCCAGGAGCATGATAATTATTCCAGCCTATCTAATGATGACCTACCTTCTCATGATCAAGATATGCTTTCTACAAAATCTCATGATTCCCTTCCTCATCAAGATCAAGATAGGCTTCCATCCAAGGATATCCCTCCATTCCATGAAGATGTTCATCCTGCTCAAGATCAAGATATGCCTTTCACACCACTACATGATAATTCCACACTTAATAAAGAGAAAGTTGCTTCATCTTCTACACCTCATGGTCCTCTTCCAAGTCAAGATCAAATTACCCCATCATCCCCATTTCAAGAGCCTTTCACACTTATACAAGCTATCCATGAACCCCACACCTACAAATTGGGATCCTCCACCTTCATCTACTCTGGTTTACTTCCAACATCTATCCTTTCATCCATATCATATCCTCCCCAAAATGGACTTGCGTCTTGTTTCACAAACAATGCATATCCCATTAGTAAACTAATGTGTCAAAGTATGAACTACAAAGGAAAAGGATTAGGCCTTCATGAACAAGGTATCCTAGAACCTGTTTTTACTCAAGAAAACTCATATTACCATGGCCTTGGTTATACACCTAAGTGGCCTAGTTCATCAAACCTGCCATCTATCCTAGGTCCTCATCCTAATCCACCAAACCTTCCATCTATCCTAGTCCACCAAACCTTCCCACTATCCTAGGTCCATATCTTATTCCTCAAGAAAAACAAAGGCACACATCCTTGATGCCCTTTCAAAATTCTACCTACACTCGCTCATCCATAATACCTCCATACCATTCATCTCAATCCACCCCTCCCATTGCTCTTGGAAGAAATTTGGGTGCCAAATTTCAAAATCTTCCATATCAAAATCCACATGTGTCAAAGCATCAACATGTCTCCTTGAAGAGGCATGCAAAAATAAAAGAAAATTTGATCCAAAATCAAAGGAAAAATCAAAAAGCCACAAAGGCCCATCAAAGCAAAAAGGAAATTTTCAAAGACCACAAAGGTCCATAAATCAAAAGAAAATTTCAAAAGGCCACAAAGGCCCATCAAATCAAAAAGAAAAATTTCCAAGTCCACAAAGGCCAATAAAGCAAAAAGAAGAATCTCAAAGGCTGCAAAGGCCCACAAAGCAAAAATCAAAGTCAAAAGTCATGTGGATTCCTAAAAGTCTCATAGAAGCAATAAAATCTAAATTGGAATCCAAATTTGTTGATCCAAAAGCTTCCTCCAATCTTCCATTTAAAAAAATTTCACCTTCCAAATCCATTTTTCCTCCATCACTCCACCACCCTTCAAGTTGTGTGCTAATGTTGACCTTGCCACCCTTTCTATCTATCCATCAATAAACCTTTCCACCTTCTATACATTACCCAACATTCATCCCCCATTTTTCTCCTTTAATCCAAACCTTTGGATAAGTCCTTAGTTCTTCCATCATACCTTTGATAGGCCAACATTTATGTGTCTAATCCCCATTACTATGGTTTATTAAAGGGATATTTGGTCATGAAACTTGACGCTTAAGTCCTTCCATCTTCCTATCATGCATATATTATCCTCCACATTTCCCACCTTTGATCTTGATGAGGTTAAGGATCTTCTTGAACATCATATATCTTATCCTATATGCTTTATCCATATCTTTTGTACCATATCCTTTGTCTTATCCATATCCCACCATCCTTTCTAAATACATCCTTTCTTCTCATCCTTGGCCTTGATGAGGAATAGGGGAAAAGTACTTGGGCCTTGTGTCTATATCTTATCTAGTTGATCTTGATCATCCCATTCATTATCCTTCTCCTTTTATTCTTCCAATTCCGTATCTCCTAGATTATCAAAATGCATGTCATCATGTCCCTTTGCAACCTTGAATCTTATCATGCAAATTATATTTGAGCCGAGTTGTAAAACATTATCCAATCCTCATATCTTTTTTCAATCAATCATCAACAATCATCAATCTTATCGTACTTAGAGGAAATCAATGATCCTAAGTACTTATCATCATCATGCCTTATGGAATCAATCATTGTTGACATCTTAATCAATCAACCATTATCATCTTTCAACAAGAGATATGTTGCTTGTGTGACATGTTTTGCAATGAATCTTTCATTTTGATCTACCATTTATCCATGGTTTCATTACTCCTATTGCGAGACATTTTGTTCCTTCAACCAGTCATATCATATCATTCCATCTCAAAAATAAATCAAAAATCAAAAAAGAAGTGAAAAATCAAAAAGATCATAAAATCATAAAATTTGAAAAAGTGCAATAAAATCAAGTAGTGAAAACTTGGAAATAGGCGCTATTGGTGATAGGTTAGCTTTTCCATCTATTTGAGCATGTCGACCATTCACTTTCACCATTTTCTTTCGCCAATCCATCTACCTATCCTCAAAAAGCACCATGTACATATCCTGGTGTATCTCTGGAAATTTATGTTTGATTTGGTTAGAATTGCTAAATCTCAAAAATCCAAAGAGGTAATGGAGAGAAAAGGAGAAAACATGAAAATAAATGAAGCAAAGTTACCCAAATCTTCAATCTCCATGGCTGACCTCCATTACACCTTTTATCTTGCTGCAAGTTGAAAAGTGCCCTCAGATTCTTCGAGCAACTTTTAGATTATGCCATGTCCTACACAAGTGTCAAAGGATTTTTCTATGCAAAATGACTCTAAATGACTAAGAGAAGCTCTAAGTATGTGTAAAAATGGATGAAAACAAGAAAGTCAGAAAGTTCACATGAATGCTTGAGAGAGAAGAGGAAGAAGACCAAATGAATTCAAAATTTCCATTTTATAAGAAAAGAAAATTTTGAATGGACGGATGAGATTGATAGTCAAATGGACGGTCCAAAATTGATGCACCAAGAATATGCCATGCATGGCAAAAACTATGATGCCAATGGCTATGATAGACATGACTGGAATCATCCGAGTTTTTTGGACTTTATCCGTCATAATCCTAGTTAATAAACACAACGCTTGAATTTTCTAGTTAATATGGACTTTTAATCCTATAAATCTCACATTGGTGAACCCATAATTTTGTAGAGAAATTTGTTTGTTTTCACTGTTTTGCAGGTTACAGCCAAGAATTCATACGAAATCCCGTCATCTTCTTTGAGCACAGAAAAATGGACAAACAAAATAGTTTGAAACTATTATCTGGGTTTTGTAGGCTTCGTTTTCAGATTTTCGAAACTTAAAATGGTTTAAAATTTTGTTAAGATTTGAGAAAGCTATGGCCATTTTAGTGATCGCAACTTTTAAGATTTAGTTGTTCATATCTAAATTTTCTTTTGTTTATAATATTTTTTGTGTGTAGGAATTTGCAAAAAAAATTCTGAGTTTTGAAGGTCTATGTCTTAGCTTTCCATAGATATCTACGGTTTAAAATTGTGTTTAGTTTTGATAAAGTTATCACTATTTTTAGTTTGTTGTTTTCATTTAAGTTTTTTTTTTTTTGTTTACTAATCTTTTGTTTGTAGCATGTGGCTTTGGAATGGGGCTCCCAAAAACTGCTTCTTTTGGAGCAACAAAAAAATCGAGCTCTTAGTTTTTAGTTTTCTTTGATTTCCTTTTCTTAGTTAGTTTAGTCTCTTCATTTTCTAGTTTAGTTATTTACTAACTTTTAGTTTGGTTTTTAATCTCTTGTTCTAACTTAGTTTTTTGCAGCTTTCTCATTGGTCCAAGACATTTATGAAACTACTAACTTGTGGTTTTGCAGCTCCGTTAGTCGAAGACTCATTTCTCAAACAATGTATTTGTGATTTCTAGTTTAGAAAACATTTCCATTGGTGCATTAAAATGATCATGTGTTTGATTATGTCTGACTGTGCTTGAAGGTGGTAGGTGATTATGCTCTCACCTTGTGAAAACTAGGTGATCAGAAAACTAGACCCACCTTATTTTTTGTCACCCTCAAGACTTATTAATTGAAGTATCCTCTCCCCTTGCGGTTTTGGGTGATCCTGGGTGTAAGAGAAATGGTTACCAACTCTAGAACTTGGGCCTGTTTTGGTGGAAAAAATTACTTCCCCCCAAGACGACTCAGACTGGTAGCACCCTGAACTCGAGGGACTTCCAACCGGTATATAAAAGTGGATTCTTGGGGAAAGCCCAAGAATCACGCGTATGGTTTCGACGAGATGGATTCGAAAGGGGAATCTCGCCACATGGATCATGCCCTACTAATGAAATGCCCTTACTAGACACCTTTTATTTTAGAGGCCAACCATTTTCAGCCATTGCTTGGTATAGTGTAGGGTACAGTATCATGCCCGAAGATACTCACTACTGACTCCCTTGAGTAGAGATAGCAGTTCTTGGGAAGTGACTACCCAAGAATCCAAAGTTGGTGTGCCCGAATGATGTTAATGAGCCATGGAGGGGAGCCAGTGCCACCAAACTTCTAAGCTATCCGCTCTCGAGAATGAAAGGTGTTTAGCACCAATCCGGGGTATATCAGTGGGCTATATCAAGTATACAAACCCTTGGCCTATTGGCCTATTAGTATTGTGCTTGTCTCATGTGTTTGCATACACCAAAACATCGTGCTTGTCAAGTGTTTTCTAGATTTTCAAACAATATACACAACATTCACAAATCTGGACACAAAACCTCAGACAACTCAGAATTTTCAATAAAAAATCAAAACAACAGTCTGAACCTGCTATCAAACATCTTCTTCCATAAGTCTTTTGTCAAAACCAAATCATGAAATTTCTCAAATCTCTCATTCCTTGTACACTTTAGCTTGCATCTTACCATAAGGTCATCTTTGCAAATATTTAGCTTCATCCTTAGGCTTCACCATTTGCATTTTCAGTCATAAACCAAAAACTTAGGTCCTCATCTCATTTTGCATATTTTGGATTAGGACAACCTTATCACAATTTGTAAAATCATTGCTTTCGAAACTAGGTTATCTTGGACTTCATCATTCATTCATATTTTCAATCATTGTCCCTTTTGTGAGAGTTTCCAACTCAATAGTCTAGTTAGAAACTCTCACTAGTCATCTTGACCTTGTCACTTTGTCATTTTCAACAAGTGCTTTGGTAACCAAAATCGAAAACAAGGATTAAGCTTAGAGTGCTTAGGTACCCCTTTCTCCAAATTGCATTCATTTTAGTTCCTACCTTGCATAATTTATTCCAAAAAAAAATCTAGAAATATCATTCATTCTAGTTGTCATTTTGAACCTATACCTTGCATTAGCTCCCTCATTAGTCCTCATTTTTCACCTGACCTTGCAATTTTCCTATTCCACATTGTCATTTTCCTAACCAACATTGTCATCCAAGTCAACATCGCCATCCTAGTCACCTTGGCTTTTGGCATACTTGCATTATCATCTCTTTGCATCGTCATTCTAGTCACCTTGTCTTTTGGCATACTTGAATTATCATATCTTTGCATTGTCATCCATTATCACACAAAAAGACAAAAACATAGGCTAGTGTCATACTTGCATTGTCATCATCTTCATTTGAGCAATTTCATTGATGGTCAAAACAAGACTTCAAAGAAAGAAAAGGAAAATGGAAAACTTTGAACAAGACTTTGACAACAACACCAACACCAACACCAATCCCAACATTGACAATAACACTTATGACACAAACCAGCACTGGACTTTTTTTGACCCGTTTCACAACATGAACACACAATCTTCCATGAGCATGCCATCTTCATCACAAAACCTTTTTGAACCATTCATACAAAGAGACCAAAATGGACAAGTCTATGCTAAAGACTTGGAAGCTGCAGTGCAAAATCCTAATGTAGCTTCCTTTGTGGAAAACTTAGTCCTACATGACCCTCAAAGGTATATATCCATGCTCTTGGACCAAGGGGTTAAACTACCACATGGCTTTGACATAAATACTTTGGGACTTCCATCTGTCTACCCTCACCATCAACAGTCACTTAACATAAATCCTGCCATTAATTCACAACAAAAATCCACTTATCACCCTTATCCTAACCTTGACAAGGGAAACCAACTGTCCACTAGTCCATTTCAAGTCTCCACGTCATATGTTATTCCTTCACCTATCAATCTTGTCCAAGTCTACATGCCTTATCAACCATCTACCAACTCATGTCAAGTCTCCACATCATACCTTATTAATCCAATCCAAGTCTCCATGTCCTATCCTAGTCCTTCATCCATTAATCCTTTTCAACTCACTCCCTCACAAGCCACATTTAGTCATGAAAATTCTATAATTGTCCAAATTCAAATCCCATTGTCTAAACTTGAGGATACATGTCAAAATGAAAGCCCAAAGCATGACATTATAATGTCAGCTTCATGCTAGGATCAAGGTAGTCCATCTCATGACCCTATATCAAAGTCCATTCAAGATGTCCTTCAAAATAATCATGACATCCAAAACACACCTATCATGAACAAAAATTCTATTTCTGATTATATCATCCACGACAACCCCATCTTTGACCAAGACCCTACCATTGACCAAGAAGTCCAAATCCATTACAACCCCATCTTTGACCAAGACTCTATTGTTGACCAAGAAATCCAAAACGATCCACTCTTTGACCTTTATTCCATTTAGGATCAAACACTTGACGAACATATTCATGCCCCAACTATCGACACATTCCAAGATGAGACACTTGCCTCCATGACACACATAGACGATATTTCTCAAGAACAAGAGTCTTCCATTATGGACACATTTGCAAATGATCGAGCTATAGTTGACTTCATTAGACTCCATGACACTGACCATAACGATGGCTTCAACATCGACATGGAAGCACCAATAGAATCATCTAAACCTAACATGTCACAAGATCAGACCAAAGATATCAGTCAGAAATATGGCCAACAGGATAATGAAGCTAAGACACTTTATCAACTAGGGTCACCTATCTTTGTTAGAGCAGGCTTTCTTGTAGACGAAAATATTCCAAGTGACAGTGTCCACATACATCATGATGGGTTAGCATCTTGCTTTCAAAACAACAAATACCCCATTGCAAACAAAATCTGTCAAAGCATGCATTATCAAGGCAAAGGACTAGGCATACACGAGCAAGGAATTCAAGAACCAATACAACTTCAAGAAAATTATAAACATCAAGGTCTTGGCTATTCTTCAGTTAGTAAATCAAATGATGTCAGTAGAACCTCCTTGATACCGAGGGCAACCTTGTCAGATACAAACATCAAAATAGAGTCCATGATAAATCCTTGTCATAAGATTGTAGCCCACACCTCGTCCACCCACACCATAAACCATCATTCTCAACATCTTAAACCTTCCCTTTGGAACCAACAAAAACAAAAGTCTTACAAATTCAAAAATCAAATGTGAAAGGCCATCAAATCAAACAAAAAGACAAGTGGACAAATGAAATTAAAATGGATCCCAAAGAAAAGTGGATCAAGCAAAGAAAATATGTCAAAAGAAAAAGTTAATCAAAATGTGGAACCACAAAACAAGAGGACTCCCATATATAACACATGTCCACCTCCTTTAAAATGGTCATCAAGAAAGGCATCTAAAGGTGTTGGTTCCAAATGCCATCCCTCCAAAATCCATCATTCATCATACCAAGTTTGGAAAATAAAAAGTGATTCATCCAAACGTCCAAACAAATTTTCCATGTCTGCCATCATCCGTCATAATCCTATGTCTTGTCTAAAGTCCAAAAGTTTCACATCACAAATCCATCACATCTTGGCAGCAACTCTTTATCATAAGGACTCTCATGGCACTCTATCACGATGTGCATATTTTGATAAGGCCAACTTTAGTATTGAAAAGGATCACGATGACATCAATCAGTTGTATGTAAGCGCTAGGATCCTGACAAAGCAGCTACTTCAGAAAGGTCACTATTGGAATATCATGGCACCAGTCTCTACATCGACATCGTCAACAGCTCCAAAACAATCAATGGTCAATTAAGGCATCAAGGTCATCCTAAAATATAAAAAATTAAAAAAAAAATCAAGAAAATAGTAAAGAGAAAAATTTCATCCAATGGTGAAAACCTGGCAAACAGGCGCCCTGGATAAGTACCATGATGAAAATCTGGCAAACAGGCATCATGTGTAAAATAAATCATCTATATGGACTTTTACACTTGGGGGAAAGTCATCTCATTTCCCATGCTTTCCTCATGACATTTACACCCATCCATTTCATCCATATCATTCCATGAGAAATCCTTAGTAGTAATCCATTTCATCCATATAATCCATGTCATAATCCCCTGTCATTGGCCTATTAGGATTGTGCAAGCTAAATTGTACAAGGAATGAGAGATTTGAGCAATTTCATGATTTGGTTTTGACAAAATACTTCTAGAAGAAGATGTTTGATAGCAGGTTGAGACTGTTGTTTTGATGTTTTATTGAAAATTTTGAGTTGTCTGAGGTTTTGTGTCCAGATTTGTGAATGTTGTGTATATTGTTTGAAAATCTAGAAAACACTTGACAAGCACAATGTTTTGGTGTATGCAAACACACATGAGACAAGAAAAATCCTAATAGGCCAATAGGCCAAGGGTTTGTATACTTGATATAGCCCACTAATATACCTCGGATTGGTGCTAAACACCTTTCATTCTTGAGAGCAGATAGCTTAGAAGTTTGGTGGCATTGGCTCCCCTCCACGGCTCATTAACGTCATTCAGGCACACCAACTTCAGATTCTTGGGTAGTCACTTCCCAAGAACTACTATCTCTACTCAAGGGATTCAGTAGTGAGTTTCTTCGAGCATGATACTATACCCTGCACTATACCAAGCAACGGCTGAAAATGGTTGGCCTCTAAAACAAAAGGTGTCTAGTAAGGCATTTTGTTCGTAGGGCATGATCCATGCGGTGAGATTCCCCTTTTGGATCCATCTTGTCAAAACCATACGTGTGATTCTTGGGCTTTCCACAAGAATCCACTTTTCTATATCGGCTAGAAGTCCCTCGGGTTCAGGGTGCTACTAGTCTGAATCGTCCTGGGGTGAGTATTTTTTCCCACCAGAATAGGCCCAAGTTTTAGAGTTAGTAACCATTTCTCTTACACCCAGGATAGCCCAAAACCGCAAGGGGAGAGGATACTTCAATTATTAAGTCTTGAGGGTGACAAAAAATAAGGTGGGTCTGGTTTTCTGATCACCTAGTTTTCACAAGGTGAGAGCATAATCACCTACCACCTTCAAGCACAGTCAGACAAAATCAAACACATGTTCATTTTAATGCACCAATGGAAATGTTTTCTAAACTAGAAATCACAAATTTATTGTTTGAGAAATGAGTCTTTGACTAACGAAGCTGCAAAATCACAAGTTAGTAGTTTCATAAATGTCTTGGACCAATGAGAAAGCTGCAAAAAAAATAAGTTAGAACAAGAGATTAAAAACTAAACTAAAACTTAAAAATCAGTAAATAACTAAAGTAGAAAATGAAGAGACTAAACTAACTAAGAAAAGGACATCAAAGAAAACTAAAAACTAAGAGCTCAATTTTTTTGTTGCTCCAAAAGAAGCGGTTTTTGGGAGCCCCACTCCAAAGCCACACGCTACAAACAAAAGAGTAGTAAACAAAAAAAAAATTGAATGAAAGTAGAAAACTAAAAATAGTGATAACTTTCTCAAAACTACACAAAATTTTAAATTGTAGATATCTATGGAAAGCTAAGACATAGACCTTCAAAACCCAGAAAAAGTTTTGCAAAATCCTGCAAGACAAAAGTGTTATAAACAAAAGAAAATTCGGGTACGAACAACTAAATCTTAAAAGTTGCGATCACTAAAATGACCCTAAATTTCTCAAATATTAACAAAATTTTAAACAGTTTAAAGTTCTAAAAATTTGAGAATGAGGTCTACAAAACCCAGAAAACGTTTTAAAAAATTTTATGTGCCCATTTTTCTATGCTCAAAAGAAGATGACGGGATTTCATATGAATTCTTGGTTGTAACCTACAAAACAGCAAAAATAAACAAGAACACACAAATTTCTCTACAAAATTTCAGGTTCACAAAATGTCGGGTTCACCAAATGTGAGATGGGGTTAGAAATTAAATAGCATAGACAAAGTGATAGTCAACACTACTAAGCTATTAAACCACATTGGTGAACCCATAATTTTATCCGACGTCATAATCCGAGTTGGACCATTAATTAGGGGTTAGAGAATCCGACGGCTTCATTAGTTTTTTGGACTTTATCCGTCATAATCGTAGTTGGACCATTTATTTTGGAATCCTTCTAGAGGATTAATCTTAGCAATCCATTTGAAAGGTTGTCTATAAAAACAACCTTCCTTCTCCATTTTCATTTTAACAGCTATTCTTCTCCAACTTTCTACTTACAATTTGCAGGTATTTGCACAAGTTAGACTACAAATCTGAGGGAAAAGTTGCAGAACAAGACGAAGAGCGAGAGAAGTGATTCAAGTTCAAGCATGGGGAGTATTTTGATTTAATATTTTATTTTCCTTATGCTTTCATTGTTTTCTTTTGTTTGGATGTGGTTTAATAGCTTAGTAGTGTTGACTGTCACTTTGTCTATGCTATTTAATTTCTGGCCCCATCTCACATTTGGTGAACCCGACATTTTGTGAACCTGACATTTTGTAGAGAAATTTGTGTGTTCTTGTTTATTTTTGTTGTTTTGTAGGTTATAGCCAAGAATTCATATGAAATCTCGTCATCTTCTTTTGAGCACAGAAAAATGGGCGCATAAAATATTTTAAAACATTTTTTGGGTTTTGTAGGCCTCATTCTCGGCTTTTCAAAACTTTAAACAGTTTGAAATTTTGTTAATATTTGAGAAAGTTATGGCTATTTTAGTAATCGCAGCTTTTAAGATTTAGTTGTTCATACCCGAATTTTCTTTTGTTTATAACACTTTTGTCTTGCAAGATTTTGCGAAACTTTTTATGGGTTTTGAAGGTATATGTCTTAGTTTTCCATAGATATCTACGATTTAAAATTTTGTTTAGTTTTGATAAAGTTATCACTATTTTTTAGTTTGTTGTTTTCATTCAAGTTTTTTTTTTTTTGGTTTACTAATCTTCTGTTTGTAGAGTGTTGCTTTGGAGTGGGGCTCCCAAAAACTACTTTTTTTGGAGCAACAAAAAAATTGAGCTCTTATTTTTTAGTTTTCTTTGATTTCCTTTTCTTAGTTAGTTTAGTCTCTTCATTTTCTATTTTAGTTAATTTACTGACTTTTAGTTTGGTTTTTAATCTCTTATTCTAACTTAGTTTTTTGCAGCTTTCTTGTTGGTCCAAGACATTTATGAAACTACTAACTTGTGGTTTTGCAACTTTGTTAGTCGAAGACTCATTTCTCAAACAATGTGTTTGTAATTTCTAGTTTAGAAAACACTTCCATTGGTGCATTAAAATGAACATGTGTTTGATTTGGTCTGACTATGCTTGAAGGTGGTAGGTGATTATGCTCTCACCTTGTGAGAACTAGGTGATCAGAAAACCAAACCCACCTTCTTCTTTTTTCACCCTCAAGACTTATTAATTGAAGTATCCTCTCCCCTTGCGGTTTTGGGCGATCATGGGTGTAAGAGAAATGGTTAGTAACTCTAGAACTTGGGCCTATTCTGGTGGGAAAAAGTGCTCACCCCAAGATGACTTAGCATGGTAGCACCCTAAACCCGAGAGACTTCCAGTTGGTATATAAAAGTGGATTCTTGGGGAAAGCCCAAGAATCACACATATGGTTCTGACAAGATGGATCCGAAAGGGGACTCTCACCGCATAGATCATGCCCTACGAATGGAATGCCCTTACTAGACACCGTTTGTTTTAGAGGCCAACCATTTTTAGCCATTGCTTGGTATAGTACAAGGTATAGTATCATGCTCGAAGATACTCACTACTAACTCCCTTGAGTAGAGATAACAGTTCTTGGGAAGTGACTACCCAAGAATTCAAAGTTGGTGTGCTCGAATGACATTAATGAGTCGTGGAGGGGAGCCAGTGCCACCAAACTTCTAAGCTATCTGCTCTCAAGAATGAAAGGTGTTTAGCACCAATCCAGGGTATATCGGTGGGCTATATCAAGTATACAAACCCTTGGCCTATTGGCCTATTAGGATTGTGCTTGTTTCATGTGTGTTTTCATACACCAAAACATAGTGCTTGTCAAGTGTTTTCTAGATTTTCAAACAATATACACAACATTCACAAATTTGGACACAAAACCTCAGACAACTCAGACTTTTCAATAAAACATCAAAACAACAGTCTCAGTCTGCTATCAAACATCTTCTTCCAGATGTCTTTTGTCAAAACCAAATCATGAAATTGCTCAAATCTCTCATTCCTTGTACACTGTAGCTTGAATCTTGCCATAGGGTCAACTTTGCAAATATTTGGCTTCATCCTTAGGCTTCACCATTTGCATTTTCAATCATAAACCAAAAACTTAGGTCCTCATCTCATTTTGCATATTTTGGATTAGGACAACCTTACCTCACTTTGTAGAATCTTGACTTTCAAAATTAGGTTATCATTGTACTTAGACATCGTTATCTCCTTTATTCATTATCCTTTTGTGAGATCCTTCCAACTCAAAAGTCTAGTTAGAAAGACTCACTTGTCATTTTGTCCTTGTCATTTAGTCCTTCAAACAAGTCCTTTGATATTCCAAAATTGAGACATAGATCAAGCATAGGCTGGTTAGGAAACCTTCTTCCAAATCATTTTAGACCTTTTCATTTGAATACCTTAGACATTCAAATTATTTTAGTCCTCACCTTGCATATCTTTAAAATCCAAAATATTGTCATCATAGTCCTCATTTGACATCTAGAATTTGCATTGGTCATTTCCTTCACCAAAATTTTTAGATTCGTCCTCACTGTCACCTTGGCATTTGACATCCTTGACAATTTTATCACCTTGAATTAGTCATTTTCCTTAGGTAAACGTCATTATCACCTTGCATTGACATCCTCCAAAAATACAAAAAAAATTAGTATCATAACTTTTCATCTTATTCTTCATTGTCCTTTGGCATTAGTCATTTTCTTTAGGCAACATTGTCACATTGTCATCCCTTATTATTGAAAATTCAAAAACATAGTCTTGCATTGTCACCCTTTATCCAAAATAAATAAATAAATAAATAAAAATCCAAAAACATAGGCTAGTGTCATCCTTGCATTTAGTTGTCATTCTTATCATCCTCTTTTGAGCAATCCCCTTTTATGGTTGAGACTAGGCTTCAAAGATAGAGAGAACAAATGGAAAACTTTGGACAAGATTTCAATCCCAACATTGATAATAACACTTATGACATGAACCAACATTGGAATTTTTTTGACCCATTTCACAACATGAACATGCCATCTTCATCACGAAATCCTTCTGAACCATTCATACAAAGAGACCAAAATGGACGAGTATACGTAGAAGGCTTAGAAGCTGCAACACAAAATCTTGATATAGCCTCCTTTGTAGAAAAATTAGTCTTACGTGACCCTCAAAGGTATCTAGCCATGCTTTTGGACCAAGGGGCTAAGTTACCACAGAGCTTTGACATAAATACTTTGGGACCTCCATCTGTCTACCCTCACCATCAACAATCACTTAACATAAATCTTGCCATTAATTCATAATAAACATCCACTTATCACCCTTATCCTAATCTTGACAAGGGAAACCAACTATCCACTAGTCCATTACAAGTCTCCACATCATATTCTAGTCCTTCACCTACCAATCTCGTCCAAGTCTACATGCCTTATCAACCATCTACCAAGTCATGTCAAGTCTCCACATCATACCTTATTAATCCAATCCAAGTCTCCATGTCCTATCCTAGTCCTTCATCCATTAATCCTTTTCAAGTCACTCCTTCACAAGCCACATTTAGTCATGAAAATTCTATCATTGTCCAAATTCAAATCCCATTGTCTAAACTTAAGGATACATGTCAAAACGAAAGCCCAAAGCATGACCGTATAATGCCACCCTCATGTCAAGAACAAGGTAGTCCATCCCATGACCCTATCTCAAATTCCATTCAAGAAGTCCTTCAAAACAATCATGACATCCAAAATATACCTATCCTTGACAACAATTCTATTCCCAATTATATCATCCATGACAACCCCATCTTTGACCAAGACCCTACCATTGACCAAGAAGTACAAAACAATCCGCTCCTTGATTTTTATGCCATTTATGATCAAACACTTAACGACCCTATTCAGGCCCCAACTATCGACACTTTCCAAAATGAGACACTTGCCTCCATGACACACATAAACAATATTCCTCAAGAACAAGATTCTTCCATTATGGACATATTTGCAGATGATCGAGCTATAGTTGACTTCATTGGACTTCATGACACTGACCATAATGATGGCTTTGAAATTGACTTGGAAGCACCAATAGAATCATTTGAACCTGACATGTCACAAGATCAGACCAAAGATATTAGTCAGAAATATGGCCAACATGAAAATGAAACTAAAACACTTTATAAACTAGGGTCATCTATCTTTGTCAGAGTAGGCTTTCTTGCAGACAAAAATATTCCAAATGACAATGTCCACATACATCATGATGGGTTAGCATCTTGCTTTCAAAATAATAAATACCCCATCACAAACAAAATCTGTCAGAGTATTCATTATCAAGGCAAGGGACTAGGTATACACGAGCAAGGCATTCAAGAATCAATACAACTCAAGAAAAATTACAAACATCAAGGTCTTGGTTATTCTTCAGTTAGCAAATCAAACGATGTCAATGGAACCTCCTCGATATTGGGGGCAACCTTGTCAGATACAAACGTCAAAATGGAGTCCATAAGTAATCCTTGTTATAATATTGTTTCCCACACCTCATCCACCCACACCATAAACCATTATTCTCAACATCTTAAACCTTCCCTTTGGAACCAACAAAAACAAAATTCTTACAAAGTCAAAAATTAAATGTCAAAGGCCATCAAATTAGACAAAAAGACAAGTGGACAAATGAAATTAAAATGGATCCCAAAGAAAAGTGGATCAAACAAAGAAAATATGTCAAAAGAAAAATTTAATAAAAATGTGGAGCCACAAGACAAGAGGACTCCCATATATAACACATGTCCACCTCCTTCAAAATGGTTATCAAGTAAGGCATCTAAAGGTATTGGTTCCAAATGCTATCCCTCCAAAATCCATCATCCATTATACCAATTTTGGAAAATAAAAAGTGATTCATCCAAATGTCCAAACAACCTTTCCATGTCTACCATCATCCGTCATAATCCTACATCTCACCTAAAGTCCAAAAATCCCATGTTACAAATCCATTGCATCATGGTAGCAACTCTTTATCACAAGAATTCTCGTGGCACTTTGTTGTGATGTGCGTATTCTGATAAGGCCAATTCTAGTATCAAAAAGGACCATGATGACATCAATCAATTGTATGCAAGTGCTATCATTCTGACAAGCCAACTACTTAAGAAAGGACATTATTGGCATATCATGGCACTAGTCTCGACATCGGCACCATCGGTGGATTCAGAACAGTCAGTGATCATCTAAAGCATCCAGGCTATCCGTAAAATTAGAACTACAAAAAAATTGAAAAATGTAAAACATCGTCACCCTGATGAAAACCTGGCAAACAGGCATCTTGGTGACACCAAATAAATCAAAAAAATCAAGAAAATAGTAAAGAGAAAATTTTCATTCAATGGTGAAAACCTGGCAAACAGGCGCCCTGGATAAGTACCATGATGAAAACTTGCAAAATAGGTGTCATGTGTAAACTAAATCATCTATGTGGACTTTTACACTTGGGGGCAAGTCGTCTCATCTCCTATGCCTTCCTCTTAACATTGGCATCCATCCATTTCATTCATATCATTTTTGTCCATTTTCCCACCTACCTTGGTCTTGACATAAAATTGGCAGACATAAATCGTGCTTTGGGGAAAACTCTTGACATGTCAATCCTTTGGTCACAAACTATTCTGTCATTTCCATCATTATCCCTATACGACATAGTCTTATAAAATCATATGACAATTCCCTTAGTCTCATGTCTCTCGTCCTTTACCAAGGCCACCTCTCACCCTTTCATGTAGGTCACCTATCTTGACTTTCCCTTGTCAAACTGCCTAAGGATACTTCATCATCCCTTCTAGTCCTAACCAACTCATTCCAAATGCAATGAGTTTCATCCATACAAGCACATTATCCAAAACATTACTTGAATTTGTTACAAGCTTGGCTGCAGACCTCAATACTTTTGTCACGTGATCATCATCCTCATGTTGTTTGGGGATGCGTCATTCCCACATCAAACAACATTGTCATCACCTGTCAATTGGTATTCAACTTGACTAGGGGCACAATCATGTTTATCCTTGGATTCTCATGTGTAGGCATCAGTCACATGCATTTGTAGTGATCCTCTTAAACCATTCAAAAATACCTAAAAATCATAAAATGTCTTGAAAAAAGATCTAAAAATTGAAAAATGCCTTAAAAAAAGACTTAAAAATCAGAAAATGTCCTTAAAAAAGACCTAAAAATTAAAAAATGTCATGAAAAAAGACCTAAAATAGAAAATGTCACGAAAAAGACCAAAAATAAAAAATGTCCTTAAAAAAGACTTAAAAATTGAAAAATGTCCTAAAAAAAGACTTAAAAATAAAAAAAGTCCTAAAAAAGACATAAAAATCAAAAAACATCCTAAAGAAAACACAAAACTTCCAAAACGGAGTCATGTCAGTCAGCATAGTCATGTCAATTAAAGTCTTGATTAGTCTTTGTCATTGCCGAACTACATTGTCTCTGCACATTCGCTACGTAGGCAAGGCTCATCTTCGAGCCCCCGAGACATTAGGCTAGTCCTATTAGGTTTGTCAAAATAAATCATGACTCAATCTTTCGTCAACAAGACAAATTCATTGGTTGTGTCGAACTACGAGGTCTCTGAGTGCATGGCGTAGGCAAGGCCATCTGTCGATGGGCCCCTGAGGCCACACTAGGTCAATCCATTAGGGTTCATTGCATGATTTTTTCACATACATAAAATAGTATTTAAATTTATCCTGGTCTTTTTCTAAATTTGAATGAACAATTCACCCAAGTGAACTTCTGCAATCTGTTAATCAAGCACAACAATCATCTTGGCATATCAAAATCAGTCAAACTCAGTCAAACTTAGTCAAACCATTCAAATCTTGGTTATTCTTCAAATGTGTCCTTCTGAAGGATAGCCTGTCATTTGATCATTCCCTAGGATGTGTCTTTCTTAGGCATCACCAGAGTCATCTAGCATTTTGAGGATTATCACAACATTCGAGATATGTTCCTCTTGACATCAATATTATTCAAGATGTGTCCTTCCTAAATCCGAGATTTTGGCATCACCTTGGCATTTTTACATTGATTTTATTCAGGATGTGTCCTTCCCAAACTTGACATCAATTCAGCATCTTGACATCAACATTGTTCAAGATGTGTCCTTCCTAAATTTGACATCAATTCGACATCTTGACATCAACCTTGTTCGGGATGCGTCCTTCCTAAATTTGGTATCACTCTAGCACCAACACTATTCAGAATGTGTCCTTTCTGAATCTGGCATCTCGACATTGTTTAGGAGGTTTCCTTCCTAAACTTGACACCAATCTGGCATCTTCATATCATCAACCCTGGCATTTTGACACCAAGACATTTGACATTCAACATTCTTGACAAAACTTGACATTTTGACATTCAAACACTTGGAAAGCACTTGGCATTTAATTTTATGATGCTTTTTTTTTTCTTTTGGAAATCATGATGCTAGTTCCTCAAGGATGTCTTGACAATAGGATTTAGAGGGGCAATGACGTTTCATGATTTGTCTTACCTATCTTTACTGTTTTTGGTTGATTATGACAAAAAGACTAGGGCAATCGCTCTCTTTATGAGTCATGATCATCCTTGTTTGCAACTGCTTGTCTCACGTGATGGTACAACCTTGCACACCTTGGTCTACATCATATCATGGTGTTTGTTGGCCATTACAATAATCTGCCCAATGATGATAAATAAAAAAATGTAAGCATGAAAGTTGGTTCCCCTATCATTTTTCATCTAGCTTTCCATCTTCATCCTCCCTTCTCTTCCATGCTAATAATTCATCCCCTTCCAAGCTAACATTTCTTCTATCTTTCATCCTCTAGTCTTATCATCCATTTTGAAAGCACATTTGTGTTCTTTGAACTCACATGTCCTCTCAAGGAGGCATACACAACCTTCATCATCATTCTTCTTTCACTAGGGTATATTTCAAAATTAAATTTCTTTGACACAATGCGATGAACTACATTATGTCAAAGAGGGGCAAAATGTAGACACTGAAAAATGTCCTAAGCCTGCAAGTGTCATTTTTCTTCATCCTCGTCCTTCGATAATTGAATAATTTTAGTTATTCAATTATGTTTGATCATATTCCTCTATTAATTAAATAATTTTTAATAATTATTTAATTAATTCACTTTCTAATCTTTATTCTACCCTGATTGATTAAATAAACTAATTGTGTCACTAATTTCTCCCTCTTCTTCAATAGTTAAATAAATTATAATTTTTTAATTATTTTGTCACCTCTTATCTATAGTTAAATAATTACCATTAATTATTTATCTATTTGTGGTCCTTTAATTCTTCCATAGTTAAATAATTATTAAAATCATTTAACTATCCCATGCCACGTTCCCTATTAAATAATTAATCTAAATTAATTATTTAAGGTCTAATTTTCATCTCTCCATTTAATTAAATTGATAAATTTAATTAAATGCTCTTCTTTTCATTTTATCTAAATAAATAATTTGGATAAATAATTTATTTTCCACTTGTCGTTTTCCTCCATTTTGAATAAATAATTTAAAATAGATTATTTATGCACCTCCACTTGGTCAAAGATACCCTGTCATTATTTCATGTCATAGTCTGCATGTCTGTCATAGCCTGCATGTCCTGCATGTCTGTCATAGCTTGCATGTCTTGCATGTCTATCATAGTCGTCGGTGTCATAGTTTTTGCCATGTATGGCATATTCTTGGTGCATCAATTCTAGATCGTTGATTCGACCTTCAATCTCATCTATCCATTTGAAATTTCCTTTTCTTATAAAATGGAAATTTCGAATCAATCCAGAATTGATGCACCAAGAATATGCCATGCATGGCAAAAACTATGACGCTGACGGCTATGATAGACATGCAAGACATGCAAGGTGACAGACATGCAGGACATGCAGGCTATGACAAACATGCAAACTATGACATGAAATAATGATAGGATATCTTTGACCAAGTGGAGGTGCATAAATAATTTATTTTAAATTATTTATTCAAAATGGAGAAAAATGACAAGTGGAAAATAAATAATTTATCCAAATTATTTATTTAGATAAAATGAAAAGAAGAGCATTTAATTAAATTTATCAATTTAATTAAATGGAGAGATGAAAATTGGAGCCTTAAATGGTGATTTGAATTCATTATTTAATAAGGAATATGGCATGAGAACAGATTAAATGATTTTAACAACATGGAAAATTAAGATCATGAAATAGATAAATAATTATGGTGGCTCTTTAACAAAATGAGAATTGATAAAATATTAAATGAAATAATAATTTATTTTAACTATTGAAGAGAGGAAAACATTAGTTTATTTAATCATTAAGCCAGAAAGTAGTGAGTGGTAATTGGCCAAGAGCCATTGCAACTGTGGAGTATGATGAAGCAATTGACAACAGAGAATGTCAATATCGAAAAGAGCAGAATGAAAAAATAAACACTTAAGTACCAGAATGACCCCACCGATATCTAACATCACCGATGCGTGTCTCACCCTATATTGGGGGGGCGAAATTCTGAACTCACTGGGGGTAAATAAACTTTGAGCTTAAACCAATAGACAAACAACAGTGGGGCAAACACAACCCAAAACAAGGATCATAGTGCAACTCAACATTGAACATTAATCACACAAGCAGAAACACATCAAACACCCAAATCAAAAGCGAACTTCAAATGGATGATGTTCCTCTGTAATATGGGTTTTATCGTCCCGCCGCCAGAGCGATTCGGTGTTTGACGTTTTGTTCATCGCTCATAGGGCTAGGTAGGTATGGAGCAGGGTGGCAGAAGGGTATAGTTTCTTTGTTGTTGTATGTAGGGGTTCAGATCTTTATTATTTGTGCAAATTATCTTGAACATTACGCTCAAAATTTATCACTAATGACATTTGAATCTTCATAAGAGCAATTTCAACTCTTGTCTATTTACACAAGCAATGCTCAGGCCATCTCAGTTTAATTATACTTAGATGCTTGTGTTAACTTACACTATCAAACATCATGGAAGTAGCACTCAGGTCATCATGGTCTAAAATATACCATTGATGCTTGTACCCACTTTTCAACATTTAAGGTATTGATGATAAAAAGCACAACAAATTGGTTGTTACAAATGAAAAATTTTGCATATGAGATCTGCATGGATAGAGTATATTTCATCCATGTTATTTTGCATTTGTATTTATGGAGTTTCCAAAGCAGCAACAATGATGTTATCTCTTGCATTAATGGATTGAGTACACTTGACATTGCCAAAAACACATCATTCTAATTTAGTTGCATATCAGTTGCATCATCATTTGCATACAATAAGAAAACATTACAACATCCTTCATTTATCCATACATCACATCATAATATTTGCATCAGAAAACACAAAAATACGTGCATCACATCTCATTTACATAATCAAAATCATTTCATATAGTGGCATTAGGAACGTGGTTCACTAAGCTTAAATAAGTGAGTCTCTTCAGATTTCCAAAAGAATTGGGAAATATGTCAGGTTTTTTGAAGCCTAATTTAACAAAGAATCAACTAATGGTGACCTTCCCACAACTCTTGGAAGTTGGATAGACTCACTCATTTTAGCTTAAGACCCTAGAACACAATCATTTGCATTACATAATCATAATTCATCATTACAAAACATCACACATCATTTGCATCACATTCATACATACTCAATATGAACATTATATATCATTATTACATAATCAAATCCATTTAACATAGCATAAAACATCATTTGCATGAATCCATAAAACATATAGAATCATCCATCATTGCATTATCACAACATATCATCATTCCATACATTCTCATAGAACTAGGTACCATCACACCATCATTTCAAATACATCACATTTCATCACCTCACATAGCATCGTAAACATAGAAATTAAATGCATCCATCACATAGCATCATCATCATCATAAATATAGAAATTAAATGCATCCATCCATAGCATAACATCATCATAACATAGAAATTAAATGCATATCATAATCATCATCATAACATGGAAAGTAAAGGTGTCATAAATATCTATAATCATCGTTGCATATCATATAACCTCAAAAATCATAATGACAAAGTGTACAAGGATATCCAAAAGTATGACGAGATACATCAATATCAAAAGTGGCACTGTATCGTAAAGTCTAAACACAAGAAGTACAACATCAATGTCAAAATAGTGTATACATCATGTCCAAAGTACATCAAAATATGCTATCCTTACCAGAGCAATGTCGTGCTCCCCCCAGACGGTGCTAGCATCACAAAACCAGCATCTCCTGCATCGATGGACCTGCATCAGGATCTCTCCTATCTCTAGGAAATGGCTATGTAACACCCATGCTACTATTCTAAGACCAAGACCTAACAAATCAAGACTGTCCAAAGCTCTCTCACCACTTGGGAGGAACCAACTCATGATATTTATCCTTGTAAAACTAAGCCTCCTGAGTAGTATGCCTAATCTCTCTAAGAAAATCTATTGTACCTGCAACTGCTGTAGCCTATTGTAATCTCTCAGTAATAGCCTCAGCTTGCTCTGCCCGTTGTCTCAAGGCATCCCTCTCTGCAATAATTATAATAACTTGTGCATGTACATGTTGTACCTACTACCTAGTTGTATCTCTCTCAGCTGTCAATGTCTAAACCTGGCCAACCTATGTCTAAGCCTGCAATAACTAACCCTGAAGAGTCTGAAATTGTGCCTATAATGCCTCTATTTGTGCCTACTGTTGATGAGAGGGGACTCCAATCTAAATCCTAGGAATCACCGACTAAGGTATGACAATACTCCTACATCTCAAAATTACAAAATCTAGAACATGACTACCAACTACACCTAATGTCCCTACACCTGAGCTACCACCACCATCATCGCCCCCACCACCACCATTGTCACCACCACCACTACCACCATCAGCACCATCATCATCTCCTCCATCCCCACTACACTCTCCTCCTCCTCTCCATCCCCCTCTATCTCGGTGTCTGAGGTGGTGCCTTGTCATCATCATCAAATAGAGGAACTAGCTCATCAAGACTCGATAACCTCATAAATGGATGTGTGTAGAAATACTCGAAATAATCCTCTGTCATCCCTGCATCTACAACCTATGGAGTATAATCCCACATAATTGGCACCAATGTATAATACTTGGTACGAGTAACACCATAAGATAAGCATGACCCCCACTCTATCACATCTTGTCATCGTTGTGCATAATGGGAAACTCCCTGAGGCATTGCCTGAACTCATCTACACTGATGAAAAATCCATAGACACAAATATCTCTCAATGATAGAATGTTTTTGTCCCATCAAGTATCATGATAGTAGCATGTATGACATCTACATCTAATCCTTTAGCCAAACCTCACAATCCAAGTAAGGGTACCATGTCACGGTCTCCATATCATCTAAAGCATGTCTCCAATACTCTAATTTTCCCAGCTTATGTTGAACAAGTGGACCAGTGTAACTGAACACATAAGGTCTACCTGCTGGTCATTGTTTATCTCCCACTGGCCGTGTGATCGCTATATGCTCCCATGCCCATATCTGCAATAGTGTAACTCCAAAAGAGAGACTCACCCCCCACAATAAACAACCTGGTGCAAATCATGATAGAAATGGGATAACATACATGAACCCCATGCATATCTGGTCCCCTCCAACATCATAAAACTCTAGTATCTAACCCCAACCAACCGATAATCCCTTTGACCTGTGGTCAGGACAAAGGAATCTGCCAACAAACCCAGACATAACACATGGTAGAGGATCATCTCACTTATCATCTCCTCTGAGGGGTGAATATCTAAAACAGCAGTCGTAGCCGGAGAAGATCCTACAAGGGCCTTGAGTCCATACCTTCTCTTTTATGCACTACAACTATCCTGGCCAGCCACTGGAATTACGCAGGGCGTGCATCCACTGGAGTGGCTGGCCAGTATACATGAGTAAAGAGGTGTTGTTGGATGCTTCCTTGCCCACTTTCCTGAAATCAATCAACAAACCCTTGTTAATCCTATACTGGGTTATATCTAATAATGATGTCAAACCATAATGCACAATAATATCTAAATCAGCCTGTGTCAATTGATGAACCATATCCCACGTCTTCGGGGAACTCTCCCGAGACTAAAGAACATCAAGGTCCTCCTAATCATATTATGGAAAACAAATCAACATTACATCAATCAATCTATCAAATTTATCCCTAACACAATGTTCAATCAGAATCACCAGTCAATCAAATTATGTTCAATCAAGATCATCATTCAATCAAATCATGTTCAATCAAGATCATTAGTCAATCAAATCATGCTCAATAAAGATCATCAAGTTAGTCTATCAAATCAATCATCAATTCAATCAATCAGGACAATCATTAGTGAATCTATCATCAAACCTCACCTATCATGAGGTCAATCAATCATTAGTCCTATTATCAATCCTCACCTATCATGAGGTTGATCAAGAATCAGTCCTATCATCGATCCTCACCTATCATGAGGTCGATACATCATCAATCCTGTTATCGATGCTCACCTATCATGAGGTCAATCATCATCAAGTTATCCTATCACTTGACTCTCACCTATCATGAGATTAAATCATCAACTATCTTATTGAACATCAATCACGCAATGAACATCACACAATCAGATTGAAATCAATCAAAGCATCATTGAACATCACAATACAATGACTAACATGATTCATGAACATTATTCAAGCCTCAACAAACATCAACAATGAAACATTTGACATAATCAAGAGGAATTTTATTAATCACACATCATCAAAAAGGAAAAACAATAGGGTAAATCATCAGGAGTCATCAAAAACAAACCCTATAAACACCCCTAAAAATAGCAAAATGCACCATTTGGGACCCCAAATGCGCCACAAAATGAGCAAAATGCACCACAAAACCAACAAATTGCACTAAAATAGGGTTAAACATGAAATCAGGGCTATAAAATGCACTTAAAGACCAGCAAAATGCATCATTTGGGACCCCAAATGCACCACAAAATGAGAAAAATGCACCACAACATGAGCAAAATGCACCATTTTAGGCACAAAATGCGCCAAAACTCTAAAAAACACCCAAAAATGACCAAAACAATAAAAATACCCCCACAAAAGTGTAAAAATTACTTTACATGGCTTACAACACCTATCTACCAAGTTCAAGACACCAATAAAAGGCAGGAAAATGACTAAAGCAGGTTTCTCGTAATGTGTACCAGAGGTCTAGCTGTAGCAAGGCAACCATGGCAACGAACGTGCTCGAAATGATGCCTATGATATGGGATCCCTATCTTCCTCTAGCTCTCCACTCCCCAAATTCTCCAAAATCACAATGTGCAAATAAATTCACTTTTCCCACTTTTTACCTTTTTAAAGGTTAATGGAGGGAATTATGGTGGGATTTATTTCTTTTCTTTTTTTACCAAAAATGGGCTTTAACTAATCAAAACTATTAAAGGAGCAAGCTTAGAATCAAATTTTGAGAGATAAATCATTTCTGATATCAAATTATCATTGGTTTAATGGTGGATCATCATCACATCATTACAACATCACCACACAATCATCAAATCATCGACAAATCATCAAAATTCCAAAATTCACCGATTTATCTCTTGAGGGGGCATTGAAAGCTTTTTTGGGCATCAGTATCAAATTTTTCTTTAAAGCAACATGTAAACACATTACTTCAAAGAGGGGCAAAATGTATACACCTAAAAATGGTCATGGCATTTAATTAATTAAATACCATAAATTTAATTAATATTTGACTATGTATAAATAAATTCTCAATTTATTTATATTGTTCACCCTTCTCTAATTCTCCAAATCTAAAATCATATTCTTCTAAATTAATTAAATAAACAAATTTCCCTAAGCTTGTTTTATTTAATTAATCTTCACTAATCTAGATTAGGAATTCAAGGACATGTCTACAACTTTTTGTGCCACCTCACCAAGTTCACATGAAATTAAATAATTCTAATTTTTAATTAGAATTATCTTCAACCAATTTTAAAAGCACATGGCTTATTCCTCACACACTTCCACCAATTTTCAAACACATGGTCTTTTCTTCCCACACTTGAGTCTTCCATCCAAATGGCATGTTTCCCATTGTTCAAGAGATTCTTCCATCCAAATGGCATGTTGTCTTTGGTCAAGGGGACAACATCTTGATTCTCTCCATCTCCACCATCCATTCTTTTTGTTCAAATCTGGATCATTGATCATTGCCACCTCACCAAGTGCTTGGAAAAGGCTATAAATACAACCCTTTGGCATTGTATTTTGTATCCACTTTTGAATAGAGTTATCATGCAAGAATATTTTTTGAGCTATGGAGCATTATGGAGTCTTATAGTTACATTTTGTATCATGTTTTTCATCATAGTTAGACTTAGACTAACACTTTGCTTCATAGTTGCATTTTATGTTATCCTTTGCATCATAGTTGCATTTTAGATTAGCATATTCATAGTTATCATTTGAGCATATGGAGTATCATCTTAGTTTTCCATAGTTTGCATTTGAGCATGTGTACAATCATATAGATCACTACCATAGTATCCACCACCATTTTTCCATTCATCTTAATCATCTTCATCCATTCGTCATAGTGTCCATCATCATTTTTATCATATAGTTGCATGTAGGAACTTAGTTGGATTGAATGTTGAATACTAATCTCGTTTCTTAGGTGTCATTCTAATAGCCTTTGTGCATATAGAAATATGAGGGCCAAAGGGTTAAAGGAATCATTAAGAATAGAGGACAATGAGACATTCTTGAAAGATTTGTTAAATTGTAATTTAGAGTAGCTTCTTTGCTTTGAATCTTTAATATAATTTGTTTCCATAAGGTTTGTGTTGATACCAACTTTCCACATTTCACACACACACACACATATATAACAACCTTATTATAATTCAGGAGCTTATATATATAACACTCAAAATAATTAAAAACCTAGACAAATATATTTTGTCCTTACTTTTATTCCATCTTCTCAAACTTCTCTTCCACCTTCTCAACATGTGCTTCCTCCAACACCTCATATTCCTCAAAACTCTAGTATAGAGTATGATCTTTTTGAGCAACTTTGTGCTACTCTGACTAGTATTTCACTCTGGGAATTAATACAAACTTCACCTGCATACCATGGATTTCTCCAGGAAAATATATAGAGGATAGTGATTCCACATTCTATTAGACCGAATGATGTAGCATCCTAGTTCAAATGTATACATACGATAAATTTTGATATTATATTCTCTCAACATGAATTGACTCCTCTGAAGTCCAAAACCAACATGAACCTCTGCTAATATATTTCATGATTAATAAAATAGGGGTAAGATGTACTCTCATTAATAATGGATTGAAGGTCTTAATTTTTGTATCATTTACCTTTTAGGTAAGATGAGTGTGGATAAGAATCTCATAAAACATGATTATATTTCTATTCATGGCTTTGATAATGTTCGTAGGCAATCGTTGGGTACAATCACACTACCCATTAGGGTTGGACCCATTATTTTTCCTACTGTTATCCATGTCATGCTATATCCTCTCTCATATAACCTTCTTCTAATTATATCATGGATTCATGTCATGAAGGAAGTCCCATCTACTCTTCACGGTATAATGAAATATGAATATAATAACAAAATATATATGGCTAAAGTAGATAAATAATTTTATTTACATACCCAAGTTGAGCATAACATCTCCAACTCTCTTAGTACTTTGATTCCATCTTCAAAAGTTAAACTCTCACCTTTCAATGATAATGATACTATGAATGCACTCTTGGGTGATGATTAGGGGTCATTAGATTTTACACCTACTTTCATTAGGGATTCTAAAATCTCACCATCTAAGCCCAGAGATTCAATGATTGTTTCAATGGCATGAAAGTAATTTAATACAAATAATGATCAAAATAATGCTTCATTTTTAAGTATATGTTTTGGTGACAATTGGGGTTCATTATATTTTACACCCTCCTTTGTGGGAGAGTACAAAATCTCACAATCTCAACCTTGGGAGTCTTGTGTTTCATTTTCTTAATATTCTCCTACATCAAAAAATCCACAAACATCATCCTATGATGGTGATGGGGGATCTTTAGCTTTCATCCCTCGTGTGTTAGCAATATCTAATCCTAACATGCCAACACCTAAAAGGGATTTTCATTCTTGTAAAAGAATTAATTCTTCTCATAATCATTTAGACAAGACTTCTCCATTTGAGTTAGAAAAGCGTTATGGGATTGGATTTAAAAGTATTTCCAAAATTGGAAATAATGAAAAAATATAACATGGATCTAAGGATCATGTGAAGTCTACATCAACCTTGATAAAAGGTGCTTAGGTTTCCAATTACCTTATTCTTTGTCTCCATCTCATCTTTTATCATCTACTATATTTATAACATTTTGTGGTGAGAGAGAAATATTTTCTTCACAAGATTAAAGATTGTCTCCTATTACTTATCCTTTATGCAAGCAAGAGCATATTTTGTTGAGGCTTCTCAAAGACCACTTGATTACTCTTCCTCCTCCAACGTGTAAGAAGTTTTATAAAAATATTTTTTCTGCATAACATCAAATGCATGATCATTCCACAAATGAATTTCGGGCCTTGAGAAATAAAATACAACTTATTGATTGTGGTGCTCTTCCATGTGTTGATACACAGGTAATCATTATAAATAATGATCCCTCTTCTATGATGGTTCTCCTCACTATGTGGCATTTTTAGCTTCATAGATTTATTCATTACCATTCATGGTGGTATAATCTTGTGTGCAACCATATTTAATATATGATAGCAACATGATAGTATCTAGCATGGTTTTAATTTTGTTTACACTTGGGGGGAAAGGATAACTGATTTTGGAGGTGTACATAATTCTTGAGGATCCTCTCTCCCCCTCTTTTCCTTAAAATATGAGCATAGCAAGTATACAAACATTTTAATGGGGGCATATCACCCTATCCATTTTAGTGATGTCTTATGAGATTTGACAAATCGACATACCCCTTTAGTGGTGGTGCTATTGTTGAATATTTGAAATACTGAGGGGGGTGAATTAGTATTCCATAAAACCATTCACATAAATTCCATCTAAACATTATCATAACTTTGATTGAATCAATAAGAGAGAACATGGAAATAAGGCAATGCATAAACACACATGAACACTAATATTTTTATGTGGAAAACCCAAAATGAGAAAAACCACAACGAGGATTAGCTCACAATATATTATATTCGGATACAAGATATTACAGGGCTCACTGTTAGGACTCGCTATCCTTGAAAGGCTCACAGCCTGAGTACAAAAGATGGCTAACCACCAAGATACAAAAGTTATGGCTCACTGCCAAAAGTATAAATTGATGGAATACACCTTTTGTGTGCAAGGTTTAGTTCCAATGAAGCTCTGAATAAGTATTGCTTCTCATAGTAGTCGCTCAATAATTATGTTCTGATCTTCAACTGATAAATCATTTAGGCTAGCATATTCAAACATTCCTCAATACTCTTTGCACTTCACCATACCTCTCTCTGTTCCCCTTCCCATGCTCACACTTTCACATGTTCACTTCACACTCACTACACGCATCTTTGTCAAAGAGTCTTACATATATATGCAAATATCATTCATCAATTGGGTCAACCTGATTAGACAAAGACAAACTAATAAAAAAACACTCTTGTCGGAACCATATAATATTTAAAACATTTTTTTCCATGTAGTGCATCATATCAAGTCAGTGAAGTTCCATAGAAAACATTCACAAAGTATATTTAATCTTCTTATGCATGACATATGTTAGGTTGGCCAAGACAAAGACCTAAACACAAAAACTCCAAACCAACATACACTTCTCAAAGAAAACACCTTCAAGATACGATATTACATCAATTTCTCGTCACATTAGCATCATAGAGACTACCATTAGAACCAATTGTAGTGTACAAATTTAAACTTGTTCAATGATGACTTTTTTCTTTCAACACAAAACTTCTCAAGATCTTGGAAATAGTTGTCTAAATGAGTCATAATAACATGGTTAAGATATTAGAGTCATATATTTTCTTGTGGTGAATTCTAGACTCAAAAACCAATGCATTGGTTCATCAGTAAAGAATACTTCCAGTAGAGAATAGCTTCCAGTATACCAAATAAGCTTCCCATATAGTTGTCACCATGTTGACATCAATGAAAACACAGGAACAACCAAATCAATCCATATAGACTTCATGCTCATGTTGCAAGGTTGCATATTTCCAATAGTTATTTATAATGCCCCCGAAGGCATGGCTATTAATTCATCCCCTATGCCATTAAGCATTTGATTTGTCCCCATGTAAAATTTTGTACACCCCTTGAGGTGATTTGTCCCCTGTGATGTTAAATGGTCCCCCATGATGTTAAAAAATTCATGCTCCCTTAGGTGTTATTAGTAAAATATTCCATGGATTTAGCATATTAAAGCTTGTTGGTCTATAAACTTGAGACATTTTTACATGGTCACCTACCATAATACAACTTGCTTGCAAGTGGAACCATGTGTTTCTTGAATCAACTAGCATAATGCATCATGTTAGCCTTGTGAAACCCATAATTTGCATGGAAACCTAGCATAGCATAGTTTGCTAGCCAATAGATTTATGTATCTCATCATTTTAGCATTTTATATGTGTATTTGTTAATTGATAAAACCTTACATACTGAGGTCTCTTTACGTTGCTAACTCGAATCTTTAGTTGTTGTGTACAAACATTTATTATTTTTTGTTACTATTGGTAAGTAGACTGAAAATTGAAATGGTATTTGACTTGCCCAATGGAAAGTGATAATAATGCTCCAATAATTGGAGATAATCTGTGTGAAAAAATAATCTTCCTTTGTGTTTGAGAGGGGTAGATCCCTTGTATGATAGGGATTTTTAATATTTTTGTGTACTTTTAACCTAAAAGTATGTAAAGGTATGAAAATTTTACATCAATTGAAACTAATAGATAAATACTCAATAACAAAGATACCAATATTACTAGAGTCTCACAAAAATGCTTTAAACTAAAAAAAAATCATCACAAGGGTCAAAGACTATGCATAAGAAACCCAATAATGAACATATCTATTCAAAATACATCTAGTTCTAGATACCAAGAAGTGAATATATCTAAAAGAAACTTATTGAAATATGAATATTGCTTTTATAAATTACTTTCAAGATGGTGAAGGTCATTATTAACACATAACATATAAAATTTTAATAACAACAAGAAAATATCAAGGCTACACCTCCAAAATTATTTTCTATTGCTTTTAGAATTGGACAACTCCACAATTCCCTTATGTCAAACTTGTGAGAACCAAAAGTCATTTACAATGCTTAGAGCCTTATATTTATAGACTCTTCCCCTATAACTACCTTGTAACCAACTCGAAAATACCTTAATAACTACCTCCACAAATTATGGAGTGTAAAACTAAGCTTTCGTAAGCTTATAAATTTCTTAATTTTGAGCAACATAAGATTGTTATCTAACTTATCACAAAAGTGATAGTCACTATTACAAAATAATACATCAAAACATAACCAATCACTTTGACTTAGTTATAATAATAAAATTATATAAATTAGCTCCATTTCATTTATCTGCACTTCATGTGATGTCCCACAAAGAAGTCCTCTAAGTTGCACTTTGCTCTTAGTGAAGAAGATATCTCGCTTTGAATTTTATAAATGACTTAATAGATAATTCCAAGAATTTATTCTTGGGAACAATTACCTTAACCATTCTCAACTTCCAAGTGACATGATCCTTTTGAATATTGTGCACATTCTAATAATAACCAGACAAGTGATCACTACATGCATCAAGAGAAATAAAAATGGCACACAATTTTCTCATCACATCCACACTGAAAGCATGTTTGTTGAATAAATTTATATTAATCATCTTCTCAAAGTTGTCATGTATGACCTGGACATCCATACTCTTAATCTCATCCCTTATTGATGCATTTTTAATGATTGATAAGAGATCAATTGAAACTTTCATCTTTATTTGTTCATAAGATGCCAATAAATTGTCCTATTCCACCACAACCTAGCTAATATTAATGAGTTTCCATTCTATACTTAAAAGCCACATATCAATTTAATTTTCTTCCATACTTGAGAAAATATTTTGAGAAATCAAAACATCAATATCCATTTTAACCATTTCTTGAATATCCTTAATAATCCCTTTCCAAACTGCCTCTTCTTGATTTTTTTCAACTCCTTGGTAATTTCTTGTTTCAAAACATCTATCTTTTCATGAGCTTGTTTAGCCTTACCAATAAAATCTCAGGCATTTGATTTTTTTGCTCTACCCCCTTTTTAGTCACTTTCCATATGACCAATACTTCTACACATTTTCGATGACTTCCTTTTGAATAAGCTCTCCATGAAGAATGGGAACTATTGAAGAAAAATATGCATCTAAGGGTAGATTAGATGTGTCCACTATAAAATTGAGACACAAGAATAGTTCTTGCAATTTTTTCAGTTGATCTTTAGAATATTTCTCCTTCTCCATCCTTTGTATTAATTTGGTTTTAGATACTTAAAAATTGTGGATATCACCAATGTGCGTTGAAGGACTGAGATCAACTTTCGTGATATCGAAATCACCCTCATCAACTTCATCTATGTTTTTCTTTGCAGTAGGTTGTGTCACTTTGATAGACAAATTTCTAGACAAAGAATCCACTATTAGCCTAGATGTAACTTTAGCCTTCTTTGGTTTCATAAAATTTTGAATCAAATTGGCCACTATATCAAACTCGGGAGAAACTAATTGGTTGCATCCATGAAGAAGAAGGAATCTATGAAGAACCTATAATATCTATGGATGATGGCTCATAGTAGGGAAAACTAGCAAAGAGGCTTCACTATGAGATGTATCATTGATTGGTGCTTCAGGAACAAAAATTAGATCATCTTGAGAAGGTGATAAGAGAAGAAAAGAGGGTGAGATAAAGGGAATTAATTCTTCATCTTTAAGATCACTTTGAGGATCTATGTATTCTCTTTCTTTTGCAACTTCTTGAATTGGATCCAATGCCTTTTCTTTCAACATTGACCTCTTCTTTCTTATTTTCAAATCACTCTCACATGATCTTGTAAATTACCCCTCCTACTTGGATCTTCATCATTGCCACCACCCTAAACACTGTGTTGAGAATTAGGAATTAAAATAGAAACCTATGAAATGGTTGAAGAAGAAGATCCTTCTTAAGTGTCACTTATTTTCCTTGAAGACCTATCTTTATCCCTTGGTCTTGTAGCTATGGCTTCAAGTATCTTCTTCCTTAACCATTCATTTGATCTTCTAATAATTTGATATATCCTCTCACCCAATTATATCAACTCTTGACTTTCCCATTTGATAGGTGGTAAGGGTAACACCTAAATCTTCTCAAAATAAATAAGATCAATTAAATCTAATATGTCATCTTCTATGTAAGTTACCTCCCATCCTAGCTTGAATTATTTGATATTCTCAATAGTAAAGCTCATCCAATCCCTTCTCTAGACCTCAAAATCACCCTCACAATCTTCTCAGAAGTCCTCAATCTTTGGAAAATAATAATAGCCTACACCAAGGTGCAAATTGTCTCTAATATACCATTTTCCATCAAAAGGAAATCTCATCTTATAAACACCCATAGTTAGTTTGGAAATTGTTTTCTTGATATTTTGAGCATCTGATGAAGACTTGAAACTATAGTGACCAAGGCCTATAGGAAAAGGAATGCCACTTTTCCTTTTGTCTCTACATGCTTTATTGATTCAACCATTTTCATGCATTCTTCAATTAACACCAACTTGTCATCTATGTATCTTGGAAACATATAAGGATATCCATCAAAACCCCTAATCTGTATATATTTGAACTTTCAAAATTGGATAAAGTAACTCATGTATCATTTGATAAGGATCATTGCCTATGGAGAAATTCTACATCTAGTATTTCCTTGGAGTTCTCTCACTGTCAACATAGTGAAGGCATCATTTACCCTATAGAAATACTTGTAACTTTCCTCCAATTTAAATTGGTAGTAAAAATCATAAATTTGGGTTGTGTTATCAAATGTCCCATTACTACTGAGCCCTAATCAAATCTTCATGCTTACAATAACATACATGAAGTAATAAGACATGTAAAAGTTTTTTTTTCTCAAATTGAGTTATTTGATTATGCAAGTTATCACTCACGATACCCCCTAATCAATAAATTGATTTCCTACACATATGATGGTAATAAATAGGTGCATCCACCTTTCAAATTTATTTGAGGCTTTATTCCCTATTAACTTGTTTGGAAGTACTACCATATTAGAAACATCTTCAATGAAAAGGGAATTATGAAGAATTTCCAACAAATGATATTTTCCCTTTTTCAGTGCCAACAACCAATGTTTCATTATGATACTAAGGTGTCGATCTTTATTATTTTGAAATTTCCCTATTTATATCGGTGAATTGGTTCCTAATCAACAATCTAAAAATCATCCCAATAGAAATGGGATCCAACCTCACCACCAATCTATCATCTGAAGTTTTAATTTATCTAGTCTCCACATTATATGCCTTCATGCATTCTAGAACAAGTTCAAGACATTGAACAACTACTAGATATCCTACCATATATGCTAACTTGCTTTAAAAACCTTTTTATCAAGAGGAGGCCTCTTCCCTTCTTTCACGATTTCTCAAAAATCATGAATGTTGATAGACCTGAATTCGATATCAGATATTTTGAAAAGCATGATTTCAAAAACTAATATGTACTCATAGCCTTGATATTTACAAAGAGATAAAATATACTTAGTTAAAAATCACTTCTTATGTAGTTGGGTGTGAGGTGATGAAAGAAACATGCTTATCACACTTGCTAATTCCAAGTTTTCTAATGTTCACAATTTCAATATAATTCCTTCCTCTGTTTGAAATAGATGTCTTCAATCTAAAAATTACTTCTATTTGTGTGTACTAGCTATACCAAACTCTTGTATCAATGAGTGAGTGTAAGAAACAAACTCATTGGACTTGACTTTATACATGTTTATTGCATTTGCTTAAAAGCTGATGAAATTCAACAAAACCATTTTATTTATATCCTATAATTATAGCCTAACATAAAACCACATTTCTTTGATAAATTCAATCAAACTTTTAGTGGCTACACTTCATACCATCCCACATTATTTTGAGACACTCTTTCAAGCAGTTTACATGTCTCTGTTTTATGTATTCCTATTCTGCCTCTGGCTATGCCTTTAGTATTGCAGATACTTAGTCAAATGGTTTGCATGCTTTGTGTATGCATATACCTTTGTCAATGTTTCCAAGAATCTTGGTGTCGCATGAGATTACATTCTTTTCAAAGCATTTTTCCAAACATATTACATGATATCGCATCCCATGTATTGTAGATATTTATGTTATTTGAGGTATTTAAACAAACTACATTTTTTTGTCTTCCTAGCATGCCTTTTGTCAGATAGTTTACTAGTCTTGTCTTTGCTTTCTCTTTCTTTTCCTCACACTTTATAATAGCGTGATTTTATTCCTAATTGCATTTGTTTGCAATTACTAAAATCTTCTCAACAAAACTATTTTATTTGTAAGTAAGAGGTATTTTTCATAGCGTGTCAAACTATGCTCCATCGCACCCAACCAATTGCATTTGCTTGAAAGTTTCTAAAGATTTTTAGCAAATTCAATTTGTGCAGATTCTAAAACATTACAGTCCATGAAATCAAATTTATTCAAGGCATTTTGTGATGCAATTCACATGTCTTGCAACCTTCATCACACCCCATGAGACCACATTTATTTTAGGCATTTTGTCTAACAATTCATTTGTCTTGCCTATGAATATACTTCTACATTTGGCACGATCAAGAAAGATATCAATTATATATTTTGGCTTCACACCTACTTATCGTATTCACTTATAACTCCTAAAGCTTTATTAACAAAACCATGTTACGCCATCTTTTGCAATTGTTGTTCATGAGACCATATTTTTGCAAGGAATCTTGTTTAGAAAGTTCATGTTCCATGTAAATGGCACTCCAAATCTTTCATGCATATGAAATAGAGAATTAAAAAACATAACGCCTATTCTAAATCTCCCACCTTTTCATAATTGAGAGAATGAAAATCATGGCATTACACAATACCAAATATTCCTCAAGGAATTCTATTTAAATGGGTCTACACCTTGATCTTGTTTGAGCTCACATGATGCACATTCATTTGCTTAAAAGATTTATAACAAATATTTATTTGTGCATAATCTAAAATCATCAATCTTGTGTATTCTTTGAAGGTGGTTAACTTCTACCTTTCCTCTTTTTAAAAGCTAGAATTTTTGAAAAAGTGAGGACGGTAGCAATAGATGTTAGGATTTTTAATTTTGTGAGCATAAGAGAAAATAGAGGTTAGGATTTTTGAAAATGTGAGCATGAGAGCTTATGATTCATGAAAAAATGAGCATGAGATCATAGAGGAGTTAAGATTTGTGAAAAAGTGAGCATGACAGATTAGGATTTGTGAAGATATGAAAAAGGTAGCAATAATGAAGAGAATGCATACAAATATCTCACTCAATTCTTATCACCAACCACTAAAACCTTTTAAAAACTAGAAACAACTCTTTTTATAGAAAATTAATGCTTAGAAAATATTTTAAAATAATTTCACATTCTTTTCTGATAAACCCCCTAATCACTCCTTAACGTCGCGAAACTAAAACACGCCTAACTCTAAGTTGGTAAATCCTTTTTCCTTGAGGTTTTTTGGGATGATTAAAGCACCATGATGATCAAAAATTAGAAAAGTAATTTTATTTCAAGCCACATTGCTCAAACTAGGAGTGGGTTGCTATGAAAACTAGCCACATTGCTCAGAAAACCCCTAGCAATATCTCTTGAGCCAAATTCTTCCAAAAAATTCATAATGTTCAAAAAAAAAAATTCACATTTTTTCCAATGTACAAGGTCAATTTTAAGTATGGTTGGAAGCATACATAAAAACAATTTTCAATTTGGCATCTAAAACTTAAATTGATATCATCAACCTATACAAACCAATTGGACTTGGGAATTATAGATTGAGTTTGACAATTTACAAAAATGGGCATGATTTAACCAATTGACAATGTGACTTCCCAAATAACAGTCTACAAGCATGCTCAATTGACAAATGATCCAAAACACATAGGAACACCAATTATCAAAAAATAAAGTAATGATTTTGTTGAATGCATAAGACAACTGAGAAAATGGGGTGAATCAATTGTACCTTAAAACTTCAAAACTCTCATATACATGCAGATCTGCATTCATTCATTAAATGCTTAAATCTAGTTTGATGAATTAGCTTGAAAAGAAAATAACAAAAACTAAAACAACTTAACACCATAGACAAGAGCACACCATATTTATATGGAAAACCCAAGAAGGGAAAAAAAAATAGTGAGGAATAACTCACAATATAAGTAATGTCAACAATACAAAGGATCACTACCCAAAGAAAGAAAGGCTCACTGCCAAAATAGAAAAGAAGATAGAGAAGAAAAGTTACAAAAAGAAAATCATCTCAATGCAATAGATATTCTACCATAATATCACCAACACCTTCACAACATGATTGAAGAATTTTAGCCACCTTCTTCTCACTATATCCAACAGACTAACACATGAAATCCCACATTACACTTCTTAATTTTTCACTCTAATACTCTGCACTTCACATCATTCGCATCACTCGCATCTATCTTAGCATCCCTCAACAACTCAACTATTATTTATACCATCTTCAATCTTAAAACCTTTCTCCAAGGTCAGCTATGCTCATCAACCATGCAAATTCAAATTAGGTTAGCACTAAAACACTTTTATGGTGGATAGAAGTGAAAGTGGACCACATCATTCCTTATTCGGGACCCAAATCTATAACACCACACAACCACATGCTTCTATAAAAAATATTCATTCACCACAATTAGTGTAAACACTAGGTTGGTCATTACCCATGTAAACACCATTAAAATTTTAAGTACACGCTTCCTTAAGTCCAAGGACAACTTGTGAACCACACATCACACTTGAACATGATCAATAATATCCCTCAAACACTCTGAAATCCAACAAACTCCTTCACAACAACTTCTACTCGAAGAATGTACATACCCAATACACTCAGACAACTCTATCATATAGTGTTACTTAAGAAACTATCTTCTAAAGCACCAAACCTTGAACCATCTTGACTAAACAAAGATGTCAACACTCCTTTAGATTCACAAGACCTAAAACCACTCTACAGAGAAATGTAGAGAAAAGACATTTCTCCTAGACACCCCTCCAATACATAGTTCACACATTGGTGAAAACAACTTTTGTACAATGATCCAACACACCAAATCTTGAATATAACACCTCTGAAAATCTCTCACCAACATATATAAAATACATAGATAGATCTTCAACCTAAAAGAATTATGGAGCAACAAAAGAACACACCTCTGTAACTCAGAACACCACTACAACACATATTTATTCTTTTTATCAAATTTTCTCAAAAGCACTTGGAAACCAAGCACCAAAGACATCCTCATCATCTTCATCACTTCCTCATTATTACCAAGCCAAATATAACATAGTAACTCAACCACATATCCATAGGAAAAAGCTTATCAAAGCAACACTAGAGGTTGACACCAATAGCTTTACTAATGGAAACATAGTGCAACTAATCAAAGCATGAATAACATCAACTGCTCATACTCTTACAAAAATCTCACCCAAAAATAGACATCAATGACAACACCGACTGCTCATACTTGCAACAATCTCCCCCTTTGTCATTGATGAAACACATGATGTGAAAAACCATCAAAGACACAATAGCTCTGAATACCAACATACTTATTTCCTTTTCTCTTTTCTCCCCCTTTGGAAACATTTGACAACATACTCATTACACTCTCTCTCCCTTGACTTTTTTTTTCACATGACTTTCTCTCCACTTTCTCTCCCCCTATTAACTTGTCCTTTTTCACATGACTTTCTCTCCCCCTTTAACATAAATGGAAAAGGACAATAGAATTGTATCAATTATTTTCCCTTTGACATCAATCAACTTGCTTTCCACTACTCTGAAACTTCTTTTCTTTACTTCTTTGTATACTCCCCCTTAGGAACACACACCAAACTACACCAAATCAGCTACCACTACACAATGGCAACAAACACTCTTCTAACTATAAAAATTAGAAATTCCACTACCTACTCCCCCTGAGAGGTAGTCACCAACATTAGTCCAAAATAAAGAATGAATCTTGAGATCCACTAGACTGATGCATCTACTTATGCATATAGTTAAAAGGAGGGGAAATTACCCCCAAATTCTCTTAGAGATACTCAAAAGTATCCTTAGAAAGAGCCTTAGTGAATATATCAACAATTTGATCCTTTACATAGGTACATATTCAAGCTTTACTTCATTCTCCACAATCTTCTCTCTGAAAAAGTGATATTTTATTGAAATATGTTTTGTCCTTGAATGCATTATTGGGTTCTTTGAAATATTGATTGCACTTGTGCTATCATAGAAGATAGAAATTGGTTTATCATACACCACTTTGATATCCTACAATGTTTGTCTCATCCATAATACTTGTTGGATGTTGCAGTTGTGTTGTTGATATGTGTTTGTCATTGATGTCAACAATATTAGCATAATTGTTTTGAAGGTTGTATATGTCGATGATATTGAGAAAATTGTTAAAGGAAGAGTTGCAAGTTGCCAGTGGAACAGTGAAGGTCAAGAAGGTGTCTTTTTCTGTACATTGAAGATCAGTTGTTGTGGAGTAAAGGATTTAGTGTTGAGAGTATCTAATTCATCTACCAAAAGTTTTAGAGGTTCATGTGAAGATTTGATCATGTTATGAACAATTGTGTGCTGACAGTATTTTTGTGGGTTATGTCAGTGTTCCCGATTGAAGTTTATGTGTTTTTGTTAATTTATGTTGTTATGGATGATTCTCTATTAGTTCTTGTTGTTTGTGGATACTTCTAGATCATTCTCTATTCTTGTTGTACGTTCGTGTTTGATGCAGAGCATCCAATGGTGTAAGGGAAATCCTGCATCACCCAAAAATATTTGCATTTCCTATTTAAAGTTTTTTAGATGTTTTTGCATTTTTGGATACCCTTTTTGTCGTAATGTAATTCCCAGCTTTTAGTTTTGCTTTTCTGCTTTTTCTGGTCAACTAGACAAAAATTATATGGGAGGATTCAAAACAAAAAAATAAGAACATTGGTGAAAGAATTAGGCCAAGAGCATTCCTGGTTTGAAAGATATTGTAGTTTCAACCTCCCAGAATTGCACCTTAAAACCTTCTAGATCAGATCTGAGGCACTAAATGGCCTTAAAACTTGCCAAAATTGGCAGTGTATTTCGAGCACGTTCTTGACTCTAAGACCTTTCCAATGGTTCAAAAAAAGAAGTCTCGAATCAAAAGTTATGGCTCCCAAAAGTTAGTGCACTTTAAAAAATGTGCTAATTTTTTAATAGGGTTTTAAAATTTGAAATTTGAATTGTAATTTGTGGTGCCAGACCACCAAAATGCATAATTCAAATTTTTTTTTAGCTCCAAAACTGAAAAGGGAGCTATTTATAGGGGGATTTTCTAATTTTTGTAACTTTTTGGGGGAAAAGTTTGCATGCTGCGAAAAGGGAGAATTTTGTAGTTCCTGTAGTTTTTGTAGCTTGCATGAATTAAAAAGATTGAGGATTTGAGATCCTTTGCATGTAATAATTTCATCATTCTAAATAAATAATATTCTCTATTGTGTGTGTTATATTTTGTGTCTCAGGTTGCACCCTCATCAGGTGGTATCAGAGCAAGTTTTCTTGAGCATGTGGACAGTTCATCGATCATGAGGTAGTTCGCACTAGGACCATGGTTGTGGGTTTGAAATATTCAAAATGCCTCCAAGAGTGATGCCTAGTGGTAATGGTGGTGCCAAAGGTGGTAGACGTGGTAGAAATGTTGGTGGAAGGGATCCATTGGTGGTCGAGGGTTTCAAAGGCCTCCACAGCCAAATTGATGCAATGTAGGAACAAATGAGAAGAGGGTTAAACCCGAGGAGAGAAAAAAGTGAGGATGAAGAAGAGGTGGAAGATTCCGATGTAGAAGAGGAAGAAGAAGCGATTGATCAAGATCAAATGTGGCTAATAAGGGCCATTTCAAAGATCAAAAAAAGACCTAGAATATATAGAATTTCCTAATTAGTCCAAAAGTCTATACACGGAAGATTTGATCGACTAGATCAATGAGCTAGAGGAGTATTTTGAGTATGAAGAAGTAGAGGACCTAGATCGGGTTAAGTTTGCAAAAAAAAACTTGAAGGGCCACACAAATATTTGGTGGAAAGAGATCCAGTTGGAGAGAAATTGAAGAGGAAAAAGAAAGATCAGTAGTTGGGATCACATGGTGGAGAAACTGAAGAAGCAATTCATACCAGTGGACTACGAATTAGATATGCTGAAGAAATTACAAGGGTTGAAGCAAGGAAATAGATCTATGAAAAAATACACATAATATTTTCACAAGATGATCATTAGAACGAGTCATATAAGGGCCAACAAGGAGAAGGTAGCCTGTTATCTTATTGGGTTACAATCGAGCATTCAAGAGGAGCTAAGCATGGTCAGAATGACCACCATTGAAGATGTGTATCAGGTCACTATGAAAGTTGAAGAGAAGTTGAACAAAATATTTGACAAGCAAAAAGGATGAGGAGGTCAAAGCGGAAGGGGCAGTGGAAGATCTTCTGGAAGTCAAAATAAGGATGAGAAGAAAAATGGAGATGTGGGTACCAACCGAGGATAGAAGAATGATAATTTCTACCACCCTCATGATAAAAAAAGCGGTGATTAAAGAGGTAGAGGATGAGGAAGATCTAGGAAAAGATCCGGAAGAGGTGGTTTTAGAGGAACTTGTTTCCAGTGTGGTGAAGAAGGGCATCGAGCCTATGAATTCCCACAACACCAAGGAAGGACAGAAAGAAGGCCAGAAGGTCATGGAAGGGTCACACATGCAAGTGAGGAGGCTTAATCTAAGCATTCAGATGATGCTGAAAGAGAAGAAGCCCTAGTGGTTAGAAGAGCCCTAGTGACTAAAGAGAAGGAGCCAGAATAGAGAAAGAATTTGTTTCACACAAGGTGCAAATGTGAAGGAAAATGTTGTGATGTCATTATTGTTAGTGGGAGCACTGATAATCTGGTGTTAGAAGAGATGGTTACGAAGTTGAAGCTGAAGAGGGAAAGGCATCCACATCTGTATTGGATTGCCTAGTTGTAGGAAGACCATAAAGTTTTGGTCAGTGAGCAGTGCCTGGTGAATTTCAAGATTGGGAGCTATCATGATGAGGTACTCTGTGATATCATCCCCATGGATGCATGTCACATGTTGTTGGGCAGGTCGAGGTAGTTCGATAGGCGAGCTATACATGATGGCCATGCAAACACTTATTCCCTAACAAAGGATGGAGTTTGCCATAAGATGAAACCCCTAAAGGAGGCCGAAGAAAAGGTATGCAGTATGCTAGAGTTTGTTATGTTTATGGAAGAAAATTTTTAGAAGGCATGAAGCATGAGTGTATGTGTTATGCATTGATTCCTATAATGGATAAGGAAGATAGTGAGAAGGTGCCAGTAGAATTTTCTGGGTTATTGGATGAGTTTTAGGATATTGTTTCTGATAATGTACCTAAGGGTTTACCACTAGTGAGGAAGATCAGTCATCACTGGTGGTAAAGGACAAAAAATTCTAGCCAGGTGTTTGGGCACTGCTCTATGACTCAATCCTTTAGTTTAGTTTTTACTTTTTGTTCAACAATTAGTTAAGAATTTGGCAACTGTTTGTTCCTATAGCCACTAGAATTTCATTCAGTGATTGTTCCTGCAGCCAAAGCAAACATAGTAGTTTCTTATCTATTTTCTCATATTTTCATTTATGTCATGTACTTTAGCTTAGTATAGTTATTGGTTGATGCTCAACACTTATGTTATTTCTTTCCAAGCAATTTACTTTCAACATTATGTCTTTCTTAGATGTAGAATTAAGATGGCTACTGTGGATTCCTACTGCACATACCATGTTGACCCATTTCAAGTCCACGTCCCTAGGTTGAAAAGTTAAATGCACCTTCATGATGATTGAGATAGCTATTCAAATTAGATGTCCGATCTCTAAATCACAACTTTAAGGGTTTAGTTGTTAAATCATTGTAGGAGGCCAACACTTGTCATCGTCAAAGAGCTACCAATTTTGATTTTTGCCTAACAGACTTGGTATGTAGATTAGTTCAATCAAATATGCATCCCTTTCAAAAGTAGGATGTGGAATTAGAAGAGAAGCAGATATTGCCAAGCAATCTTCTTTAGAGTTTACTTCTCTCGAAACAATGTGTATTGAGAAAGCATCAAAACCTTCATTTGAGACAAAACAATACTTTTACATATCTTCTTACCTCATTTATTCTATTGCAAGCATGAATATTTGGTTGAGGCTCAATAGTAGTAGGATATTTGATAACACAACACAAATCTATGATTTTTACCACCAGTTGAAATTGGAGGAAAGTTACAAGGATTTTCATAGGGTGAGTGATGCCTTCACTATGTTCATGATGAGAGAGCTCCAAGGGAATACTATACTTAGAATTTCTCCAAAGGCAACAATACTTATCAAATGATATGGGAGTTACTTTATCTAGTTTCCAAGGTTCACATATATATAGATTGGGGGTTTTGATGAATATCCTTATATGTTTCCAAGATATGTAGATGGCAAGTTTGTGCTATGAATAATATAGTTTCTAAGCTTACAAATAGCTATGTACAAGGATAGGTAAAATGGATCGAGCTTGTTTGAACTAGCTACAACTATAAGAGAGACCTCATTCAAAATTGGTTCTACAAGACTGCCATTATTCTCAAGTTCATATAATTCTTGATAAACAATGGATTTAGGAGATTTAGAATATTCTTTAATACACTTAACCAACTTATCTGAATAATGAGGATTATTTTTAAAATACTCCATTTAAGAAATTTAGACCTTTGTATTTTTGTAATGTTTAATGAAACCAAGGGAGTCATTAGAAGGAACCAAGATAGAGTCAGTGATTTCCATACTTTGTCTAGTCTTATCATATGGGGCAAGATTCTCCTGATTTTGTTTCTAGCAATACTATGTTTAGGCATGATGTCAGCAACCTTAGAAGAGACATCAATATTCACATTAGATTTATCTTCTTAGCTTAGGTATTGATTCCTTGGAAAAAATTGTAAGAATAATTATTTATATCTTGCAATGCTTCTTCTTTGTTATTAGATTCATATTCAAGTAATCTCACCAATGACTACCCAAATTTTTGATTCATCTCATCTTTAGGGTCAATGTATTCTTCAATAGATTCTCACTATTTTGATTCATTTGCACGAATATTACCATCTCTAGATGGGAATCACCCTCACTATCTTTCATCAAATGAAAGTTACATAGGCAGTTGTATGATGATTGCTTGGGCTTTGATGTTTAATAGCTAGTCTATGTGAGGGAGAAGGAAGCTTTGCCTATTTTTTATGTTGTATGGAAATATGATTCCTCTCAGGGATATCCTGATACAAGGGTGGAGGATTGTGTAAGTTTCTTTTTCAATAAAATAAAATCATTTTCCAACTTCTAAACCATAGGTTTGTAGTGGTGGGATTTACCTATTGTCCTTTCCCATTCTACTACAACCCAAGGAAGCTGCTACTCCCTAAAAAGAGGTTTTAGGGTCACTCCCAAGGAAGCTACAACTCCTTGCAAACTTTTTTTTAGGGCTACAACCCAAGGAAGCTAAAACTCCCTTATTTGAGTACAAACTCAAGAATGATTACATAATGATATTATTTCCATTGTCTAAAACTAACAATTAGGTTCAGTCATTTTGATGATTGTAATTATGCTTTTTCCCTTCTCTTTTTGATGATTGCAATTCTACTTTGAATATTCTTCAAATGTCTTCTCTATTGCCTACTAGCTCACTACTTTTAGAATTCAAGAAGTTTTGCCTTTGGCTCACTACCTCCAGCAAAAAATTAAGCACCTTCTTCACTTCCCTTCTATCACAAAAATATGTTCAAGATGAAATTGGACAGGAACTTACACTTGTGCTCTATCTCTTTTAGTCACTTATGTAATTTTTATCATGTTTCACATATACTATAACCTATATCAAATAGGTTTACAATTTATACATTATATTACATTGATTACATTGATATGTTGGCCTACAACAATAAGATTATTACATTTACAAGTTGGCCAAAGATTAAACACTCAATATGAAACATGTAGAGTGCAAGACCCAAAAGACTACACACAACACCAGGAAGAGGAACATGCCTTGTGGATTCCAACACATGCTTAACCTAGGCCTAAACAATCTTCACACCTTTGATCTTCAATGAACATCATCCAAACGCTTTGAAAATTCAAAATAGATTGACCTTAAGCAAGAAAACATGAAACATGAAGTATGTCAATGTTTACAACATTGGAAGTACACATGAATGATAAATCGTTACTTTCTCCTAGATGACTCGACATGACCCATACAACACTTTTAAACACTTCTTAAACTTTGTGTAATCTTGAACTTGTGGCGCACACCCTCAACATACCCTAGTTAGCTAGGAAAAAGTATAACCCAACAAAACATCCATTCTTGACCATAACCAATTCTAGAGAATCTAGAAAACACCTTGCAAAGCAACAACAAACATCACATGATATTTAGGAACACTCTCATTCTTCCCTTTTACAACTTCATGCAACAACAAGTTGGCACAAGCCAATAAATAATGAGACTAGTCACCAAACAACATAGTCCTACACTTTGTCATCTCAAACTTTCTCTACAAAATTTTAATGACATGAAACTTTGGATATAACACCTTCACAACATGTTGAACTTATCTTTTGAACTGCATAACCATATCTATAAATGTGGAGAAATGTAGAGCCAAAATTTTCACCTTTGAAAACACCAACACAAGATCAACCTAGTCTTCAAACTATCACTCACAAAAACATCTTCTTAGAACCCAAATGAATTGAAACTTGGATCACACATGCCTTGACACATCACAAAGCTATATTCCAAATTATAGGAGTAAGGCATCACTAGCAAAGAAATGCTTTGCATTTCTTAGAGATGCTAGCAACTAAACAACTAAACTATAACTCTCTTTTGACATCAATGACAACCAAACTACAATAGATCAGGCCACTAAGAAGGAGTTGAAGGTGAAATTGTAGAACTCTCAGCCTTTATCCGACAATTAGTGACACCCATTCAAAGTGTCTCCAAAAAGATCACTACTCTAGTTTTTCTTTCAAAAGAAGATGTCAATAAAATGAAGCAAATAAAAACATGGACTCAAACTACTCATGAAAGGATTGGCAATATTGTTGCCACTGGAAATAAGGTGATTGGAATGGCCATTGAGATGCATAATAACTTTTTGATTTTGAAAGATGAAATCATTAAGATGATTGAAGATTGTGTTGCCTTCTTAGAGTACTATGAAATGATGTATCCAAAGTTGGAGGTAATTAAGAAGCTTCCTGTAGAGACATTAGAGAAGGAAGGAATTTTTCCTAAGGAGGAGGTTATAGAATCAACAATTTGGGTGTATGCACTGGATTTCCAGAAGGAAGTTATATCTCAAGTAGTGCCTGAGATGAGTAATATTGTTGAATAGATTAATGAGGTACTCACAGACTGTGATTAGTACCTGAGGAACATAGTAAAAGTTTTGTTAATGCTTTAAAAAGCTAAATTATGTGGAGCTAAACAACACTGAAAAAATTATACAGAAGCAACCCGTCGATAGATTGGATAAGGAATTTTTTGATGTTGTTGCACAATTTTTGGTTTGATCAGAGGAGGTAATTCGATAGAGGGAATCTTGTATCAACCTTCACAACAAGTTGATGGATGAATATGAGGCTTTGGCCTATATGTTTCATACTACATAGGGTCCTCCTAATGATAAATTAATAGATGTACTCACCACTTTTGTCAAATATGCTATAAAAGAGAAAGAAGCTGGAAATTTTGTAATAAAAGATTTTTTTTGTAAATTCCAGCTCATTGTGGTTAGTTACCTCAAAGTGTGTGCACCCAAATTTTATGGGATTTTATAATATGTATTTAATGTAATAGTTATATTAATATATTTTACATTCTCCTATTTTCTTATGTAATAGAATTTTAAATTGGGGGATAAAGGGGAATATTTTGTAAAGCATTTAATGCACCTCTAATATTAAATGCAAATGTAACCTGGGACATTGGTGTTGAGTTAATCTCCACCATTAATTTTGTGAGCCTTCTCTATAAAAGGCAACCTCCTCTCATTGTAAAGGGTTAAACATGAGTTGTTGTAAAAGCATTTTGAGATTAATACAAGCAAAGGCATTGGAGTTTTGGTGACTTTTCTTGTTATTTTTGAATGCATGCATGGTTCCTTCTTTCACTTTTAGTTTCAATTTAATTATAATGGTGGAAAAGTGGTGAGGTATTTTGATAAATTTCCTACTCATACCATTTGTAATTTGATGATTGTAAGTTGAAGTGTAGGGTTAGTTTGAGATTTTTACAACATTAGTTCAATTGTGAATGTTTATTCATATTGTGCCAGCAATTGGATATATACCCTACTATTTACAATTTGAAAATCTTTTAGTTTTTCTTTGAATATTACACTATTTCTGCGGTGTTGTGGTTTTAACCATGATTAAACAAGAATTACTTTTATGGGGGATTTATGTATCTGTAACATTAGCCATTGTTGTGATTGACCTTAGGTTTTCAAATTTAGGATTTCTAAAACACTTATATTTTGAACTTTATTTTAAAAATTGCATTAGTTTAGGAAGAAAAGCATCACTTTAAAACTGCTAGATTGGATGTTAATGTCATTTTCAAATTATAAATCTGAAAATACAACTATGGTTCTTACCAGGACTAGGGTTTCTAAAACTCTTGTCCTCAAAAATTCCAGCCGAAGTGTAAGGCCCGTTGTGAAACCAACATTACATTAACCACTAAGTCATTTTTGTAAAGCCAAGACCTGACAATCGAAGCCTTGGGGTTATCTTTCTGAATTTCTTTGAAGTTAGATTTCCTTTCAAGAGACAAGGTACTCTAGTATTTTGTCCATGTTTTGAATGTGCAAAAACACTCATCAACACATACCTTAGTTTTAAGGTATGGTTAGTTGGATGTATTAGCAACTAGTTATGGTTGTTATTCTAGTTATTAGTGAGTTCTTACCATCTACTTAGGCCTATATTTTGCCATTATATTCGGTGTTTATGTTCAATATCAAGTTGAGATAGCATTCAATAATGTTTCTATGTGATAGTGTGTCACCACCTCTGGTTAGGATCATATATTTCATGAAATAGCATGGTGGAGGATGATATTGTTGTTAGTTGGGATGGTAGTCACCTTGGTTTTTGAAACTATCTTGATGGAGCACATGGTTTATTTCGATGGTAAATATTTATATGGATTGTTTTGTTGATGGTTGAGTTTAATTTTGATTCCTTATTCAGTGTGTACAAGTGGGAAAATTGTAGGAAAAATGTGTTGTACACCTTACATAATACTAATAGTACTAATAATATAAAGATAAATATTTAATTATGACACATCTTAGAGATGTGGATATCACGTGGGTTAGGTATTAGTGGCGACACTTGTGTGTTGTATGAGACATTCAAGTAAATATTTAATGTGTGTGTCATATTGGGAAAATATTTAATATTGGAAAAAATTAGTGACAAATATTTAACTTGGGTTCATGGTTTAATGAACTCATAGTTTTGAGGCACATGATTTATTTAATATCACTTAGTAGTGTTGTGCAAGATTCTCTTATAAAAGTAAGCACATGATTATAATTTTTGAGGTTGGCTTGTTGGCTAAAGTTGGATTGAGAATCTCTTGTAGGTTTCATATGTGATTATAAGAAGCATGGATAGGGATGTGTGGTGCATGTTTTTCATTTGCTTATTTACATGGAGGAGTGTAACTAGGGTGCTTTATGCTTCAAATATATTGCATGGAGACTTTGGAATTGTATTATAATATTATTTATTGAGATAATATATTGAGTTGTGTGGGGGCTTTTGGAGGCTAGGGTTTTCCATTGAGAGGCTTTCCCAAGCTATATTTGGTGTTATCGAGTGTGATATGTTTGTTATTCTTTTTCATTGTAGATTTTAAATTCTTTTGTATTTGTTCCTCTCATGTGGGTTATGTAGAAATGGTATATTATTAATATTTTTCTTTCACATGTGATCCAAAGAATATTATGGGATAGTCTTCCAAATTACTATTTTGGGATTATGTATAATACAATTGGCTAATGAGTGTATCAATGATGTGCCCTTTATTCAATAGACTTATGCTAACCTAATTTCTATCTATTAAATTTGAACTTCTAGTGAATGAAAGATAGTTGAGTTTGCACCAAATGATGTAGTCATTTGAGGGATACATGAGCCTAAGATGGTTGTTACTAGAGGGAGTGTTGATCATGAATCCTATTTATACATGTTTTATGGTTTTGAGTATTCTTGAAATTCTTAATGCACATGTTAATTATTTGAGTATGTTATTGTATGGATAGCTTGTCATCTAGATTACAACTATGTTTTATAGTTGAGCACACAAGATATGGTTATTGCTCTTCCCAATATTTCATGCACTAAGTGAGTTTGACATGGCTATGTAGTTAGAAACATCATTAGGAACCATTTCATAAGGGCAATGCCTCTCATGCCAAGGTGCCCCTTAAGTTGGTTCATAGTGAATTTATATCATTTTTTATTCCATAATTTTTAGGGGCCAAGTATGTGCCTAGCCTTATTGATGACTTCTCATGGTGCACATAGTAAAAGAGTGAGTTTTTCACCACTTTTGGGACCTTCCAAGTTTTTGTGGAGAATTATTGAAGTCTTTCTATTTAGTGTGATAGGACTATTAAATTTTTTTGTGGTTCCCTACATTACATTTCAAATTTTTTGAGTTTTGTTGGTTATTTATAGGCTATGGTTTCATGTTTCATGCACTAGGGATTACCTAAGGGCTAAAACCCTCTTTAAACCCTAAAAATGTTCATTCCTTAGTCTTTTTCTTATAATTGATCGTTGACCTACTGAGTCAATTACCAATTTGTTAAGTCACGACTTAAGTCATTTGCATCGCATGTCAATCGACCCCTTCATTCTTGTATTACTAGTCATGTCTAGTTTGAAAATATTTGATTAAGTCTTAAGGTCATGGGTCATGAAACATTAATGCATTATGTCTAATGTTTTACACTCTAGGTTTGAAATAAATTAAGTATAAGTCTTATGATAACCTAGTGAATGGCCCCATCTTAAGTCAAAAATTAGAGCACACGCATAAAAATGTCTTAAAGAAGGCTCATCTTGGACCTACACTTGACAAGTGTTCACATTTCATTTGTCCCCACTCCCCCCCATGAATAAAATAGTCACAAAAAGATGAATGTGGGATAGTGGGCAAATGCCACGTGTCTAACTTTCAAAGTGGACCCTACAGGCTTATGAAAGGCGCTAATGGTGGGCTCTTGATCTAATGTTTCATATTGAGCCACATGGACTCATTCTAACCATTCCCTACCATCCTGCGAGGGTTGTTGCAAAGGATTTATGATGCTTGTGGGATTGTGGGAAGTTGCCAAGTGGTAGAATCTTGATCGTCCAAGGGACTATTAAGGCAGGAGAAATATTTCATTGAATAATTAAGGAAAAATAAGGAGTAAGAGGCATAAATCTGAGTACATGTGGCCTTTGTTGATAAAGTGGTGTTGTAGATGATATGATCTTGACTATCTAAAATTATAGAGGATTAAGCATATGGAAAAAAATTCCTAAGTATGGGCGGATTCCCAAGAACTTAACCATTGTGCACGTTGTACATGTGGCATCATCTTGTGATTCTTCTTGCAACCCCACAACCTTTGATCTTCTTCTTAATGCACAAATTTAAGATTGTAGGGGATTGACATGTCATCCTTTTTAGCACTTCCCAAAGGTGGTAGGGCCCATGGTGACTTGTAAAATCTTTTCCACATGGCAAACTTCTATAGGCTTGATGTTATAGTAAAACCAAGTCAAGTTTTTCAAACTTGATTGACTACATCTGAGCCATCTAGTGGTCCAAGTCACCATGAGATTGATGACTCAAATTCAAAGTTGCAAAATTGAATAGATAGAGTCATTCTGGTTTGTGAGGCAAGAAATAATGGTAGGCATGATGTTAAATCAAATTGAAGAGATTTTTTTCCATAAAAGAAAGGATTAAAACATAATTCAAAGTTACCAAAGCATTCTGAAGAGATTTAAAGTTGTTTCTTGTGAAGAACAAGCTCTCAGTGATAAACATTAGGGTTTGTGCATCTGAAACACTTGTAAGTCAAAATTCACCTCTTCTTTGCTCAATCGTGCACAAAATATTTTGTTCTTGCTAGGTTTAGCATTGAACTCATGTTTTAAGGTAGTAATTTCTTCAAAATCTTACTTGAATTTTAATTGCCTACTTTCATTCTACTGGACTTCACCCTAGTTCTACCTGACACTTAATTAAAACCCTAAGTTGCATTATAGAAAACCCTAGTTGCAAATTGTGGCTAAATGGCACCCCAAAGGCTCAGACCTCTGGTTCCACCCCCAAAAGAGGCCTTCATGAGGATTTGTTGGCCTAATTAACGAGTTCAACAATGGATAAAATCATAAGAAAATTGATGTTGCAAGGACCGAGGGCAATTAAGGGAATTGTTGACAAATACTATGCTATTAAGGATGCTGATTTAGGGAAGTTTTCCGATTGGGAGCTATTCTGATACTGGTATGGGAAACAAAATTCTAAGGTTTTGAGCTATAATGGTTGGACTTTGGATATAGGGAAGTTAGCAGTTCCAAATGTGTACATGGATATTGACCTATTGAAAGCCATTGCTGCTAACTATGCTCTAAACATTAGAGTTGTAAGATCACATGCAAGGGTTGAAATAGTTAAGTTAACCAAAGAAGGGATAATTGGCATCTTCAAGCTTAACCCTGATGCCATAAAACAAATTAACCTAGAAGCCCTAAAAAATGAGTATGAACAAAATAAGAGCATGTACAAGGTAACAATGTTACCAATATTCATGGAAAAATGAAAGGGAAAAAGTACAATGAAGTTAACATCTACAAATAAGGAGCCCTTCAGGGTTGACAGTTTTGAATTCTAATTTGTGAGAACTTATCAAACCCTATGCCAAATTTTTGGGTTAAGTGCTCTTCAAAACACGCCTGTAGCTCTCATTTTTATGGTTGTTAATATTCAAAACATGTGGGTCAATGAGGAGTATAATTTTGCTACATACTTATTTGATTCTATTCATAAGGCACTAGTAGCAATGAAGGCAATTGTATCTTCTAGAAAGTGCACCAACTTCCCGGGGCCATAACTTTTGATCCGGGACTCCGATTCGTGAACGGTTTGAACCATTGGAAAGGTCTCGAAGTCAATAACGCGCTTGAAATTTGCTATGCCAATTTCAGCAAGTTTTGGGGCCACTCTGGGAACTCTAAGTGCCTCAAATCCAACCCAAAAGATTTTCAGGTGCAAAACTGGGAAACTAAAACTGCAATATCTTTCAACCCAGGAATAGAAAATAAAAACCGTAAATTGGGAATTTCATTACGACGAAAAGGGTATCCAAAAATTTAAAAACATCTAAAAACTGAGAAACTTGAAATTTAACTATTTTTGGGTGATGCAAGATTGCCCTTACACCACTGGATGCTCCTGCATCATGATGTTGTCGTCACAACTGATGAAATCATGCAAAACATGTCATCACATCCAAGGGAGATAGATTTTCTAGCTCCATAAGGTAGGTTTACTAAGGTAGTCTTGATTGGTCTTAAAAATGTTGATGGTATAAGGGATAAGGCCTACACAAAGTTCATGACAAATGATGCATTTGTTAAGACATATGTGTTTTAAGAATATGTATGGAGAACAAAGATGAATTTGAAAGCAAGGAAAATAAGGAAATGGATAAGTCCTCATAATTGCCAAGGGAGGTTATTGCTTCAAGGGTAGTTATAGACATGAAAGTAGGAGCTAACTCTTGAGGAAGGTAGAAGGCTTGTAAGAGAAAGTAATTTACTTCTCTTACCAGAATGGGACTTAGCATCAACCATTGCATTTGATACTATGAGGAAGAAAAACTCACAAGTATTTTCCACTGATGAAGATGTAATGTGTGCACTACAAGGGTCTGCATTCAACACACAACGAGATACACTTTCTATATGGGCTTTGGCTTTTAATACAAATAAGCCTCAAGTAGCAGAGCCTATAGTAGATTTGAGAGGTCTCATTATCAAAAGGGTTTCTGATACAACAACGGTTGTGGCAGTAATTTTGGTAGTCAATGTTACACATTTCACCAAGGAAATTGTGGAATCCTTGCAGGAGATTTCTAATGTAGAGAATAGGAAATATAATGACATTGATTGAATATAATAAGGACAAACAAAGGCTAGTAGAACTAGAGTTAATAGTTGAGATCTTGCAAAGTCAACAACCAATATAACTAGTGTAGCCAGTTGTTCCATCTCCTTCTCCTCCAACTCAGTCACCTTCTCAACCATTTTTGGAGATGGTTGTATATGAAGAGAGACCAATTGTAGAGATTTTTCCAAGCACATTAGCTGCACCTCCTCCTCCTCAAGAAAGAGTGGGTAGAAGAGAGTTGATTCAATAGTTAAGGGTACATGAGGAATTATTTGAGTTGTATGATAAAAATAATGTACTTATTTTTTCTAATGTTCTTGAACATTGCATGGGAAAATCAGTAAAAAGAGTGAACAATGTTCATTCAAACTATTCTTTAATATTTAATGCAATAAGAATGCTCAAAAGGGATAGATCAATAGTTGTCCCATTGATGCAAGTATGGGTACCCAGGCTTAGTCCATTGGATGGCATGGTTGTAGGGTATACTCATGAACTTAATTAGCCACCATAAATTGCCCCCACATACAAGATAGTGAAAGGAATTGTTGATTTTCATGGATTAGTGGATCCATTGGAAAAGAGAATTAGGGAGTTGCTCCAACAGTTTGATGAGAATGATCTTGGCCTCTTGCCAGACATTCTGGATGGCAATGGAGCTATAAAACATATGAGCAGTAGAGAGCATAGATGGACAATATCATAGTTATAAAGGTTGTTTTGATGTGTGGAGGGGGAAATGTTGGTATTGATATGGTAAAGAATAGCATGGATAAATTGTCCTTCACCAATACATTCTTGGAAGAATTTGACAAGGATGCAAATCAGGTGGTGAAGAAATATGGCCCATACAAGGCTAAATTGGATGAATTCATGGCATTTAATTGGCCATCTAAAGAAGATTATGAGGCATGGGACAAAAAGTATAATCAAATACCTGACTTGTAAAGTCTCTTGGTGAAGTGGACATATTTTTGTATTTTTACACAATCAATATTTCCAAAAAAATTCAATAGCGATAGTAAAGGGGTTTTGTCTTCTTGTACAACAAAGTTTTTGCTTTCACTTGCCAGCTCAACTTTCCATGGTCCACATAAAGAAGAATGAAGAAAATGAGTGACAAAGAACCAACAATCCACATCAGAGACACTCTTGGAGAGACAATTGGTTGCTGAGTAAATATAATTATTTTTGTTTTGGCATATTCCATCCACGAGTAAGTAGTTGTACTTGTATTTTTGAAATGTAAATGAATGTCAAATGAAAATATGACATGTGTAAATGACTTGAAGCTTACTACTCCCTTGTCTTATAAAATGGAATTCAAGGTCATTTGAATGGGATGATTGATCAATTTTGGAGAGTTTTGTAATACAAAATGCAGAGAATTTAAGTTTGAGTCATTTTCTAGGTTGTAGGGTCTAGTCTTGGTTAATTTTGAAAGAATTGTATGGAAGCACTATCATTTATAAATATATTGGCATATTTTTTAAGCCATTCTTCTCCTTTTGTATACTTTGCACTAGTTACAAATGAAATGAATCAAATATCTTTCAATTCATCTCCATTGTCTTTCCTTTGGATGTTTATTTTCTATTAATGCTCTTATTCAAATAATAAGTTAAATGCTTTAACAGGGGTAAATATTTGTGTGGATGTATATAGGGATCCTATAAATATAATTGGTTAATATTTTATTAATGGTGTAACACATCATTGAATAGCTTTGTTATGTTATGGGGAATGTTGTTATGTATTTTTAATTACATTGGTTATGACTCAATGCCCTAGATTAAGACACTAATCACTAAAGTTGTGTCTATGTTGCATCTCCAAGGTCTTTCACACACACAAACATTTTAAATCTTTAAGTTCAATTACATTTTTTGTTGAAGAGTCTTATGAAGTATCATGTTCTACTACTATGAAATGTTAATTGCTTAAAGATATTGCTTGTTCTTTGCAATTCTATAATTTTCAAGCAATTATGTGTAAGACATATCTATTGTTTACAATGTTTAAGATACACTGTCACAAGAGATCATGAGAACATTGTATGGGATCACCCTCCTAGGTTTTGCATAGCCCAGAGTGTAGAGGGAAAGTTATTTTAACTTTCACCTATTTGTTGGCCAATCTCTATAGATAATTGAATATTGGTGGTGGCAAAACCATAGATTATCTATGAGATTTGGTTGGGAATTAAAAACAACCAACATAGTGGATGCACACAGATAATGGGAGGAGTTTGTGAACTAGTCATTTTAGGATTTCTACAATGAGAATGGTATTCAACATCAACACATGATTGCTTATAACCCTCGTAAAAATGGTGTGGCCAAGAGGAAGAACATAAATTTATAGGTATTCCAAAGTGGAATCTAGTTCTATAGATAAGGAGCAATCTCTTGATAAAGAATCACACATGGGATCTTATGAGTCTTCCCAAGGGAAGAAAATTGGTTTAGTGAAAGTAGGTGTGTTGCCCCAAATATGCAATAAATAGGTCCATCGATAAGTACCAGGCACAACTCATGGATAAGGGGTTTTCATAGGTTGAAGGCATTGATTATTTTAATACCTTCACTCTTGTTGCTAAGATGGATTTTGGTAATCTTGTATTCTCTCTTTTGGTCCATCACAAGGATGGTTAGATTTTTAGATGGATGTGAAGAGTTCCTTCTTATATGATTCTTTATAATGAGATATGTATGGAGTAGCCTCTAAGTATTGTTTAAGACTCTTCACTTGTTTGTAGGTTTTGTTGTCCATTATACGGTCTCAACAAAGCTCCTTGAGTATGGTATGAGAAGATGGATCACTTCTTGCGTTATTCTTATTTATCTTGTTACCATTATGATCTAAAGTTTTACACTTAGAGACATAGGGGTGATATTTTCATTATTTTTTTATATGTGTATTAATTTATTCTCATAGGTATTTCCAACTCTATGGTCTAGGATATCCTAAGAGCATTGATGGAGTAATTTGATACAACATGTCTTATACTTTTGTATTTCTTCCCTTGTCTTTAGGTTCTTAAATATTTTAAAGGGATTACTAGATATGGTAGTATTCTCTTGATCCACTTTAGAGATTTGGTATTGGTTATTGTAAGCTTAACCCCACTCTATTTTAATTAGGTGCTATATTATCGACTAGCTGCATTACAACCATAATTGATGCTACATTATATTAGTATTTGGTTAGTAATTGTTTGTACTTGACACATAGTTGGCTTGACATTTCATTTATAGTTGGAATTATCTCCCACTTCTCTTAGGATACTTTGAGATTCATTGGGAGGTAACCAAATGAATCTTGAGGTATAGATGAGGTATATCTCATTTTGACATTCACTACACATCTAGAGCTTCCCAAATTATGGTCTTCACCAACTTAATATTGTATGGTAATGTTCATGACCATAAGTCTTCTTATTTTATTCTTTACCTTGGTTATGGTATAATCACATGGTATTGCAAGAAGAAAATAACTATTACACCATCTATAGATGTTGAGTGTCATTTGGATAGCTAAGAAGTCTTATAGCTTTCATAGTTGATGACCGAGTTTTATTTCTTACTAGTTACTCCACTACTCTTTGGTGTGATAGCCAAAGTTCCATTTAAACTTTATGCAACCTAATATCAAGATCCATACACTCTTCTTTTAAAAACTCATCCAAGATGGTGTTATCATCTTGGAGTATTTTCCTATTGAGGAGCATGTTGTGGACATCTTCTCTAAGCCTTTAACATTACCTCATTATCTTCACTTATGAATGATGCTTGAGGCAAATGAATTTTTCCTTAATCTTGTTGGATCTCCAACCTATTACCAATAATTTTAAGAGGATGTGAATCTTTATGATCAAGTTATACTAAGAGGAATGAGCCAACAAATGAGAGATATATTACCCTCTCTTGTATTTTAGGATTTGCAAAACCTAGGTAGGTGAACCTAATAACAATATTGGATATTTGTAGAACGATAGGTTTATCATAATAAAAAAATAGATAAGTGGTTCATGCAAAATCTAGTAAGGCTTTGAAAATAATTCCATAATATTAATTTCCTTATACCTTTAATGGTCAAGCATGAACATAGCACCTAAACTACTAATATACAACACTAAAGTGTAGGTTTTCATTTTTAATTATTTAACTAGATAAGGACACTAGAAAATGTTGATTACTCCTCCCTAGGATAATAGAGTGTAAAACTTATACTAATGCAATATTTTATCAACATTCTATCTCTAGGATTCAATAATAATTTACTATTGCCTTACATTAATATAAACTCTTGTTATTGACTTACGAAATGGGATTCTACTTACTAATCCTTCTTGAACACCACACACCACAATCATTGTCTAAAAATAATTCTTACCCTCCTTGAAGATGATCTAATAAAACCAATAAATCCTATAAGAAATGTGCAAGTAGACATTTTTATGCCTTCCTTGAAAACTTACTTCTCTTAAAGAACATGCAACGCAGTATAGGAGGCAATCATATTTATAAGCATGTATTCATGTCATTGCTATAGAGAAAATTTGATACAACATACATATTGGAACAATATATTTAGGGTTCATTATCTTTTTGAAAGAAAATTACAACCTTCAATAAAGTCTCTCTTTACAATTCTCTCTCTAGAAAATCCCAACCCTTGCAAAATGAAAATGAATTTACATTTTATATATCTCATTGAATTTGGCACTCAAATTTAAGAATTACTACAAATAGAAAATTTAAAAAATCATGTTGATGTTTCCTCTATGGTATGTCCAATTAATATTCTCCTTTTCAAAATATTTTTAGCACCTTAAAAAATAGCCACCATTTTGAATTGTCAACACTAGCACCTTTTTATCTTCATGGGTACTTTTGAAAAATAACCACAACTTTCAAAAGCCATAACTTTTCATCTCGACACCTAATTGGCCCCCCATTTTTCTAAATTGAAGATATTGGAGTGCTCTATGCTCCTAAAAATTTCTATGCCATTTCTCTAGGTAATTTTTTAGGTCCATAATGCTCATTTGACAACACTTTCCAAAAATAGTAGGTTACTATTTTTAGACATAAACAAAATTTGACTTTACTAGATTATTTTAGGGGACCTTTTATTGCAAACATGGCACTTTACAAGCTCAAAAATCTTCATATTGACTTACTTTGACACAAATAATTTTGTAAGCTATTGAACTGGTTTAGACAAGTTATGACACCAAAGAAAATACAAATTAGGATGACACTTTCACAAATTGGGTTGAAAATTTAACCATGGCATAACATAGAAAATTGGACATAGGCTCCAATAAGTCTATCATATCATTCCCTCCTTCCTTAACATATACATATGCTTCTTTTCATGTTTTTTCTCTTTTTGGGTGGATATTTTTCCTATGTTTTCTCCTTTTCCCTATCTACAAGAGATCTTTTGAACATAGGTATCTCATTGGCCTTGTTGCCAAGATCCATCTTTGAGTCTTTCACTCTTTTCTTTTTGCTCCCCAAGTCGCACTTAATGGGGGATGTTCCAGTGTGAACATATTATACTACCTAATTGGTTCCATTTTAGGTCCTATTCACATTTAGTCGAGTTTACTTAGGATATTTACTTTTTGTGTCTCAATTCATATGATTATGAAGTGACATAATCCTATATCCTCTTGCATCTCATGCTTGGAAGTAGACATGACACTCCTCTTTTTTATTAGTTTTTATGGTTGTGTAGATTTTATAGATCTCTTTAATACAAGAATAATTGAATTGTTACATGAAATAATGCATGCATCTAATTGAAATAGAGTGCCCACACAAACACCCTTAATAAGCACCATCACTCCTTACACCATCTTACACCATCTAATGGAAAAGATAACTTGCACACCCACATCATTAAGTTTTCTAACTAATAAGAGGTATCATTCCAAACTCAAGATATATAACTCCATTGATACCATTCACTCTATCATTAGGGAAACTAATTAGGACTCTACCATGACCAACTATTCTTAGATAAGAATTATCACTGAGGTACACATTCTCACCATATATTCTTCATACCTTGAAAACAACCTCCAATGGGAGGTCATATAGAATAAATCTTTATAGTCTATCAACCACATGCCTTTATATCCATGTGTTGCCAATGTTGCAACAAAGGCATCTCCATCATTCTCTTCAGAATATCTATTAGAAGGGTCTTTAAATTCCTTCTTTTTCTTCTTTTTATCCTCCTTTTAATCTCTTCTAAAGTGCCCAATCTTATCACACTTCCAACATTAGGCTTGTACTTTCTATGGTATTTTAATCTCCCATGTAATTTGGATATAGGTTTTTCTTTCTTCTTGTCCTTGTTCTTGCTTTTCTTCTTTGACCTTCTATGAATTTATAGGGCCTCCACAACATATTCATAAGCTTTTTCCACATCTCCTTTAGGAGTAAAGCAACCACTACCTTCAATATCATGTCTCATATTTTCCTTCCCCCACTTAGGGGTATTTTTACTTGTCTTTCTTAGCATGTATGCTCTTATACTTGATTTTATCATTTTTTTTTCCTATTGCTATGTCCCTCCATGCTTTACTTTACTCTTATATTTACCACTTTGGTGGATTTCTCCCCTCTTGTATCAAACATTTATGATCCCTTATACATCCTTATGCCTTTTTTACCACAATCCTTATGTTTGTATACCTTGTGATCCATACCACATGCTTATGAGCTCTACTATGCCATTATCACATGCCTAGTTCAATATTTTTTTTGGATATGTAAGGTTGGATATTTTATTTTAATTATAATAAAAGCTTTACAATATGTCTGCTAATAGTAGGTAAACCATCATTGAAGCCTTCAAAACCATACAAACAACTAACCAACTGAGAAGGAACCAAAGCTTGCATCTATGGCCAGGATTGAGCTAGACCTAAACAATAATAAACCACTCGACAAAGCAAAAAACCCAAAAAATTAAGTGCCACCTCATAAAAAACCATTCATCTTGGCAAAAGAGTCAAAATCTTCCACCCACTCCAGACCATCTGCCAACACCAACCCCACTTTCCTCTTCAGGAATTCCACCACCACCGCAAAAACCATTATGTGCCTCATGAGCTCCGCCCCTTTCAAGTCCAGAAGGAAAGGGAAAAATTTGATTGCCTCGTCTTCCTTCCAAAGTTTTTCTAGGTCCGCTGGCCTCTAAATTTCTCTACCCACAATGGTGGCCTTTAACATCTCATCCAAGCCGCCTAAGAGGTCCTCCCGAAACAACCACTCCACCAATACCCTAGCCTCCACCTTTGAAACATCATTATCTAGAAAAGTTGAGAGGAAATGAGAAGGGATATATGCATTATCCCTTGCGTACTCCCTCTCGAGATGGCCTTTCCCCAGAGCCATTTTCATTGCAACCAAAACTAGAGGATCTGGTTCGCAAAGAACTCGCTTAAGTCATTGGTTGGTAATCTCCCTGAAAGCACATTGCCTTTTCGTCGCATGCAGAGAGATGGGAGTGTCTGCACTGAATGTCTCCAACCCCTCCACCAAAATAGAAATCATGAATTTTGATTGACCACCTAGAGCCATCACTATAGGAATGCTAGAAGCAAAGACTGCAAAACACCACACACCAACACCAAGCTCCAAGACAACCACACAAACTTTGCCCAACTGTTGAAAACACTCCTTATTAATAAATCCCATGGCGAAAGAGTCGATCTCACTTCCCATGAGCAGACCATAATTTTGGTGTAAGGAAGATTGTCCTTCCACAGAAAGGTCGTCCTTCACCACCAACGTTTAATGCCAGGCACTCCAAAAAATGAGCACCTTTGCCAACTATCCCCTTTACATGTTGTCACCTTTCTCGGAGTACATGGCCACATGCAAATATGATATTGTCTTAACTTTCCATCATTTTGGCACAAAGACCCACTCCCCAGGCCACCTGATATCCACATCATGCCCACCAAAACCCCTCCGCCAACGTGGAGGGTCGCCCTCCCAGCCACCCACACATGCCTAGTTCAATATTATTCTTGTTCCCTTATCTTATATTTCTATTACATACATTTTTATTTCCTTATCACAATTCTAGAGCCCCCTTGTTATATTGAGGAAAACCATGCTTTCCTATGCTATATTTTTCTTTCATTTCATTACCCCATTTCAAGAGAAATTTTTACATTGGGGGCATCATATCTTACCCATCATATTATGTGCTTGCATGCCTTGTTATGTTCCTAAGGGAAAAATTTGGGAGACCAGACCTTCCCCACCTAATATGTACTTATATATTGCTCTTCTAGGGCCACCCTACCTTTTCATTTGCGTATTTTAGGACAAATTTATATCATATACCTTGATGATGATCTCTAGTTTTGTGTTGTGCATGCTTATAATTTGATATTATTGTAGTTACTTATATTATCTATCACACTCATTACTTGACTTTACATGATTTTTTATGTTTTTATGTTTACATCTTATTAGATTAGCTTTTTCATGTGTTGTTTTTTTGCTCTCCTTCAATTCCTTGCACATGCACCCAACTAGAGGGGACATATATTATCACAAATGTTCCCATACTGAGATTTCAGGACGTGAATTAAGCTACATATAAACTCATCCATATTTTTAAATGAATTTAAATTACATTAGATAGTCATGCCTAAAGTGCCATACCACATTACTGCTACCCCTCTAGGAATTATATCTATATGGAAAGTGATACTAGTGGGAAAATAAATCGATCTATAAGAGGATAGATGGATCAACTGATCTAGATCTATACTAAAAGTTCCTAATTGTTCCATCTTTTCCTGTTTTCACATTTTCTTAGATAGATTAATCTTGTTATTTATACCTATTTCACTTATGTGATAAACATTTATTTATTTTATAGGTTCCCATGGAGTGATTAGATAAAAGAGAGGAACATTCAAAGAAGTCTTAAGGCGGGTCTATTGCTTTACATTGATCTCATATCCTTCCACAAGTCACCAACAAATAGATCAACCTCAACCCACTCTAATTCAACCTATAGAAAAGTCCAGGTCAACATAGAATTCAAAAGAATGAACACACTAAAAACATCAATTTCAAAACTATCAACCAAAAAAATCTATACAACATTAACATTGTTTTTCACGATTCTTCCCCAATTTAATTGTCTTATTCATTTACTTTTAATTTTTAAATAATATTTCAAATTATCAAATTCCAACCACAATTAATTGTACTTGATTGTATGGATTTAAAACTATCCTAAATTAATCCATGTCAAGTACTTTTACTTTTACAACACCATAAAAGGGGTTTAATCTATGCCATGGAGAAACCAACATTCAAAGACTATTTAACATTATACAACTCAAGTCTACAATCATTATCTCAATGGGTCGACACCAACAAAAAATAAAGAAAATAAAAATAAAAATATTTTCCTGGGTAGAAAATTCTCCTTCCGATGTTGGAGGTGACATTCGAAGGAAGATGGCATAATATTATCCTCTTCACCTAATTAAGCATATTAAGGATTTATATTAAGCAACAATATATGTATTTGTTTTGCAAAAAAATATTTACCCCCCACCAACCACGTTTAGGGGGATAAAACTCTCCCCATGTGACCTCGATTTTAGTTACCCGCGGGCCCCACCACAATTCAAACGTCTGTTCAAATACAAAAGCAACTAAACCTTGCAAGCCTGCAGGTCACAGGATCGAAGCCCGCCGTACTCGACGCGACGTCGAAAAAAGCACGGCTTCATCAACTGACGGAACCTGAACAACAAACAAACAGAACTCACGGACTACCGTTCGTTTGTTTTGTCCGTTAGCGTCAGTTGACTGAGATCTCACATAGGCATTAAAAAAATAAAATAAAATTTCAGGAGATGATGCATAATTAGGGACTTAACTGGGGCACAAAGCGATAATACCAGGGTGGGGCCCGGAGTTGCGTTTTGAAGGTTTGACCGTTGACGGTATTCCAGCCGCCGGCGAAGTTTTCCGGCGGGTGAGGTTTGACCAGGCTGTCGGGCAGCGGGCATCACAGCACGCCCGCCTGAAAGCCTACGGAAGACCAAAAAGGGCAGCAGCGGAAAACACTAAAAAAATTAAAAAAATAATAAAATAATTGGATAACGAAAATGTTATCCGGCGCGCACATTTTTACCGAATCAGTCTCTGTGCCTTTCGCTTAGCAAAATATTTATTTTTGTTGAGGCAGGCAGGTCGCGGGTTCGAATCCATGTGGTATCATTTTTGCTCCAGCTGTGCAGTTGCAAGGCTTTTATGGCGCTAGCTTGCTAGGGTTCCACTTCCTTCTCTCATGCTACGATCTGGAGGACGAATCCGTGCAGATCCCTGGAAGATTCATGCTTTATTATGACTACTAGGGTTTACAGCACATAAGAATATCGTCAACGAAACAAATTAGAGAAAATATATAAGCGCAGGAAGAGCCATGCAGCAGCAGCAGCGGCGTGGAGACATATCGCTGTTGTTGTGGCTGCTGCTACTGCATCACCCGCTGTGGCGAGTGAAAGCTAATACAGAAGGTTACTATTTATTTTGTTGTTGTATTATTTTAGCGCATTTCGTTTCTTAGCTGCAGTTTTCGGTTTTGTTGTTTTGTCTGCAATATTTTGTCGTTAAGACGAGGCGCCGAGTAAATGCAGGTGTCTTTCTAGTGTTTAACTGTTACATTTTTATTTTATTTCCAAACAAAGCTGTATTATTCTGTTTGCAAACCCTGGGAAGTGACGAGGCGGAATCTAATTTATACTGATTTGTTTTATCGGATGCATTGTCCGTATCGAATGCTTGTTCGAAAGTTTTGGCGATAACTTATGCAGCTTAAAATCGTATTAAAAGGAGTTTTTGTCCTTGAAAGGGCTCTGATTCGAGATGATCGAGGGCTCTGGCGTGGATGTTCTGTTAAACATGCGCGGGAAAGATGTGGTTTTGTAAGAATTAAAGTGTTGATGGAGTTATATGCTTGAGGTTTTGGGGGTTTCGACGATCTTTTCGGAATAAGCTTGTGAGGCAGTGCGTTGGGGTTATATATACAGTGTATTGGTTGGTTATTTCACTTTATGTAAATACACACCGAATAATAGAACGGAGGTCTTGGTGTGGCATCGTGCGATTATAGAGGATTCAGACAAGTGACATAATTGTGGCCTGATGATCATTGTGTGTCTGAGTTTCGAGGTCAAGATTTTTACATTTGTTGGGATTTGCAATGATCTGCTATTGTTTTTTGGCTGCTTCAGAGTGCACCAATGTCTCTTGGCAAAGCTTATTGGCTCATACTTTGAACTCTCTTGGCAGAGCATATTGGTTCCACTCAACAAGCTTGCACTGCTTTCAAGCGAAAGTGGCATCGTGGAAGGAGTTGAGCTATTGAGGGGAAGCTTACGTCCTTAATTCAACCAGGGGCAAATAGCATTCTTATCCCATTCTTATCCCATGCAATTCAAACATTTCACTGGGTTTTTGCAGTTGACCAGTTTAATTTAATATAGTTCTTTGTTGGTGTATTGGTCCATATTTCAATAAGCCAATATGAAACTATGACAAATATTCTTTTGAGTTGAGGATATGCAATTTTTTTAGGGCTCGCATATAGTTTTGTGATAGAGCTTCACGGGAATGAGACTGGTTGAAACTATTGTTGACAGTTGAATGCGAGTGGAGTTTTTATGGTACACAGTGTACATATTTTCTTTGAAGAATTATGTACGAGAATATATTAGCCCTTGATATTATAGTTTAATTACTGGTTTTCACCACAGATCAAACATTCAGGGAGGGGAGCTGATTTATTTGTTGGGTCATGTTCCTAGAGGAGCACCCCTAAACCCCACCACAATAAAAGGAAAATTCAAAAAACCAAAAGCATCGTGTATCAGAACAAGGTCAAACTGGAACCAGTTAGAAAATTTCACCTTGTATTCGAGCAGTAGCCAAGGCAGATAAGGTTTCACAGGAATCTAGTGACAGATGATATTGCTTTGTGGCATTCAGTGCTTACTGAGCACTGTGTAGGAGTTATTTAATGCTGCAGGATTTGATCTGACTGATGGAATTGATATACTCATGGGCATCTCCTTATTGGAAATGCAGATTTTTTTTTTTTTGAAGTGACATAGGTTTTCAGGAACTGAATTAATGTTAGAGGACATCATATGTGGATTCTTTGAATATGTTTTTGCTGAACAACCATTGAAGCTCATGATGAGTTTTTGTTTATAGTTGTTGATTTGACATGTTTTTTGCACTCTGATTGGCTCTTTGAAGCATTGCTTATTGACATGCTCTAAATTGATGAGTTATACAACCATAAGATTTCGGCCATGAGGATTGATTTGGGTGCTGCACATGGATTAACTTTTACACTCATTTTTCTCTACAATTGACGATCTTATTTAATTGACAGTTATTGTGCATGCGATATGACCTAGGTTGAGTTTGACAGTGTTTCTGTCTAAAATTTTGCTCATATTTTAGCAGGATACTGCACCCTTATTCAGCATGCATCTCTGCAATTATATGGTTGATTGAGCACATGTATAGTGGTTATGCATTTGTGGTGAAATGTGGACATTAATTTTGTGGATAAATTATATGATTTGAGTTCAAACATGATCTTATTATATATTCTGACGGAATTTATAAAAAATGAATGGTTGCATGGTGGAGTGCTGATTGTTTATGAAAGGAGAGATGTGCAATCTTGGTATCGCTGAATGGTCAAACACAAGCATCAACATGTTCAACACGTTGTTGGAGATTAAGTGGATCTTAGATGCATATTGTGTCTATATAATTCCACACTATGATTGTGTATATGTATTCCTTTTTGGGCATATATGTGATTGATATATGCATTCATGCTAAATGAGTTCTGCTAGTATGTGATCAGAGCTTCTGTTGACTGTGATAATGTGAATGAACTCTGTGCCTTCTCAATGTAATTGGTGGTAATATGCACTTGCTGATGAACATGATATTGCAAAATCCTCCACCCTACACATGCTGAGCAATGTGAACTTGAAAAGTCCTTCGCCCCTGACCTAGTATACAACCCCTTACCATTGAGTGCTAATGCACTCAAATGGATCTGTGGCGTGGATTCTAGTTGGCCAGTGTAACAAATTTGGTGTACCTATGATTAATCAGTGCTTACATTACAAACAATACTGATGATGCTCAGGAATGTGTTTAGTTACATTTTGATATTCTTAAGAGTTTGGCTCCTTTCATATTGCTATAATCTTTCTAATCATTGAGGCTAGGATATCTTCTTGGTTTCCCTACAGTTGACAAAGATGCCCAGCACTGAAGAAGTTGAGCAATGTGGCTATAGGCAACAAAGTGAAAGAGCACAGAGGTCACATGATGTGCATATGACTAGTAAGATGGAGAGATAGCTAATCTCATGGAGATTTAGTGATGCAAGAAAACTAAAATTGCAATGAGGTTTGTTGTAATGCACAAATGGCTTAGAAGAATGAAAGAAAATGCCTGATGGTGTTGTCATTGATTGCCAAAGTTGAGTGGCAACCAAGTACTGATTGTAGTATCATTTTAATTGTTCTCATCTCATCATAGACCAATGATTTATCAAATCCCCTTCTCTAGTAGGCAAGTCACCACTAAATTACTTTTTTTTAAAAGCTATCCATCTTTAATAGAAGACCACTATCTTAATGATCTAGCCTCATTTACATGACATATGGTATAAAAACATGCAAAATAGCATGGAGTGCCCCATTTAACTGAAGATAGCACAACATACAATGAAACAATAATCTGTGAGAACCACACCTCAATGATGGGGAAAATTTGCAAATTGCAGAAGGGTGTCTGGTTGCAGTGCACTGGCTCTCACAAATATCTCAAATTAGATTTTCTTGGTGTTGCATATGGTAGTTGATGTCCCCAAAGCAATTATCCATGCGCTTATTAATATCATCAAGGTGACTCAACATATATTTAGTATGATTATTGACATAAGGAGGGAGGATCAGCTCCTAGAATACTGTGAACCTCATAATTCATAATTGTTGTGTCATTTGACTTCCATGTCTATAGAGGTTCCTACAGCTCCCTTGTTATTGGCATCATTGTCCATTCACCATTGAAGCAACAGGACAAAGCCAGCAAACACTTAAGAAACTCCTCAGCCATGATGACTGCCAAAATAACCATATAGCACAAACTTGTTTCCATGAATTGACCATTTCCATCTGATGTTGTGGAGGCATTGGTGTGCTCTCTTGTAAACCCAAAATTGAGTGTAAAATTGTCAGTCTATCTGGCCTTAACTTCCACAAGAGGATTGGAGAACTGCACACCTCTCAAGTCAGACACAGGCATTGAGAGATGAAGTAAATAACATCAATAGTAGATGGAAAGGTTTCTGAAAGAGGTACATACCAAGTCAACTGACAAGTCTTTCAGCAATTATTCCATTCAAGAAAGATGCTTAAAACTGGCTTTCACCATTCCAAACCGCAATATATAGGAGTTGGATTGGTATAAAATCATGGCTCCCTAAATGACAATTGAGAAAAAGGTCTTTTCCCATGTAAATTGTGCCAATCTGTGCTTAGACTTCGTGGAACTTGTGCACTGACACTTTTATGCCATTGAATTAAATACAGTTGCCTGCTTGTCATGTTGAATGTGCAGGGAGCTTTGCTACAAATGCGCACACAAATGGCATGTTCATTGCTTTTGTAGGCCACATAAAAGTGCACATGAAATGGGTTTGTGATGCCAAACTGACTCATGCAGTAGATGTACACAGTGGGCAAGGGAAATCCGTGCTAGCCATTTGAGTAAATGCTTGATCACTGCCACATGCATGACTAAGTGATGCCTATAGTGGAAGGAATAAACTTTGAAGGGAGGTATTAGTTGGATTAATATTTTACATTTGAAATATTTTAAAGTCCATGTTGACTTGCAAAGAAAAAACATGGCACCAATGGAATAAGATTAAGTGAACAAAACAAGCAGCACAAACTATTCATGTATATTCTCATTCTTATATTTTTTTTGTGTACAATTATTCGATACATTTGGTTCATATAACATTAATATTTGAGAAAAAAGTTAATGGAATTTGATGCCAATAATAGTTTTTGCGAGCAATGTTGTCTCAGGTTTTAAGAAATGGGCAAAGGTAAAATAATGTTATGTTAAGCAAGGACTCATTGGGGCATTTGTGAAGGCACCATATAGGCGCACATTAAAGGTTTCTCTTTGTTGTACCTATCCCCCTAGCTTTTTTGTCAGCCTTTTGCAGCTCCATAGCTGTTTAGCAATCCGGGGATCTATAAGAAGTAGATAAGAAGATTTCTGTGATGCTTAAGATCAATGGCACTGTATGTTTCTGGAGATTGAGAGAGAGCCAAATTGTAGTTTGAAACATAGACTATTATGAGATCCAAATGTAGATATTATAGTTCATTGTAAAACATGAGATGAATTCTATCCAATTTAAACTTCAATCACAAAATGAGAACAAAGGTATTCGTTTGTCATTCTTAGGGAGCACATTTTCAAACTGGCAACAGGTCATACTATATAATGTCTTTTGCGTTATGTATTTGACAATTTTAGATGTGCAGAGTGTTCCTTATTCTTAGAGAATCTTAGTTGAGTGTCACTAAATGTTGCCAACTAATCTGTTCCACCAAAGGGTCCTTCTGGAAGCTTGGGCAGCAGTCTCATGTGACTTTAAGTTTCTTCCTGGAACCCTTGTTTGGGGTTAAAAATCTACGTAACAAAGGATGTACAACTATTTTTTAGATATGTCTTTCTTTAGTTGGCTACGTCCTGAACTGAATCAGCTACTGTCACAGTTGGTCCCAGAGCCATGGGCATGGACTTTTTACTCAGAAGCTATTTATACCCTTCCAGAATTATGATGTCATGCCTTATTTAATGGTGAACCTTATGTAATTCCTTGGAAGATTATACGTTGTCGACACTAGTTTGTTGCCACAAGAAGTTCTATGCTTTTTATGTCGATTATAATTTCCTGCAAGGAGATGTTTGTGCTTACTTATGAACTTCGAACTGCTCTGTTGAGTACTTCTACTTGTGGCTCACATGGTCTGCTTTTACTATATATGGAGTGCTATATACTTTGCTTTCCTTGTTTACACAGCTTTTATGTTATAACTATTTGAAGTCAGAATATTATGGATCTTACGATATAGGAAAATAGTGGAACAGAGAAAGAAGCTGAGAACAGCCAAAAAAATTGAGGTTGGATGATATCCGTGTATTGTTTAAATGGTCCAACTGCAACACATTCTGAATTCCATGTACAAATTCCGGTTATGTGTAAATTATAACAGCACAAAGTCAACAAAGATCTGTGTAAATGGTAGCCAGAAAATTCTTGAAAGTCAAGGCCAAAAGCAGATATTCAGATTATTAGATATATAGCTATATATCTAGTACCTATTAGTATCATGTAATATTAAAAAAGGCTTTCATTGAATTATTTGCAAAGTAAAAAGTCAAGAATTGGTGAGTTGCAAGAAAAGAATAGCCAAGAAGTGAACAGCCAAAGATTCAATATCCATTGTTTAGTGTCTGTGTTGTTGGACCTATAAATGATGTTGATAACTGGTGAGACATTCTTTTCTAGTTTCAAACACAAGGAATCTGGACTTCCACTATTGATTTTACAAGCAGGACTGTTATGCATGATAGGTAGTTTTTCGAAGATGGGCATATATGTGACCAACTGTAGCTTTTTTCCATCTAATTTTTGAGTACACAATTTTCTCTTAGTTGGATTTTCCATTCTAGACGATGAATGCTTCCAGCCTTTGGAAATTGTGAACATTTTGATGTTGGCTCAAAAACTCACAGTTTTGAGAAAAAACATTTCTGAACATTTTGGCATGTTATGGTTAAAAGGATGTTTTCCAGAACTTATTGTTTATCAGTCCAACTTTAAAAATTGAGTCTGTGCCATTTACTGTTTCTTTGGCTCTAAAACTGTTTTAAGAAGGAAAATGTATTTATTATTTAAACACATTTTGGCACACTATAATTAAAAGGATGTTTTCTTGATTTGTTGTTTATCTGACTTCAAAATTAAGGATGTTTGCAGGATTCATTGTTCATCCAACTTAAAAATAATGTATCATTTTCTGTTCACTTGGCAATAAAACCATTTGAAGAAGGAAAACGTATTTAAACACGTTTTGGCATGCTATCATTAAAAATATGTATTTACGATTCATTGTTAGTCTTACTTAAATTTGAGTATGTATGATTTGCTGTTCTCTAGCTGACCTTTTATATCCAATTTGTTGTTTTTTGATGGTCACCATATTTAAGAGTTATAGTGTTTATTTTTGTAATTAACAAGTTGTGAAAGCATGCATTTAGATACACAGCTAATGAATTTGGCATCTTGTATCTTTTTGACAGGTGATGCTTTACATAGCCTAAGGTCTAACTTAGCTGATCCAAACAATGTGCTGCAGAGTTGGGATCCAACTCTTGTCAATCCATGTACATGGTTTCATGTTACATGTAATAACGATAATAGTGTGATAAGAGTGTAAGTATCTTAATTTTATTTATATGTTTGATAAACTCTTTTTGATGGAATAAGAATGTGATGAATTGGGATTATTTTGTCCTCCTTCTCCTATGAGCTCTTCTTCTGTATGTTTTTCACTTTTCGTCAATGGATTATCTTTTCCAGGGACTTAGGAAATGCACAACTGTCTGGTACATTGGTTCCTCAGCTTGGGCAGCTGACCAATCTGCAATACTTGTAAGATATGTTGGTTCCTCTCTGACCATATAATTTGATTAACAGATTTTGTTTCATTGGCATGCAATGTTGAGATTTTTAGTGGCACAACATCTTATTTACTGAAATGATTATCATACCATACGATATGGAATGCTTATGATTCATGTACATTAAAACATCTGTTATTGGCTCCAGCGATGATATTGGTTTAGTGGTCAGGATGAATGAGACTATTGAGATATTTAAATTTTTTTATAGATTGTGGACATTGGATAACCCTAAAAAATGGTAATGTAAGACTACAATTTTTGGGTTAGCAGATGCGCTATCTAAATAATGGGTAATGCAAGACTCATATTGGAACAGCAGATGCTTTTTTATTTAAAGACTTTTTTTTTTTATCATGACTGACATTTGTAACTTAATGATAATATGCTATATTGCATGTCTTGTAGAATTTGTAAATGTGTAAATATCTGTTGTTTCTTATTGTAGGAGCATTATGAATCAGTTATTTAGTTTACTATTAACTATGTCTGTAACCGGCCTTTGCTTTCGCTGTAAATGATGCAGGGAGCTTTATAGCAACAATATAAGTGGAATTATCCCTAATGATTTAGGTAACTTGACCAACCTGGTTAGCTTGGATTTGTACATGAACAAATTCACCGGTGTAATACCAGAGTCGCTGGGCAAATTATCTAAGTTACGCTTCCTGTAAGTTTATTCATCCTGATGGTTATCAGTTGATTTTAATGTATTCTTGTGTTTTAAAGTTATTGATTAGGATTGAACTACTCCTTTAAGGGAATGCTTTATCTGACATGTTACTTTTCTATTATAAGAAACAGTAAAGGGAAGGAAATATTATCATGAACTTTGGGCTTTCTCACTGGGATTATTTTCTGTTATTGATTTTTTAAGCCATTGAAAGAAGAGGAAATGCTAGGTCAAGCAACAGGCTCCTTAATGTGAGGCCATTGAATCAGTTAGAAATGGGCCGTTTTGAGAGGGATACAAACAAAAGACTCACTTTTGCTGCTGAATGTAGCAACATGTCTTTGCTCTTTTGCATGAATATTTGGTGGGGCATGCAATTTATCCCAATTAAGGTCCATAAATATTAGAAACATATATCAACATGTATTTGAATGCCTTGATATTTAGCATGGACATTTTTGAGAGGTCTGTATGCCAGATTAGCTGTTCAAAAATTGATATTTGCTTTTCTCCCAGTAATTTACTGATTAGATAAAACCTTGAAGATATTAATATCAAGTATCAACCTGTGCAACTGACAGACTTACTAAGAATGATTTATTCGATGGATTTAAAAATCATCTACATCATTGATTACACTCACGGGCAATGATATTTCTAGTGAGAGTTGCATATGGGATTAGTGATTAAACTTCAGAAAAATGTTTCTGCCAGTGGTCTACCATAATATAAAACTTGTCGTTCATTGTTATAAAAATAAGATTCACTTTCATGTGTCTCATTATATATGATTATTAATTGTATTGTGTATATTGCCACATTTCAAATAGTAACTTTTGATACATCTGATCCTTGCATATGCTATAAATTCTTTCTACATACCATCTTTGTACTTAATCATCCTTCAAGAATGAACATATATTTGAAATTCAGATCTGCTGTCTTCTCATATATTTATGCTTTAAGTGATAACAACTTTTTTGAATTTCAATTTATAATACCTTTGTGACTGCTGACAAAGACTTACAGGCAACTTAGAATTGAAGAACAGGGAAAAGATGGCAATTTAAACTCATCCAGATAAATGATATTATGTCTGACTGAAAATCTACAATCCTGTGGTAATGTGGCAATGTCAATATATAATCCTTTATCTTTGGGTGGATTTTATATTGGAAGATTTAATAAAAGGAAGCAAATAGGTGTAGAATGTTAATAAGATCACTTAATGAAATTTGTTGTTAATCTTCCCTGCATGAGTAAGAATATTCATTCCATAGTCAATTATTTCAGCATCCACAAATTGATTTTTTGTTTGAATTTGACAAATGATGTGAAAAGCACACAAGGGGGGAAATATTTTTGCTATAGGAGAAGGGGAACATTCTGTTCATGTTTTAAGAGATCAGTTTAACAGAAATACAGGTATAGCTGCATATATCGACTACAGCACCATATCCTTCTGGCATCAACTATATAGGTATCTATGTTTATTAATCTTTCAAAATTAAGAAATGAAGTGTGGTTTGTGGTTTATCTTCGGTTTAGGATGAGAGAGATTTATGCAGTTTATTTAGTTGATGGAGACAACATAGAGAAGGGTTTGTGACAGGAAAATTGTAGAAGTCAAAATGCAAAAGAAATTCTTGAATTGGTGGATTTTAATACCTGCAGTCCAATGACAACTTTCTTCATTAATTGTGCTAGATATTTACCTCTTATTTCGGATGACTATTTAGGAAAATTGTTGGTCGTATTTTCTTAAGTTAACCCAAAACTTTATTGTTCTTTTGAGTTTTTTAAAGCAGCTATAGAAAGTAGTCATGGAAAATGATTAAAATTATCTAGAGAGGGAGCTGTGGAGAGTAGACATGCAACTAGTTTTTTCACCTTTGCATGGATGAGCTTTTGAAAAGAAACAACTCTATATAGTATATACATTGGCAACAAATTTGGGGTGTTAATGATTGGCATAATGGAGAATGAAACGACTAGAGCAATGTTGCATGGGATCTCCCTTACAAATTAGTATTTGGGATGTGATAGTTTATCAGACAGTTTGTCCAAAAATTCACACCAAAAGAAGCCTAGAGAGGATGGAGATCCAACAGAGCAAAGTTAGCTTTGGAGTGCAAGACAATTTAATTCTTTTGCTCTATTGCATGCTCTTGTATTTGTGATGAGGAGAACAAAACTAGCTTCAAGAGTGTAGCAATTTTGACTACAGTGATGAAGCCAAGGCTTACAGACTTTTTAATCCTGCTACTAATTATATTATGATTAGTAGGGATGTTGCCATTGGATGAAGATGCAATGCTTAGTTCAATTGTTTTAGATCAATGAGTAATTATGTTGTCAACCTAGGTATAGGTGCAGTTTCATGGCTTAGCAAAAAGCAATCCATTCTTTCTCTTTCCTCCAGTGAAGCAGAATATAGAATGGTGGTAAATGCAACCTGAGAAGCTGTTTGGCTATGCAAGATACCATATGATTGACTGATAACGCAGTTCAAGGCAATAATACTATTGCTTGATAATAAAAGTGCACTGAAGCTTGTGAAGAATATAGTATATCATGATTGCATAAAACATGTTGAATTTCATATTCCCCATAATAGAAAGCTTCTTAAAGAAAATCAATTTGAACTCCAGGATCGTGCAACTCAGGAACAGATGGCAAATAGAGTTACCAAGCCTCTTTGAATGGATGCGTTTATTAAGCTTGGGGACAAACATGGCTCTTCTCAAATATGATTATTAAGGGAGTGTGATAGATAAAAATAATAATGGCCATATTTGAAGTTTTAGTTAGGAAATTACAGAATATTGATTAATAATAAATAATTTCAAGAAGTGGTGGTTATCTTGGAAGTTGTCTGGAACAGTTAATGTCTTATCCTCTTTCACCTGCATATGTGAAGATTGAACATTATTTATTTTATATATTACAACTCTGTGTGTAAATACTAAATACTGTTCTTCATTCTTCAGTTGGCAATTAAATCATTTTCCTTGATTTCATTGGGTAGCATTTTATGTTTAATTGGTTGAAGACAGAGCTGAGTGCCATTTTGGTGACCTGATCTGCCATTTTCACCATTTCTAATGGTTTAAAACTTTAGAGGCAAAGTTCTTAAATTTTTTGGCTTTTTTCACCATGTCTTTTATGAGACCATTTCAATATTTTCACAAGCTTTTAACAAGGTTAATACTAAGTAGAGTCTGTTGTAATGTTTTCTAAACCCCAACATCGATAAGATTAAGTTGTGTGGTTAAAGTTGGGAGTTCTGTATCATATTCATGTTCTTTTCATAGGTAAAGACTGTAAATCCAGGCTGTATTGTTGTGTCTTTTTTGATATCTTTCTCTATCTTTCTGAAGTAAGATTCATTTAATGTTTTCTTTTGACAATATTTATTGGACGGTGGTGCCAATTCCAGACGGGGATCTGTTATCCCTAAATGTCTGCCCATTGATTTAAGATTGTATCTAAGGCTTTGCCATACTCGATTTTCAAAATAGATAATATATGTGATGGATGTTCTACCTTGTTGTGAAAACTTTGAATTAGACTACCAGTATAATACATCAAGCTCTGTTACTACTACATTTCATAAATAAATGCTGCATGCATTCATTCAACATTTTAAAGAAGCTGATCTGATACTTGTACCAAAAGCAGAATTATCAACCTATTCACTCTCCATGCCTTCAGTAATATGTGGGGACATCTAACCTTTGAAATAGCAGAATTGTTTTCTGAAAATTAATGGTAGTTACCATTAATAAAACAGAGTATGAATGGGAGGGGGAAATGCTTGGAAGTTTGTGTTTTCAGATGATTTTTTGTTTTCTTTGAGAAAATATAGAAAAATTTAGAGATTATCTACATAAAAAGATCTACAAAATGCACAAAAAATCACGCTCCTACATAATAATATGGCCCGAAGTCATGTTTATCTGCAGACTATATGCATGAGATTTGAGCTGCTCCATATGCATTTGTTGAGAGAAGGTTACATGCATTTTCTTTTTTCTCTTGGTAAATCATGGGTGAGAAGGTTATGGGCTGCTTTTAACTTGGTGCGGGGCAAGCTTGGACCACGTTTTTAAGAATTCTAAATACAGCTCACCTTGAATGAACCCTATGGCCCTTATTGGTAAACCTACCCACATGTTTGCTGGAGTTTTGGGCTACCTTATTGCTATGAGTGAGTTTTGAACCAGGTTCACACTCATGTGTGCCCTGCATGACTGTTTCTTGGACAATTTTGCTTCAACTCCTCACTTTAAGTTTTTTATAAATTGAAAAAAATATTTTTCAAATAATAAAATAAATAAATTGGTTCACACTAAATTGGACCAGCTGAGCCAGACCAAAAAGTTTGATCCGTACCAAACCTTGTCCAGGGTTTTAACTTTTCCATAACTGGTAACTATGAATTTTATGTTGATCTTGAATATGTGACTGTACTATTTAGTGTCAATATGAGATCCAAGTAACATATGTGCGCAACAATCTCCCAATGGTCTAGAAATATGATGAGAGGTACTGAACATTTTACAGTGATGGGAGCAAATAGTAGGTTGTTTGTCACTATAGAAGAAATGAAAGAGAAAAGACTGGCAGTTGTGTAAGGAATAAGTCCTAGGGTGGTTTCCCATGAAATTTTCTCATAAATCTGTAATGCTTTGACATTTTAGCAGTTACATAATGTTATTTGTGATTTGTGCAAATAGGGGTAATACCTCCAATCATCATATTTCCAGACAATCAGAGGTTACTTATAACTTGGGGTTCTACATTTTTGAACTCTAGTATCAGTGACATTCAGGTACATGGCTTTCTTATGTACATGCTTTCAAAACAGGATTGCCTTCTTATTCATCATCATGGATAAGTCATCTTCATGGGTTTCTGTGTCAGAGAAGGGCATGTGACATCAGATGTGTTTCACATATTCAATCCTGCATTGGTTGGACTTCATGGATACAGTTTTCATCTAAGTTACCGGTTTGGGTTCGGGGATGGGTGCAGGTACGAGTACGAGAACCCAGTATGTGGGTACATGAATTTTTTTTTTAGGGGTTTGGGTACGTATGGGTACATGTGTATATATATATGTATTATATAAGCAAAAAAATAAGAGAAATATACAGAATTGTAAAACTAAATCATTTCATAGTATGATACTTGATCATTGATCAATGCCAAATGCCAAAGATAAATATTCACGATCATTGATCATTGATTGAGCAAGACTCATCATACATTTACCCTGGCAAACACATTCCCAGGTCTGAGATATTTATAAACTCATTGTTCGTACATTTACCTGTTGATCATAGGTCTGGAGTGAAATTTTGTATAAATGCATGAAGATCAACAGGTGAAACTCATCATGCTGAAGAAGAGGAGCCCAGTTTTGCAGGGGAAAAGCCAGAGCCAGGGGGAGGGCTAGGGTACCTTGAGCTGGCTAGGGTACCTTGAGCTGGTATACAGATTTGAAAGCATCTGTGGTGCAGTATCCAGTGGGAGAGGAAAAGGAGTCCTCTGTAGAGGATGCCATGACTGGTGTAGATGTATTAGCCTTGCCATAATCATGCAAAGAGGAGTCTGAAAACCTACCTAAAGTATGATTTCACACAACAGGAAGAGGAGTGACGCGAGTCATTGGGAGCTTGGTGTGAATGACGAATTTGTTATGATATATGTAATTTCATTATTCAATCCTGTATGCAACCCCCTTGAATGGGTTTACAAGTGGGAAAATGACTCATGAATCCAGGATTTGTGCTGTATTGATTGGTTACAGAATGATATTTGCTCATTGCCTTGTCATTCTCTCGTTAATTTGCAAAACCTTGTGGAATTGTCTTCTATTTCAGAAATCATTGTTTTGTTTATGAGCACAAAATTTCTGCTCCTTGCAATCTACCCAGAATTTAGTGCATGTTCATCTGTAATTTCAGAGATAAAATAAATCTCGTGTGGTGCTTAAACGTTGTTTTTACTTGAGCTTGGTGCAAAGGCCCCAAAATATTGCATTGCATGTTTGTTTTTCCTAGACGTTATAAACCCTCAAAATATTGTAAATTCTGCCTAAATTTTCTTATATTTGTATAAAGGAGCTGCCCCTTTTAAATGCAGAGGAAGCTACATTTTTCCAGGTGCTCTTCCCAAATCTGTAGCAGAAGTTTTTGCTGTCCATTGGGTGAGTCACTCATTTTTGCAGAAGGATTGAGGCGGCATTTTTGAAGGCTAGCACATTAAATGCTGCTTGTTAAGAGTTGACTTACCATTTACCACTTACCACTTGGAAAAAATCTTTCCCAGAAACTTGTCATAATAAATGTGATTTTTTAATTTATCTTTTAATCCAATCAATTTTTTCTGAGTTTATCCAGGTATTGCCAAGTTAGGGAGTCTTATTTAGCACCAACTAAGTACTCTTGAACTTTTCCAAGTTCGCCAGGACAGTTTGAGTTTGATTCAGTCTTGGCAAGTTTGACCAAATTGTCTAGTCAAGTCATGTTACATGATTTGTGAGTGCTCACAAAGTAATGACAATTTCTGTTATAAAGTTTTTGGTAATAACATGATATCTTTATTTCTTTTTTCTTTTTAACACACAATGGCATGCGTATAGACTCTGAATTTACTTAAAATAAAATATCAAAATAACAACAGTATTGACTGGGCATAGCTTATACTTGTGTGGAATAAAGACTTAGAGTTCAGTAGATCTTGATTCTTGCAAAGCATATGCGCGAGTGATCCTTTCTTAGTATCCAGTGTCTAGCCACTGAAGATATGCTTTAAAACCTTTCTTTAGTCAAAGTTGGTTCCTTCATGTCTCTCTTTTGAACTGATTTCTTTATACTTTTTTAGAGTGTGGTTTTTTACTTTTAATTTTCAAAAAATCTTTATTCTATATCTTTTTTCATGATCTGTAGAATTTTAACATTGCTGTTCCCCTGTGTGCTCTGTGGATGAATAGCCGGCTTAATAATAACAGCCTCTCAGGGGGGATTCCTATGGCGTTGACAACTGTAACTGCCCTTCAAGTCCTGTAAGTTATTCCTTTCATCATTTGGATTATTATGCTTAAGTTTCAGTTTCTTATAACATATAGTTGATTGTCAACCATTAATGCTCATGGGCTGTCATGAAATGCAGTGATCTTTCATTCAATAATCTCTCAGGAGAGGTTCCCTCAAATGGATCTTTTTCTCTATTTACTCCTATCAGGTATGTTCTTCCTTATAAGAACCATGGTAAGTGCTAAGTGGTTTATTTGTTGGTGAACAAAAAGGATTAGGAGGTGATTAGCAATGCATCTCAACTTTAATGAGATTGGACTGTGTTATTGATGTGTGCAAATTCAGATAATTATACTTTTCTTGTTTGAGCTTGGGTGTTAATTTAATATTTTAAAGAAAATGATGCACATTTTCTTGGGCTCTTATCCTTGGTTGTGACAAGACTTTATTGTCAACTATTGCAGTTTTAATGGAAATCAATTTCTTTGTGGTCCAGTGGCACAGAAGCCATGCCCAGGACAACCTCCTTTCGCTCCTCCTCCTCCATTTATACCACCTCCGCCAGTTTCTGGAAGCAATGGTGGTTGATTATCTTTAAGCAAAAATTATCATACTACAAAATCATGCTTATGTACATTTGATACAACTTAATACAGTTGTTAACATACAAGTCTGTCTTGTTTTATGTTTTTGGTTCAGGAAGGATTCAGAGTTCATCCAGCACAGGAGCTATTGCTGGGGGAGTAGCTGCTGGTGCTGCCCTATTATTTGCTGCTCCTGCGATTGGATTTGCCTGGTGGCGTCGTCGAAAGCCACAGGAACACTTCTTTGATGTACCTGGTAGGATTTCTTGTTTAGATTCCTGAAAATTATGTTCAAATGAATGTTCTATTTCCTCTAATGGAATGATTAAATTTTATGCAATTGATTATAGCTTGGAATGCTTTTTAATTCAAAATATGATTTATGCAGCTGAGGAGGATCCGGAGGTACACTTAGGGCAACTCAAAAGGTTTTCATTGCGGGAACTACAGGTTGCTACAGATGGTTTTAGTAACAGAAATATACTTGGCAGAGGTGGTTTTGGAAAGGTCTATAAAGGGCGCCTTGCAGATGGATCCTTGGTGGCTGTAAAACGTCTGAAAGAAGAGCGGACTCCAGGTGGAGAGTTGCAGTTTCAGACAGAAGTGGAGATGATTAGCATGGCAGTACACAGGAATCTCCTTCGGCTACGTGGCTTCTGCATGACACCCACTGAACGGCTGCTTGTTTACCCCTTCATGGCTAATGGAAGTGTTGCTTCATGTCTTAGAGGTATGCACAGTTTCCATCTGTCTGCGTTTTGTTATCTCTTTGTTAACTAATTATAGTTACCTTTCTTTTGTGTCCATAGAAACAATAATTTTCCTATTTATCATGAATGAAAATTTCATTTTCTAGTTATATGTTTTTAAGAAGAGATGATCTTAGAGCCATTATATTAAAGGATCTTTCATAATAAAATATGCTGCTAATAGTAGTACTTTTGTATATCCTTACAATTTCTGAACTGGTACAAGTAGTTTGTCATCTGATGCAAGATTTATTTGACTTTTGCTTCCAGTTGTACTGTGCTTTCTAGACTTGCCTAGTTTTGATGCATTGAGATTTATTCTTAAAAATTTACTTATTGTTATTGCCATGGTAGTGAAATTTTAAAGATGCTGTTTTGTGGCATTTGAAAGCTCTAGCCTCGTGAAGTATTCAGCTGTTCTTTTCCATGGTGGCTGGAAAATGAAATGAGTGTGATTGAAGACATATTTTGCAGCTTTTGAAAGGTTCTATTTCCACTTACATTTAGATTTTACTTGTTTTCCTTGTAGAGAGGCAACCAAATGATCCACCCCTAGATTGGCCAACCCGCAAGCGCATAGCATTGGGTTCTGCAAGAGGTCTTTCCTACTTACATGATCACTGTGATCCTAAGATTATTCACCGAGATGTCAAAGCAGCAAATATTTTACTGGATGAAGAATTTGAGGCAGTGGTAGGGGATTTTGGACTAGCAAAACTTATGGATTACAAAGATACACATGTTACAACAGCTGTCCGTGGCACCATTGGCCACATAGCACCTGAGTACCTATCGACAGGGAAGTCTTCAGAGAAGACAGATGTCTTTGGATATGGAATCATGTTGCTGGAACTCATCACAGGGCAGAGAGCATTTGACCTTGCCCGATTAGCAAATGATGATGATGTCATGTTGCTAGACTGGGTAAGTATATTTTTCTTATGGAAGGAAATTTATATTATCTGACAGGTCAATACTCTTTGCATTTCCTGGCACTCTGTTTGATCAATCACGCTTTGAAAGTTATTGTATTGATTACATTTTAAAAATTCTTGCGGTATTTTCAACAACATACAAAATATTGTTGTCATATGGACAAAATACATTAGGAGACTGCAAATTTTTAATTCCATTGAGAAAATTGACCTGTAATTATCAGTATGTTGTAGGTCTAGTGCAGTAGCATTTAGAAAAAACCATTACCTTCATGTTCAAAGCTGATATTTTCTTTATTCCCTTATCTTTCTTTACTCAACACCATGGCCTTTAAGACTGTATTTGAATTTTGAACCTATGCATGTGGAAGACGGTTTATTTAAACAAATATGTGGCATAGTAGATCTGTCATTGCTTTTAGACATGATGTTCCAGTATATTACCATAAAAAGCTTGGGAATAACCCAAATTTCTTAAATTTGATTAAATGGATTTGTCTGAAGTGGTCAATCATGATGGATCTCAACTCTCAAGCCCCTTGCATTAAAAATCAATGGACACTTGAATCATGAATCGCAAGACACTATGCACGCTTTTACACTATTGCCATGCACCGGTGTTGATTTCTTCAACTCTTGCTCTGTTATTCAAGCAGCACTTTTTGCTGTCTTATGGCACTTGTGTGCAAGTCAGTGAAGAAGATTCATTTGTTCCATGTGCTATAGAAAAAAATGCTCTGAAAATTTGGATGTTGGCTAACATAATGTTGTCCATAAGTTGTAGTCTCTGTGATCCTTATTCTCTTGTCAAGTTTGCTGCTGTATTAAAGTAATACTGTACATTCTAGAAACGAGTACCTTTGCATGGCTCTAAGCATCTCTCTTGCAACTAGCCTCTTTTTGTGATGCTTGGCGTTGATCATTCACATGCCATACCATTCTGAAAATACAACTTAGTTAATTTTTCAACCTCTCCACTGATACAAAAAAACAGTTCCTCAACTATGAACTTATTTCTGATCTTTTTCCAAGAAAAGAGAACATTACAATATTGCAGATTTCAGAAAAAATTACACCTTGTACAAAAAAGCCTTGACACATGTTGTCCAGACCTGCAAAGTAGCCATTAAAGCTTTGAGTCTTGACAAAGACCTGTCATTTAAAAGTTGCCGAATTACAGCATTCTAGGAGGAATCTGTTAAAAGTGAAAACAGGTTATTATTGAGTTTAAGTATAGCAACACAGGGACAATCAATTATAATTTTATTCAACAACTAATTAACTGATAGCACCTGATCAAGATGCAATATGCATATAATTTATAAATAATAACTCTTATGCTGAAGAAACTGGATACAACAATTGATATCCAACAGTTCTCATTGAGCAAACTTTTTAAAAATGAATAGATATCATTAGCAGCAATTATTGCAACCTCCCAAAATCTATGAAGAAACCCTGTTTTTCTAAAAACAATATGACTTTCCAAAATGGTTACTTTTAATGCTTCATGGAAGTTTCCCACTGCTTGACCTATTGCCACTCACTGACTAGCTTCCATGAAATATTTATTTTTATTTGTGCCGTCTAAAACCATGATGTTTCATGGACTGGAATTTAGAAACTCTATTGACTGTAATATACAAATTGTTGACAATGTCACCTGTCATTTTAAGCATGGAAAGATGAACAGCATACCTATGCAAGAACAGTTGTAGAAACACTTACATGTAAATAAAATAACATGTTTATACTATATTTTCCTTCAGATACTGGTCTATGAAGTGTTTATTTGGTTGTTTTTTTGAACGTTGTAGCTTTGATATATGTAGGATATTGGAAATGACTAATTTTTCACAGTAATGTGTGAAACAACAATGGTCTGTTAAAGACATCAGATTTCCACAATCAACAATGGTCTGTTAAAGACATCAGATTTCCTACTTATCAACAATGGTCTGTTAAAGACATCAGATTTCCACAATCCATGATATTGATCAATGCTGTTTCTGGATTAGACTGTGTAAGAGTTTTTTAATCAATAATTCCCTCCCATGAAGGGTATTGATTAAAGACATCAGATTTCCACAATCCATGATATTGATCAATGCTGTTTCTGGATTCAAAAAACTCTTACACAGTCTAATCCAGGAACAGCAATGATCAACATTGTTCTGATTTATCATTTTCAAATATGTGGCAGTTTTCTGGTTCAGGGTGAATAAAATGTCAGATTTGAAACATGTTATTGATAGCATTTTTTTAATGTAATGTTGCAATAATTGCATTCCATGTATGGGTTGACTTCTCAAATTTTGGTTTGAATAATGTGCACATAATGCCCATTTATTTTGTGGGATATCTTATAGTCTGTTTGTGGCAAGCACTTCAATGATTGGATTCTATGTGCTGGTTTATATGATTGTGCACATCATACCCATTTATTTGTTGGGAAGACACTATCCATGGTTCGTATTAGCAGAAGATTTCCTCAAATCAAAGCTAAGAATTGCATTGTCAATGGATATCTGACTGCAGTATCTGTATTTCTATTCCAAAATAATCATGTGGAATTTTAATCTGAGTAGTCTAAATTTTTTGGAATTTTTGTATTTCTGATTTGTAAAAGAATTGGATGGAGAGTTGAGCTATTTTATAACCTTCATGTGTAATGTGATTGGTTATCCAAGATGATACAGAACTTTGATGGTTATGTATACTGAGTCCTTGGTGTATTAAACCCATCACTAACACTTTGTTGATTTTTGGACAGGTCAAAGGCCTTTTAAGAGAGAGAAGACTTGATATGCTGGTTGATCCTGATCTCCAGAACAATTATGTTGAGGCAGAGGTAGAACAACTTATTCAAGTAGCATTACTTTGCACACAAGGTTCACCAATGGATAGACCAAAGATGTCTGAAGTGGTACGCATGTTGGAAGGAGATGGCTTAGCTGAGAGGTGGGAAGAGTGGCAAAAGGTGGAAGTTGTGCGTAGCCAAGAAGTAGAGCTTGTTCCTCATAGAAATTCAGAATGGATTGTAGACTCTACAGATAATCTTCATGCAGTTGAATTGTCTGGTCCAAGATGATAGAGTTGATTGTTTGTTCAATATTTACAAAGCCAGAATTTTATTGTCTAATTACAATGTCAATATGTATCAAGGTCAAAGCTGTGTATCATTTAAAATTTTTAGCTGATGTTTCAATGTGCCAGTGTAGAGAATATTCGTTGAAGTCTTTTGATGGCTAGATTGGGTTTTGTCCCATGAGAATTACTCACAGACAGCAGTGAAGCCTGAATGCTAGAAGAATTTTTATGGTGCGCACCCATCCATCCAAAAGTCTGGTCTCTGTATTATGAACAGCTTGCTTTAGGAAACAAAGGTTCATTTCTGCTATTGAAGATTTCCCATTTCATTGGCTAATATGTATTTAAAGATTCTATCCGCTTGACATTTTCAACTGCGTTTGGTGCCAGAATAAGTGTTACTCGCATAAAACCACAATGTTCTGAACCATCTGCTAAATTGGTCTCCCAGTCTAGATTTTTGAGTATATGGATGACTGGCTGGCACTGAATGCATTGAGAATGAGGAAAAGCATTTCAGGCTTGCTTAAAATTATCAATGTTATTTTTCCTGAAGGGGTTCTGAGAAAGTTTGGTCTTGGCAGAGCCAGATCTCAAGCTAGTGGAAATGAATTTGTAGTATTCTTTTGGTTTGAGCTGGAAAAATGCTCGTGGACAACATCTAACATATGTTTTGTTTTAGATTGAAAATCAAAAACCATCCAACAAATGTCTTTGTTTGTACAACAGGCGGCTAACGGACATAAAAAACTCGAGCAGAGTACTGCTAGCTACATAGTCAATTATTGCCCTCCAAAGGAACAATGGACTGACCTGTTTGTGGCAGTCTTGAAAATTGGACTCCATTAAAAAGTAGACTGATTGTAAATAGATGGATGATGTTGAAACCTAATCAAATTGATGATAGTCGCACAACTGCAAACTGGATGTCACTACTCCAGCATAATTTAATGGTTTTCAAACTAATTTTATTATTTAAAAATATGTTTATATAAATCTCAATTACAGTGAAATAATTCAAAGCCACTTATTAATTGAAGGCACCCATCTTTAGCAACGCTGAAATTCCAACCCGTGGAAGTGGACTTTAGATTTTATACACTATGGAGGTTGCCTTATTGTCACAGAAAATAGGCATTGCATAGAAAAAAGGTTGCAGTTCTCAAACATTTGTGGACAGGAGCAAATGGGCCATACACTAACTCAAATATCTCTTTGTTTACACGTAGAGGAAGGTGATTGTCGGCCTTACTTCAAATAAACGTTTGACAATTTAAACAAACATATCTCTGTTTTGGCACGTTGAAGGCTCAATAAAATAAATCTACATACCAAGGTAATGTTTGATCCTGCCCACCAACGTTAAATGTATCTTTTAGGGTTTTAATTTAAATAAATAAAATATTTACGGGATAACAAATACATCTTTTGGTCTTTGACTAAATAAAGAAAAAATCTACGGGATCACACTCTATAAAAGGATCTAATTCTGCAGTCACGTTTTCTTACATTTTCAATTTTCTAGAACAAGTCAAAAGAGTCGTTTTCCAAAGGGAGACTTTATCCAGAGGCTGTATGGACCACTCTTAATCGGTTTAATCGAGGTTTTTTCACCAAAATAGTAAAGCAAAAAATTAACGATACTTGGGGCTCCTAGCTCTATGTTAGCATTTGCACCTCTCAGAAGCGTTTCTGGGGCACAATCCTGCGGAAGCATTTTCGCTTTTGATTTGTTTACATTTAGAATCCGATGCTTAGGGTTCATGTTTTTGATGTGCTCTACTGCGGAAGTATATTGGATTCCTGTTTCGGTTCTCTTTACTTTCTTATTGTAGCTGCTTCTCTCCTAGACTCTTTGCCAGTCACTTTACATAACTGTAATTTTCAGATCAGAGTTGGTCATTGAATGGCCCTGAATAGATTATGAACTTAGCCGATTGTCCATTATGCACGCCTTTAAAGTGTCCATGTCCACCATGGTAGATCTCCTTCAAGATGTTTTGCTTCTATCATTTTAATACTGAAAAGTCGGTACCTTTTGAGTTTTGCTCTTCGTTTTATGCCACTTTGCATAGTTGTCTCGAGTACTTGGTCTAACACATGATTTTGGATTGATTTGGTACCTCTCTTTGCACTTGTTATTTTGGATTGATTTGGTACCTCTCTTTGCATTTTCTAGTTGAGTATCCTATACTGAATTAAAGGTTGAGAGAATCAAATCTATATTCAGGGGATTTGTAATGACTCTCTCCCATTGTGTTGGTCGAGTGCCTTTCTTCAGGCACTCGATTCTAAAAACAATTATTAGCTCTCAGAATATCAGCTTTATTTTCAGATCGAATCTATGGATGCAAAATATTTAAAAATTAAATTTCTGCATTGACCCAAGTCGTCTCTTTAGAAGTGAAAAGTGCATTGCAGTACATCAACATTTTATGGTTGCATATGCATATACCCTTTTCATTTTTTTTTTTAAAGTTTCAAGTTCTAGGTTCCAAGTTATATCCATTATGATGGTGTGGTTTTGCATTCATTGCAAACTTATCTTCATATTTTTATGAAAACTAGTGAATTGGGTTTAGAGGTTTGTCATATGAACAAGTTTCTCATTTAGCAAGTTCCCAAAAGTGTGTGTCAACACCATCAAATTTTTTTATTTATAAGTGTAAAAATCAAGATGAATTTTTGTTTCTAAATACTTAGACAAAGATCATTTATGCGAACACATTCAAATATCACTAATATGATTGTCAATTCAAATTCCTCTTTTTCATTTTGGAGATGATCCACTTGTAAGTACTCTATGTAAATTGTCCAAAGCTTACTTTCCCATATTGGCCAGTTTGAGTATTGAAAATAAATATCCCTTGAAATAATAGTATTTGAAATCTAATATTTTATTATGTCTTGGAAGTTCTTTGAAAGAGTCAAACAAAGCCTTCATTTTGATTAGTTCGGTAATGGTTTCTTCAATCGTGCTTTGCTTGATTAAATTTAATATTTCTTGGACCATGGAGCTGATTAGATTTATGATTTTTTGATCATTAAGACAAGAATGAGGAATTGGCTTGACAAAAGCTTGTAGATTTACTAGTGTACTTGAGGTCTTTCACCTTGATTTTTTTTTCTTTCCTTCTTTCAAATTTTTGATTCTTTCTGGGGGAAATTCCAAGATTATTTTCTTCAAGTATACAACTTAGCATTTAGGGTGGAGAAATTCATTTTGTCCATTTGCTAAAGTTGTAACTTGTCCTAGTTCTTCGTTGAATCTTTCCTCCAATTCATCCAAACAACTAAAATTAACATTAATCTTATAATATAACTCAATAGTAGTTGCTTGAATGATTCCTTCAATTTTGCTTGTAACTAGTAAAATTTTGTTTAATGCAGCAAAATGAGCTGGTCTAGGTGAAGATGAATCCTCTAGGTTGATGAGGGTATTAAGCAGTCAATTGTCCCACTTGAGTTTTTAATTGCTATTTATTTTGTTCACCTTTGTTCATCTTACTCAAAATGATGGTTACAACTATCTACACATTTTCTTTACCCATTTCTCTTTTGCCATGCGATTAAGTTTTGTAATTTGATAATCTAATGCTTGTATATCTTTATTTTCTTGATCACAAATAGGGGTGGCTATCTTTACTGATTATGATCCTTGAGCATCTATAGAAATAGAATAGAGAACCTCACCTTTTTGGAGTGTGAGGTGCTTCAAATAATGCCAACAACTCGAAAATATCTAGAAGCATATGCAACTTCTTTTTTTCTATTCGTCGAAGTATTATCCAACCATACAAACATCACCATCTTTGGTGCACTTGCTTACTAAGCTGACTCCCCTCAAGTAGCCACATTCTCTATGCTTTGAGGTGAAGGTCTTGAAGGAGTGCATTGAGGTGAAGACCTCTAAGATGGTATAGACTCATGAGAAGAAGAAGACCCATGTGTTTGAGTCTCTTACGATGAAAGGAGCTTCTTTGAGAGTAGGAGTCTTTTCATTATTAGATATTTCTTCTAGAGAAGTATTATTGATAGGTGGCCCTTCTTCAAGAATAAGACCCATTGAGGGTGGTTTTAATCACTTACAATATGCCAAGCAATAAAGGTTTATTGCTCCTCTTGAAAAGTAGTAAGATTACTCCAAGGTTCTTGTATAACTAGTTCTTAGTCGTGTTGGGACAACATAGGGTCGTTTTTGATAAAGTAAGCAACATTTACAAGGTGCTATACCCTTTACACAGAGCCCTTGGGGCCAAAAAAAACTAGTTCAAAATAGGACATGAACTAGAAACAAAAACAAGACATGGACAGTCGATAGACTACATGCCGATTGAAGGATGAGGACTAGACAACCCCAAAATCTAGGGGGTTAGATTTGACTCCCAAAACCCAAGGCCGTGGTTTGGGGAGTCCCTTCTTTTTTCTCTGCACAACAGACCGGGAAGGATTGGAAGCAAAGTCCATCGAGCAAGGCGAGATGAGTGGTTCCTCAACAACCATCATGGAAAAAGAGAGCACGCAACGAAGCCCACAAAGTAGAAGAGGAGTCAAGAGCATTTAGAGGATCAACAAAAGTGTTCATTGAGGGACATGTAGGCTCTGTCGGCACAACGATAGCAGTATGGGGCAACACTGGTTCCACAGAAGGGATAGTTGAAGGAGGATCTTGGGGAGACACAATCACCAAGGAGGAAGGGACTTCCTCCACGGAGGGACCATCCAAAGAGGGATTGCCCACCGTGAGATGGTCTAAGAGAGCATCCTTCCACCAGGTAGCAGCGCCCTTGCGGCGAGCAATAGGGCAGCCAGAGGCCAAATGACCAACAAAAAAACACCTCCTACATTGAAAAGGGAGTCCCTCATAGTCCAAAAGCTACTTCCAAGGTCTGTCCTCCACTATCAAAACCACATCACCATGGAGAGGTTTGGAGATGTCCAAATCGATTAAAATACGAGCCACCATAGTATGCCCAAGATCCCAAGACGTAGAGTCTGCTTTCAAAAAGCAACCAATGGTGTTGCCAATAGCTTCAAAACAAGAATCCTTCCAAAATTGGAGAGGGAGGTTCGACAGTCAGACCCAAATTGGTTTGATGTTTAGTGGCTTCGTAAGAGGATTGAAGGAGCGAGACCAAGGCCGAAGGAACGATGAATGAATACCCCACATCCACCCCCTGTCCAACTTGGAGGAAGCAGAGGTTGCAATAAAAAACCTCTAGCATTGGAGTAGAGATCAATCTACCCAAAAACAATAGGTTTCTAGGAAACGGAAGCCCACTCATGGAGATCAAGAAGGGAGGGCCACAAGTCGTTAAACCTATAGACCACACCTTGATGCACATAAAAATCCTCATTTTCAGCAACCTCAGGTCCACAAACCACAACAGGGGATGCACGGGTGCAAGGCAAAGGCCAAACCCTAGCTAGAGTAGAAGGAATCTGGGAATGAGTATTTAATACAACATTGGAGAAGGATTTTCAATGGCTACTAGAAGCATTAGGAGGAGAGGGAATAGGGCCCCCGCCCAAACAATCCCGCTTAGCAATGTTTTCCTGTCCACCATCCAAAAGTTTTTTGTCCACTCTTGCTCATAACACGTCTTTCAAAGGATTCAAAGGACCCTCATTCGACTTCCCCTGCAAAGCCACATCTAAACTAACCCATCCAACATCGATATTTAGGTTTTTTTTCTTCCGTTGATCGCCCAAATAGCTCCTGCCCAATGCCATTTCAAAGTGATCAACAACATAGGGTCGTTGTCAACACATTTCACAAGGGTTTCAATGTTCAAAGCTAACTAAAAAATAACATGCAATTAGAAATAATGATTTCAAAAATTCATAAAAGTAGATTGCATTTCAAATTTTAGCAAATTTGTATTTATTTTAATGCTCTTTAAGTATTTTAGACTGGGTTTCAAAGGAAAAATCAAAAGATATAGAGTAACGAGAAGTGATACAAATAAATTTAACCTAAATGGACAATAATAACACACTTTCCGTCAACCATTTCTATATGTTTAAGCAAGATCTCCAAACCACCATTATAGCAAATAATATTTCATACATTTACTAGTAACAACAATGCAATCTTCAAAGGAAACAAATCACCACATGAGATTTTCAGATTTCATACAATTAGAACACTGTCAAGCATGTGCAAATTTGACATAAAATCTTACTTAAGTCCACAATTACCAATGAGATCTCACTATTTTGACAATTTAGATTGAAACAAAATATCCATACCATCACCATGATGCCAAATTTCAATGCATGCAACCCTTTGATTAAATCAATAATCCACAAAGTTAGTAGGAAAAATCCATGCTGAGATTTTATTGTTTGATTGCAAAAACTTACACCAAAATCAAATCACTTGAAATGATCCAGAATTTAAAATATATAGAAAAATAAGTTCCTAAAATTGTGAATCTAATAAAAATGCTAACTGGAACCACCTCTAGTGCTTGAGTCTTTAACTGAAAGAAAATTGAAATCTAAATAAAAGCATAACTAGGAGCATCCTAGTTTGAAGTTTAGTATATCAGGCTAAAATTTAGGAAATGAAAAGTGAACTGAAATAAAATTGAAGTATGATAATTGTTCATCCAAAATTCCAATGCCTTCTTTATCCTTGCATGTGGGTGTGATATTTGACACTATCATTCTTCACAATTTCCAATACTAGATCTGGTCTTCACCCTTGGGTGTGGGATTTGACAGATGTTTTATTAAAATTAAAAAAAAAACACAAAAAGTACTAGCAATAATAGCATTCCTATTTCTGGTCACTTGCAGAAGTTGTTAGTGAATGTAGACACTACTTCGTTCATTCTTTCCATTGGTGGTCCTTTGTGAAATTGGATACTAACATTTTGATCAAATGCAGTCTTCTCCATTTGCTGTTGTATTTGGGTGAAGGTTTCCGATTCCTCCTGAAGAGATTGGAGCTTAACCTTCTTATTAACCATTTTGTCTATGCTTTCTTATGTGACCTGCTCTTGCATTTGGCTTTGAACCTCTTCAATCATTCTTGCTGGCTCTCTTACCAACACAGGAGTATCCTAGAATGTGCATCCCAAGTCTTCTATTGCTTGGAAAATGTTGTCCATAGCTTGTTTAGCCTGGCTCCTATCATTATTGAACTTGCTTTTGCACTTATTCAAAATCTTGACTCAAAACTCTACTACTCTTATCCATATTGGGAGTTGATCCTGCTCTCTGTCTTCTATTGCCACAACCTTCAATAGTTCCTCCATCTTAGTCTCATCTATTTGATAAATAATAGGGATGTAATCTTTCCAAACTAATAATTCTTCATCTATGCTCAACTCAATTTGCTGGGCATAACTATCTTCATTACTAATGAAGTGATAAGACTTTATTAATTGCTTCAAAACTTGGTCTACCAAACCCAAAAAATCTTCTTTCCATTGCTATTCTGTGAGAATCCAACCATCTAGGTTAGAATGCCCGACCTCTCCCTTCAATGTAACTTGTTATGTGGACTTAGGATTTGCGACATCAACAGGTCCAATAAGGTTACTTATATAGGCCATGAGTCATGGTGCTTGGGCTTTCAACTCTTCCTTTGTATTCACATCCTTTTGTGTTCTCTTTAAAATTGCAGAAATAGACTTTTGCAGGGACTGTTGTTCTCCTTCCCTGGTTTGCACACCCAGATCCACTTGCTTGATCTAGTAGTCATCATCAGTCATCTTCGATTCTAATTGTCTGCTAGAGGGACAACTATCTCTAGTGTCCTTTTTCCTTGATCATCCACAAAGATAGTGGATATTCTTCATGCTCTCTTCCTCCTTCACCCTAGAGATTGGAAGGCTTCTAATATAACACTTGAGCTTTGCTCCAAGCTCTCTAGATAAGTCCACCGTCTCTTCTAAATTGTGTGGTTTAATCACATCGGTATGGGTGTGGATGTTTCTCTCTAAGGAGAACTAATGACCTCTATGTTGGGATAACCTTCAACATTATCCTCATGTTCTTTCTGTTTAGACCTTTGAAGGACATTTTATCCTTGGACCCTTTCCCAATGCACTTCCTTTTTATGAGGCTACTCCTTATATGTATCTTTTGTTTGATCCACTTCCTCTTCAAGAGGTTGTTCTTACACCTTTTCTTTAGTAATTTTGTCTTCAACATTAATATTTTCAATATTCCCCTCTCCAACATTAACATCATTAGTATTCACCTCCACCTGGAATTCTCTGTATGCTCCTTCTCAATGTGCACTTCTACATGTGTTTCTTTATTACGGACCTTCCCCATGTGGGTTTCATCCTGTGCCTTTTATTCTTGAGGAGTTTATTTTTCTATCTCCCCTTCCTCCAATGTTGTGTCAACTAGAATTTATTCCTCCTGAGGTGGTTCACTTGTTGGAGGAGTAAATGGTGGCTCTTGAGATGGTGGAGTGGGAATATGTTAAGGAAACGTAAGGGGTGAAGGTAGTGGTGATTCATGAGGTGGAGTGGATGAATATGTTTTCTCAGCTTTTCTCTGAGCAACTCTATTTTCAATTGCTTTCTTGGTTCTCTTTTTCTAAACTATTCCACTTCCATCCTTAGCCTCTTCTTCACTTGAGGGTACATTTATTGGATCTCTTTCCTTTCTTTTCTTTCCTGCTTCCTTGGAAAGTTCTCCTTTCTTCTATTCTCTTGCTGGGGCAACAAAAACAAATGGTTTTTCCTTGGCAACTGATGGGGTTTATTCTTTAGTAGTTGAGGTTGATGAACTTTCCCCTTTCTTCTTCTCAACTCCCTTTGTAGGTGCTAGTAACTTCATCATGGGTAAGGAATTTTTAGCCATCTAAGGGAGCATGTTACAACTTATTGTGCCCGATCCTTAATGTCATCCACCTCCCTAATTGAGCAATCTACATTGAAAATTGTTTGCTCATACACTTTTTGGCCTAAATAAGTGGGGTCAAGGACCTTTCCATCATCTTTCTATTCTTTTGAAACACTGCCCTCTGTGCAATGCTTTATCAAATGAACTATTAATCAACATTAATCTTTCATTTTGATGTCAAATTCCTCTTCACATTTGGCCCAATGATCTTTAATTTTGGGCTCTTGGATGAAATATGCGCCCATCACCTTGTTGATCTTGCCAATAGGATCAAACCTATTCCTAGCATCATTACAATATAATTCAAGGACATACTTTTTCATTTCAACATCAACACCTTTGGCATTCTACATATCAACACATGAGTACACTCCTACTTGGATAGGAAAAGTGTATCCA
>VDFB02353493.1:389951390-390071688 GCA_007258455.2 Sequoia sempervirens
CTGAAGGGACCATAGAACTATGGCTTAAGCTTTTCCGATCCACTCTTTTTAAGCGTGGACTACCTATAGGGCTATAATCTCAGGTATACTATTTCACCCACCTCAAAACTGCATCTTGTATGATGTTAATCAACATGCATGTTTTCCTGATTTTGTACCTGTTGCAAGTTCTCTTTCAAAGATTTCATTATATCCTGACTTTTCTGTAACAAATCCCCGACCTTAGGCACTTTGCTGTCCCCAAAAAGCAAATCAATGAATCTTGGAGCTTCATATCCGTACAATGCCATAAATGGCGACATCCTAATAGAAATGTGGTAAGTGGAGTTATAACAATATTCACCAAGGTGTAACCATTTTACCCATGCCTTCTGCTGCCTTGATATATAGTTTTGGAGGTACCCTTCCACCCACTTGTTTACTATTTCCATTTTTCCATCAGTCTGTGGGTGATAATTGGTACTAGGAGTGAGCTTAGACCCACTCAACTTGAAGAGTTCTTTCTAAAAAGGAATTCGTAACTTGCTGTCCTTGTCACTGACTATTCTCCTAGGCATCCCATGAAGCCTAAATATCTATCTGAAAAATAGATCAGCCACCTGAGATGCTGTATAAGAAGTTGAGAATGACAAAGAAATGGGAAAATTTTGTTAACCTGTCAACCACAACATATACACAATCCTTGCTCTGAACTTTTGGTAGCTTGATGATGAAGTCCATAGAGATACATTCTCATTTCTGATTGGGAATAGGTAGGGGCTGCAACAACCTAGCTGAATAGGTATGCTCATTCTTGTTCTGTTGGCATATGGGACACTCCCTAACATATTTAAGGACCTCATTTTTGAGTCTTTCCCAAGTAAGTCTCTTTTGGATTTGCCTATATATTTTGAAAACCCCAGGTGTCCAACCATAGGTTCATCATGGAAAGTTCTCAAAATTTTTGCCTTAAGTCCCGAACCAGGTACCAACTAAATTTTCTCGTTATAGAAGATCAACTCATTAGTCACTTTGTACCTATCATCCTATATGGTGCCCTCAATGATACCTGCAGCCCAATAGTCCTTAGCATACTCCTTTGAAATCATGTCTCTCCAATCAACAGTAATCTCTACCAATGAACACAAATAAGGTCTCTTGGATAGAACATCAACGACAACACTTCCTATGCTAAAAAAATAGGAGAGAAACATGCAAAATACTATCTAACAATTTCAAAAGAAATATCCTCAAGGACAGTACCACAATGACATAGTGTCTATCTTGGGAAAAAACCGCCTCCAAATATTCAACCAATGTATTCACAGTACCAACCTAGTTACAATACATCAATATGCTCAAGCCTTCACAAGAAAACTACCAACACAAGCCTAGGAAAATTTTGGTAGCATAACTCCCTACAAAAGCTACATGATACTACATCTCCATCCTAGGCACCAATATATAGAAGATACAAAACAAGAAACCACATATGGTAAACCATAAACCATGGGACAATACCACCCAAAAATGGTGACCAAATCTCTACAAGGAATTCCATCACCCAACTCCCATGATGTATCAACATGCTAATATTAGAAGATCATCTTATACTCTCATAATCCTTCATAACCAACTCACCAATTTGGGCGCTCCCTTTTGGCTCCCGTATCTCCATTTAAAGATGCCTTGTGACACATCATTCTTACATGTCATTAGTTTTTTAAAATTCAAGTCTATTATGCAACCTCCCTCTTACATGCTGTTACACATCATAAAAATATCTTAAACCATATAATGCCATGAGATACTCTTACAACATAAGATGCTTTTACAACCTCTTACACATGTCATGAGATATTTGACGTGTTGCGAAAATGCCACCTCAAAGTGGGATGCCTCTTTTCACGTGTGGACCATAAATAATTAATAAAACAATGAATAAATAAATGTAGAACATTGGGATGCAAGGTTGATACACCTTTCCCCACAAAAAATTCCATGGTTAAGCATGCTTTCGTCAAAGTAGTATTGGGATGGGTGACCTAATGGAAAATCCCGATGCTTCTCTTGTGTGAGCATCAACTAGATGAGTGAGTCCTAAGTGGGCCACATGCTCATGAGAGACGGGTTCTTGTGAACCATTACTTGTGAAATACGAGTTGATAAAAATTGACTAAAAAACTACATAATTGAATCTTGATTAAATATCATTAAGTACCATATAATATCAATAGTATCCTAACACTAGTAAATGCTATGGACTATGATACACCGTTAACCTATAGTATACATTGGGATATGTGTGGTCAACTTGTTGCTAGCATAATCTTTGATTAAGTCATTTACAAGTCCCTAAGTATAATTATTGTATACTAGGTTGGATTCATAGGGATCATGATATTAACATTACCTAATGATGTTTATAGGAGGTAATGAGTAGTAGTTAAGCATCATATTGCAAATTGTGTTCTTATTGAAGACTTTGGAGGTTTCCCCCTCAAAGTAGCTTATTATTAAGTGCCTTCTCTTGTGTAAGTAATTTCATTACAAGTGGTATTAGAGCATGATTTTGGCACTTAGAAGGCGAAAGCAAAGCAAATTCTTTTGATCTAGGAGGTTGTGTTGTCAAGCACACATCTCTCTTATTTTTGCAAATGTGTTTTTGAAATTTGGAGGGTTGATCAAGGACATATTGAAGTAGTTATAATATAGATTTGAGGTCATTTAAAGCATTTTTGAAGTAGTTATTGTAAAATTAGGGTTTTCATCAAATTCGCTTCCAAGGCTGCAAAACATTAAGTTTCTTGGAGATTTTTCACCAAATTGAGGGTTATACTTAGCATCATGGTGGGGGATTTAACAAGATGGAAGGGAAGGAATGAGGTGAAACTTGGAAAGTATCATGACAAATATGATCCAATATTAGAAGAGATGAATCCTATGGATGTTGAAGCTATATCATAAAGGTAGAAACCACCAAGGCTACAAAGGAAATATTTTTGGTAATGGTTGGATTAGCTACAAAAGAGGAGATGAAAGGGACCACCAAGAAAGAAGATATTGATGGGATGCTTAAACAAGTAACTTCTATCAAGATTTCTATGGACTCCTAGTAAAAGCTTCACATGAAAAGTCTTGGGATGCAAATGCATCTTTTAAGGGACATGAAGCTTATTGGTTTGACTTTGATCTAAAGAAAGACCATCAACCAAATAATTCTATTGCTAGCTCTAGACACTTCATGCCAAAGACAGATACATACAAGTTTTATGACAAGGATCCAATCAATTGGCCTTGCCAAATGGAGTAGTTCATTTAGCTTCATCATGTTCCATGCCAATAGAAGTTTCTAATGGCATCATTATATATGGAACCAAATCAATTCATTTGATATTGTTGGCTATGTTATGCAAAGAAAAAGAAGGGATTTATGGCAAGGAGCCAACCAATTGGCTTTGCCAAATGGAGCAGTTTGATTTTCATCACATTCCATGTCAAGAGAAGGTTCCAATGGCATCATTATATTTAGAATTAGATAAATTCATTTGGTATCGTTGGCTATTTGATGCGACGAAAAAAATTGATGGGTTGTCATATGGTTTGTTTTCCAAGAGGAATTCATGGCACATTACAACAATAGTCTTATGGATAGCTACTTCAGCTAGATTACCAAATTAAAGAAAATAAGTACAATCAAAGACTATACTCAACAATTTCAAACCTCGTCTTTAAGAGTGGAGCATGTTATGGAGGAAAACTTGAATGAACTAGATCTAGGGGATCTAAAGGATCACATCAAATATCGAATACTTGTGTTCAATTTAACTTCTATCTCCCAATCAATCATTATGGAATGGTAGGTTGAGGAAAAGATTTTGTCAAATAGAAGATAGGAATTCACCTACAACAAAAATTGGAGTACCCCTACATTTTCGTTTCTCCACCTACTATGTTAACGCCTTAACAAATTGAAGAAAAAGGGTAAAATGGCTATGTTTTAACTATGAGAGAAAATATAGTCCATGACATAAATGTGCTGAAAAGAAGTTGTTTTACAGTGAGGGTACCAATGATGAAGAAAAGGATGAAGAAAAGGCATTAGTGGTTTTAGAGGAATCAAAAGACTCCCCAACTATTTCATGTTGTGTACTTTCAGGTATTAGCACCTCACAAACCCTCAAGATAGTTGGTTTCCTAAAAAATAGAAGGTAATAGTATTAATTGACACAAAAGTACTCATTCATCAATGATAAATTGGCAACATGATTGAACTGTTTCGTTTATCGAACTCTAGAATTTTAGGTCATTATTGTGGATGGCAATATAGTTAGTTCTTGAGGGAAATGCCCTAGTGTTAGACTCACTATGGGAAACTACATGCTAGATTGCCCTATGTTTGCTATTACCATGGGTAGAGCATACATTGTTTTAGGAGTCCATTGGCTCATTACCTAGGGAATGATTGAGATGAACTTCTAGGAACTACTCATGCATTTTCATTCAAAGGGGAGGTCATTTGAACTAAGAGGGTTATGTTTAAAATCTCCATAGGTTGCAAACTCTCATAAAAACACAAGATGCTAGGAAAGGGTGTGAATGGGGTTTTAGCACAATTTTTTATATTAAAAGCACAATAGTCAAAGGTTCCTACACCGCCAGATTTGTAGGTAATGGTAGATGGACACTCGAGTTTGTGAGGATATGCCAAAAGGATGGCCTTCAAAAAGAGATCATGATCATGCTATTTCATCCTAGCCAAAATTACTAGAGATTGATAAGGAAGGAGGAAGTATTTTGGACCCCAAAGTGATCCTCCAAAATCACACTAAAAGTTTGCAAATGAGGGTGACTGTAAAGTACTTGATCAAGTGGAATAATTTGGCGAGTGAAGATGCAACAAGGCAGGACCAAGAATTCTTGCAGAAACATTTTGGGATGGCCAACATCGAGTACAATGTTGGTTTTAAAGGGAGTGCATTGTGGCTAGCATAATCCTTAATTGAGTCATTTATGAGCCCTAAGTATTATTATTGTACTCTAGGTCAGCCTCATTGGGATTATGATACTAATATTACCTAATGATGCCTATATATAGGAGGTAATGAGTAATAGTTAAGCATCATATTGCGAATTGTGTTCTTATTGAAGACTTTTGGAGGTTGCCCCCTCAAATTGGCTTATTATTATTAATTATTTGTATCATATATACTATTACATTCTTTTCTTGTGTAAGTAATTTCATTACAGATTATTAATTTCTTCAACATGCTTGACTGCTGCTCTCAGCCATCCTCAGCTGTTCAGTCATCTCCTATCTCAAGAGCACTCTTGGTTGTGGGTGCATTGATCACGACCTCAAAAGTTCTTTACAAGGACCCAATCAAGCATACTTATGCTAAGGAATAAGTGGATGAATAATACAAAGGATTTTGAAAACCTTTCACACAAAGAGATTGAAGATGAACAGATTTATGGTAGTTTGGTTATGCTATTTTTTTTTCCCATATGAAACAATTTCAACCATGGCCAAAGTCATTTGGGCATCTTGTTCAATGATGATGGTTTGACTGCAACTGAAATCATCAAACAGTTTCAAGTGCAGTCGAAATTGTCAACTTTGGATGGTTTTTCCAATGGTGTGGCTCTAGGAAATTGAATCATCTTTGAAACCCAGTGCACTTGCTTCCCATGTTCTGTATCTGATTTTGCATCTGTGCCTTTGCCAATTTTTTCTGGATGAGGTTAACAACATTTCTTAAGTCCTGTCTCATGAACTAAGAAGTTTGGATACTCAGCTCAACCAACTGAACTTTATGATTTCCAAGATTCATTCTGGCTCAGATATTTACTTCATCAAATTCATCTAGGGCTAGCATTTGGCCTTGTGAAATGAGGTAGGCCTCACCAAAATTGGATGCCTGTATTACTCAAATTTACACATGAACATGCCTTTTGAGGATTTCAACTTGGAGCTGCAATCAAACTTACATTGACAACATGAAAATTAGTTGGTTTTAATTGAGATTTGGATATGCTATTTTATGAGGATATGTATTTTATTTAATAACATGTTGGATGTATTTGAGTCCAGCTTTTTAGTCACAAGATTAAGTTTGACAAAAACAATGGGTGGTTCTTTGGCTCAGGTTCAGGAATCTAGATCAGCTTATGCCGAGGATAACAGAAACCAGCAATCCCTTATTGGAAGAAGGGAATTGGAAGAATCGTATTCTTTTTCAGCAGTTATTTTACCGTAAGATTACTTTATATTTTTTTACTCTCTGTGTTGTTCTTTTTCATTTGGTGAATTTTGGGTGAGATTATGGGCTGCCCTTATTGCATTGTAGATAATCTTGAACCACATTCTACCATCGGCTGATGGTTAAAAACTTAAACCCATTTGATTTGGTCCAAACTCTGATATAGCAATATTTATAAAACCGCAATCTCATCATATGTTTGCTGGACCTTTTTAATAAATTATGCATTGGCCACCAGGCTTTAAACTTCAATACCCTGCAAACTTATCATGGTATAGCCAACAGGTTTAAGGATTTTAGTATTTTAGAGATGGTGGAAGTTGTTGGGAATATTAAATTTAAAATGTGCTTGAAATAATTGAAAGTTCATGTTTCTCTTAGAAAAATCACAAAATCAAATTAATTAGGCAATACTGATTTATTGATAACAATTTCATATTGCAATGTCCCCAATCAGGGATACTAAGAAAGTTATACTATTTTTTTTATATTTTGATTTGGAAAATGTAAATAAATACTGAAAATAAATGCTGGATGAAGTAATCAAACCCTAGGCTGGAAATGAAAGCCAACCATAACAATTTATAATTTAATTTGATAATTACTGAAACTGAAATTGAATGCCAAACCCTAAGCAAGCAGTGCGAATCTTATATTAGTAAAAACCTCAGTAAAAAGATAAATGTTAAATCCTAGCATCAATCTAATCAGCAGTTAATGATAGTAAGGATTGAATAAGTGTGTTCATATCTAAATAAATGTTCAACACAGTTGCATACAGCTGACCGAATGGAGTGAAGATTGAAATCACCCAGGTTGGGAATTGGCACAGTCAAATAAGGTCTGAAATCAGATGCAGTGATCCCCAGAATGGCCTCTAAAGTGGATGATCTGCCTATGGCGTCCATGGGAAGGACTTATGACTTGAGGAAGAAGCTGCTATTATTGATTTTTGCAAGGAAAAGGGCTGCGAATAGCTTCTTCTGATTAGCAACAGGTCTGTGGTAAAGGAAGCAAGCAGACCAGGCCCTTCAACTTGGCAAACCCTTGAATTGGCCAGCGACGGGTCTTGTTGACAGCCCTCAATACCAGCCACTGTAGTATGCCTTCAGCGGCACCTCAAATGGTAGATTAGGCCCTGCAAAATTAACAACAGTCCTGCAATTTGTCATGCCCCTGATTGCAGCCTGCACAGAAATGATAAAATAATCGCTGCCAAAGGGGGTCGATGAAAGCACAGTTAAGACTTTAATTAAATGTACTGTCATGCCCCATGTAAACAAATAAGTCTGCAGCATTTCATAAAATTGTAGCACTCAAGATCACTGCCCATAGCCCAAATCATTATATTATCGATTAGCCATACATTAAAGTGCATCATGGGCAGCGACTTCTACAAAGGAATTATAATTAACAATAACAAAGGAGTTAAAGGCAGTGATAGGTGATGAAAAGGCGTGTCCCATTTCTAAGGTAAGGCTGTGGGTGAAAAGATGTGACTTCCTCCCCAATGGAAGATATTAAAGGAAGAAGAAATCATTTGTGAGAGGATCATTGGATCAATTAAAGATCAATAAAGCCAGCAGATTGGAGAAAGGAAAATAAGGATTGGAACCTTATTGGAAATAAGTATTATTTACTAGCAAGAGATTATTGTAAGTCTTTAATATATATATATATATATATACGGTTATGCAATAATGATGCTTACAACAATTATTGATCCTTATAAGTAATTATGATTCTTCCTTTATTATAATATGGATAATAGATTCTTATATTAATCTATTTTGAATTTAGAAAAGTGATTGGAAAACAGGAAGGCCGATCAACCTTTCAAGTTCATGAGAGGTGAAGGCCTAATAGACCCGCCATCAAGTATGCCACCCTTGAGATGGAGTGCTCGTGGGTCGGTAGGCAAATGTGTGCTCCTGAGCTTTGTGGAAGGGAGGTAGTCTTCATGATCTTATTAAGCACACCACCCCGAGATGCAATGCTCGTGGGTTGGGAGGTGAATGAGTGCTCCTGGGCTTGATCAAGGAGGATGGAGCGCCTCCAAGGTGGATTGAGGGATGGAAGGGCGGCCCACCTTCCATGCTCTCATAGTACAAGGGTGACCAACCTTGAGACTGTGGTTTGCAAGAATTTCAATGAATTCCTAATGAGGTTATTGTGGGGAATCCACATTGGAATGGCTATTACATTAATTATAATTTTGATGTGATTAATGTGCATAGATATCATGATGTTTACTAAGGACTAATAATATATATTATCATGGCTTATGAGCTAACATCAATTTCTAGTGACTAATGTTGTGTGTAGGACCTAAACCAGGATTCATATCTTATAAAGGGTATTTCAATTGGTAAATTTCCAATCTTAATGCATTAAATTTCTTATTTTGGATTCCAATTGTGCTTTTAGGGAAAAATCTAGGAATATCCTAACTAGGGGACATTACTATGGTATCAAAACCTTGATCTGCCATCTTGAGGATCAAGAAGGGTAGTTTATGCAATTAAGCGAAAGGACTCAAAGGGATTTAGAAAGAGAAAAAAGGAAACTTGTGGAAAAAGGCAACCCTAACCAAAACAACAAAATGAGTGAACAACTAGGAAACAAATTGAGGGCCTTCATGGAACAAAATGAAAGAACAACTTGAGCCTTCATGGAGCAAAATGAAAGGACAAATCAAGTGCTCCTCCAAACCTTACAAACCATGAATAATACCATCAATGCCCTTGAGCCCAACCAAACAAATGGGAGAGATGTAAACTCAAACCACTCAGAAAATAACAACATATCACCATTAAGGTCAACACCTAGGGAAACAAGACCCTCTTTTCTACCTAGGGAAGGGCCAGCTAGAGAAGAAGAAGAAACTAATCCACAAATCAACGAATTTGATGAAATTGTTGTAGCCTACTCAAGGTTAGACCTTGAAATTAAGAGGGATCTCCCATTTGAGGCATATCATGATACAAGATCGCGAACTACTTGTAGAAAGGGAAACAGGAAAACAAATAAAAACTTATGTCAAAGGGTGAGTAAAATGACTCTCCCCAACTTTAATGGGTTAGGAAAGGTCACGACACATTCATGGGTCCAAAAATTGGATACCTACTTTTCCCTTAGTCCCATGACATAAGAAGATGCTATCAAGTTTGCCATTTTACATCTAGAGGGGGTTGCACATGATTGGTGGCACCATGGCATTATTACACAAGGACACCAAAATATAACAACATATGATGAGTTCACACAAAAGCTCATGGATCGATTCGACCAAAAACACCCCGAGAAGCACTTCAAGGAATTAACCTAATTACAACAAGAAGGGTCTATGGAGGACTATGTTACTAAATTCCAAAGGATCTCCATCATGGTACCAGGGATTACAGAGAAAAGACTAACATACCTATATATTGAAGGGCTATTAGAGACAATTTGAAGTTTGGTGAGTGCTTTTGACCCCACAATCCTCCAAGATGCTATTCAAAAGGCCCTACGATTGGAACCCACATCAATAAAGGAGAAGAGCCAACCCAAGAATATGCCATCCAAATCACATAACCAAACTCCCTATAAAAGAAGTTGGCAACCCAAGCCATTACCTTCTCAACACAACCGACTTGGGAAGATAGGATAAAGCTCCAAAGGCAAGGATTGTGTTTTAAATGCAAGGGAAAATGGGAGATAGGACATAAGTGCCCAGGACAAGTGCATAATCTAGAGGCATTATCCGATGAAGAACTATGGGAAGAAGAAAGTGAAACTCCAAGCAAGAAAGGAAGGTTCGAGAAAGAAGACTATGGAACCCTAGCTGCAATCTCAAAAGCATCCAGGTACCACCCTGTAATGTCCCCTTCCAGTTGACATCTCTCAGAGCTTATGATTAGCCTATTATGCGACCCTTGTAGGCTGATAGGTTGGATAGAGGGTCTTGTTGGAGCTTGGCTTGGCTTTGGATTTGTCAGAATTTACCAGTTGGCTTTCGTTCGGGGTCATTCGGACATCTTTTGCCTGACTTGCTATTTTTAGTAAGTTAGGTCATTCAGCGGAGCACCCCTGCTATTTTTAGCAGTATGGTTTGGTCATGTGCAAAATCAATCACTTATTCACCAGCTTCAGACGGTTCGTGAATCGGACGTATTTTGAGGGAGATATTAATATTTTAATTGTCAAATTAAATATTAATTATTTGAAGCTTATATTATAAAGTTATAATATTATTTAATATTATAACTTAAGTGATTTATTTGAGGGGTCGACCAACATTGAAGAGGGGCCACTTCTTAATTATATTTTATAATTAAAAGTGCGTCGAGACTATTGAAAAATTAAAAGTTAAAATTCAACTTTTATTTAAATGATGCCTTTTGAGGAAAAAGTCGACCCTCTTGATGATATAAGGAATTTTCATTGTGAAGAGCTGATTATGTTTTGAAATCGAATTTTTGACAAGTCTTTCTTCTGAGAACAGAGCCAAGGGTTCTAGTTTTCATCTTGCATTGGAGAACGAGCCATCTTCAGTGTGTGCAGTTCAGAGGCTATGAGATATCAGCTGATTTATTGCCTGTCAGAGAGATAACTTCATCCAGAGGTTATCACAGAGCTTCACTCATTGAGTTATCATTAGGTTTTGGGTTTGGAAATCATCTGGGAAGGGTTCTTCAGCATTGGTGTCCATTTTCCAAGTTCCAGACATATCTTTAAGTTCCGTACAGATTTGTTAATGCTGTTGTTGAGCCGTACTAGGCTGTTGCTGGGCCGTACTTCCTTGTACCAGGCCGTACCTCTCACACTGGGAAAAGAACTTCACCTTTGGGCATTGTGTCTTCACCAACAGGGGCGCATTTTCATCTAGACTCATTCTGGATCATTAGACGCAGGGGAAAGTTGGAAATCCATGATGGGCGTATCATTTCAATAGCTTCACAGGTGGCTGCAACAATCAGGTTTTCATCAATAATATTGTTGTTTTTAGTTTTGCATGTTACCAGATCTTATCTGTAATCGATCTAGAAGGTTAATAAATTGACTGGCAGCATTGGATCCCGTAGTTTCCATCATTATTGGCATTGTAATAGTTTATTTACATTTTAAAGCAATTTCTTTCAAAAATTGCAACTTTCATTTGTTCATGCAAAAACACAAAAAAACCAAAAAGTCCAAAAACAAGAAAAAACAAGTGGTTTCAGAGAAAGGGACAAAAAATGAGCATACTAGTGGATAGCGGTGCCACACACAAATTTATTGATGAAGGATTAGTTGCAAGAATGAATTTGGAAGCTGAAAATTTCGAGGGCTTTAAGGTAGCCATGGTGGATGGGTTTACTACCTCATGCACAAGAAGGGTGCTACAACTAAGCATCACCTTGGGAAGGAATCCAATTAAAGAAGACTTCTACATTGTAAATATAGGAGACATGGATGTAGTCTTAGGCATCCTATTAGAAGATTAATCTTTACTTGGTAAAGGTTATTATTTAATTATTTATTTGTAGCCACCTCCTTAAGAGGTTCTTGACAACTTGCACACACATAGATGAATTGTGGCATTCATTCAGTTGGGAGTTACTTTTTAATTCTAACTCCTCTTCTCACCTCTATATATTGAGGTGCCTCTCCTCTCATTCTTCATTCAAGCAAGCAAGCTTAAGGTTAAGTGCTCTCTCTCTCTCTCTCTCTCTCTCTTTGTATCATTCTTAGGCATTTTGCCTCCATTCATAATATTGGGGTTTTTTCTTGTTTTTTCCCCTTATCAAATTCTTGTGTCTCCTCTTGATGGTGGTGGTGCTTGGTTGAAATATTCCGAGCCAATTTTTTTTTTTTTTTCCAATTAACAGATTTCCAATTGCAGTGCACCCGTTAAGGTTAGAGGAGAAAACCAAAATGTGCAAGAAAGCAACTCTAACCAGAATGGCACCGATGATGGCGAGCATTGGTCAGAGGATCCAAAACAAACTACTTATGCTGTAACTCTAACTAGTATGGCGCCGATGATGGCGAGCATTGGTCAGAGGGTCTTCTATTCTAAATGCAGAAAAGAACTCAACGCCAAGTATGTGCTACCCAATCCAATGCAGAGTGAGGGGCGACCATATGACGGAGTGATTACAAAATTAAATGCTTGAATTAAATGATGGAATTGGAAATACTCGACACCCAGAATGTGCTTGCTGACCCAAGACGGGAGAGTAGCTACCATAGGGCGGAACTCTAACTATTACAATAATGATTGAAGAAGCTAGACTATTACAACAGCAAATAGGCAATATTAAAATAACAACTGGTCAGTACTACTGCCAGCTTACAACCTATCATTGCCTGCAAAATCAGAATATTTGGTGCTCTTCCATGGTGCATACAATAAAAATCCTCTACAAAGGTTATAAGGCAATCTTGACACCAACCAATAAAGGAAGATGCAGATTTCATAAACTGATGTATCAGATCTGCACTTTGTGTTACATAATCAGCAACTTACAAATTCATAGAATAGTTCGTAACTTCCTTAAATCTGACCTGAAAGAAGTGAGATAAAATGCAATGCACTCTAACAACAAGGGCGACCAAGATCAAACACTTAAACAGACCCCAAATGCCTTAAATGCAAGTAGCACGGAATTCAAGACAGCAACAAAGGGTACGGCCTGCTGAAAAGTTCGATCCTTCCTTAAAAAATAAATACTTAACATAAAAATCTGAGATTTAAACTATAGCTTCGCCTATCCTAGACAATGAGAAATGTTCAACACCCAGAACTCTTTTTTTGGTATTTTTTGACTTACGATTACAAACATGAATCTGCTGTATCAAATCAGCAACTCTAGAAAAGTATGAAATGCAAAAATCTGAACTTCAAGGCAATAACTCTACAACAATGCAAAAACTTACTATAAAATCACTCAAATAATCTAACCTCTCCACTAGGTGCTGTCTCTCAAGCACGAAGTCGAGCCCAGACTAAGAGGCATTCATTCCTCGAAGTAATTCCGCAACCATTTCGGCAGCATAACATTAGCATAGACCAAAGATGTCCAAATGATGAACCAAGTCTTCCTTATATCAATTCCAGCTGACTTCATGAAACCCTAATCTCATCTTCAAGTCGAAACCCTAACTCCTTCAATATGGCGTCCTTTTCCTTTTAACTCAATAATCATATTTTAAATGAGTCATCACCTTGATAAATGCGCCCCTTCTTAACCTTGCTTTGACTTAGGAGAATCAAATATTAAATATAACTTTAATGATGGCGCCACCCTTTGAGACCACTTTTTAAAACAACGTTAAGTCATTAAATCTAGGCCAAGGGGTCAACGTTAAAACATAATATTTAAAACGTGACTTTTTTTAATTAAATGACTTAACTTATCCTTCTGAATGTGCCCCAGAGCCAATGCTGAACACAACATTTAGACCAAACTGAAGCAGGAAGTCGACCGAGCTGAACCCAACTGGAAAGCTGCCAAAATTAGAATTTACTAAAAATAGTAAATTCCAGAAAGTGCTCTGAACGCCGAGACGAACATACCACTGCGAAGCTCTCTGAAAACCCAGAAAGAATCCGCCATTGAATCCATCATCTCAGAGCAATGACCTCCTCAAAAATAGGAAACCCTAATTTATCTTCCGTCTAGCCTTCGGGTTCCCAAGGAACGGGCCAACGGTCACTGGAAAGATCAGGTTTGAGAAGGGGACATTACATTGGTTTGGCTACTCTCTCTTTGGTAATCTTTTTCCTTAAACAATGCTCATTGATTAGTTCTTTCCTTTGCTCAATTTATTTTTTCCTTTCACATCCAATGGTTGCACTCCTTAGGAAGATACTACTGAGACTTCCAAAAGATGGAGCTTTGTTTTCAACACAATGGCCAAAAGGTGATCTTACAAGGTTTATCTCATAAGATTCCCAATGAAGGAACAATCAATCATAACAACTTAACATAGCTAACGATATACCTTGACTTTCAATTCTCAAATGGAAATCCACATATTGCCATCACTAGTTGTCATGAAAACTTAGGCATAACTAAAGATACAAAGATGGAATAAGATTATCTTACTTTCAAATTTCAAGATGTAAGTGCACATAGATATCATTTGGACCTAAGATTGCCAGTTTCTTAAAAGCCAACTAATAACATCGAAGTCTACAAGAATATTCCGAAATGATTTATCTAGTATATTGGTCTTATCCATAAACACCTCATTTGAAACATTGTAGAGTAAATCATTACTAGCATGTCAAGCTGGAATTAGAAATAATAATAGAAATCCAAGTCTAAAACTCAACCAAATTTTGATATGCCAAAACAATGATTTTGAGAGAATGTAATGAATACAACTCAAATCTTTGAACATACACATTTTGTTGTAAATCAAATAACAGATTTTGACTCTTGAGAGATCTTAAGAGAAATTTTAATAATTTGAGGTTTATGTTTTGAAATTTATCGTAAGATATATTCATCGAGATTCATTGAGGGGAACACACTTATTTCAACGAAGAGTAATCTGTTCGTTTTGAACAAGTCACCATGTACACTAAGACCATACCACATATGACCTATCCCACATTCATTGAAACAAGGGCGATGTATGGATCCACCTTGTAACCTACAAAATTGACCTAGTGAACTCTATTTTATGGACCAAATTCACTTCTACATTTAATATTTGGAGCAGATCATTTCATTCAGGAGTTTTCTTCTCCTAAGTCCTTTTTCTTGATTAAAGTTGCTCTACATTCATGATCAAAAACATCCGTATTAGGCATACAAGTACCTTAGATAAATTTGATACAAAACAAGTTACACCCCAAATTTGTTACATAAGCCTATGCTAAGTTACATTGTGGGCCCATAACCCACAAAATCCTAGGATCACTCACCTCTCAAACTTTGAGGAAAAATTGATATTGTTTAAATGAATCAGCTGAAATAAAACAATGCTTTCCCAAGATAGGAAAATAATCTTAGTATTAAACATGAGGATATGTCAAATTTTACAAGAGGAGTGACAACCTCCAATTGATTTGGAAGATTGGACAAGAATTGGATATTAGTGTAAAACTATAAAATTAAGTCCTATTGTTTGTTGTGAATGCTAAACTTTTGTACATCTTTCATTTTATTGGACTTGATCAATCCAATAATTTTGTAGTTAAGAATTATCTAGAAAATATGTACTTAGAAGGTTATAACACGTCATTAATTACCTATGAGTCTATGACAAGGGGATATATGTTGAAAGATGTTTGAATAGGTTAAGTGTTACAAAAACCCTATAAGCTATTTTACATCCTCATTAGAAACAAACTTGCCTAAAAATTTGTTGAATGTTTACAGAAAATGCGACAATGGTAATCAAGAGTTTGTATTCATTGCTTCCAATCCTTGTGGTAATGAAATGAGTGAAAACATGTCTTAAGTTACAGGTCTTGCCAGTTTCCAACTCTTGTTTTTGTTATTGAGATTTAGGCAATACAAAATGTCCAGTCGTTGACTACAAATGAAACATGAAATATATAGTTGGCTGATGTTGGTTGAGAACACCAATCTTTGGCAACTATCTTGTACAACTACCCAATTGTCGGGAACTAATTCCCGATTACACATTAATTTCTTTTTTCCGAACACAATAATATTTATTTATTTATATATTTTGCCAACTACACCAACATGTAGCAAAATTCATAATGTGTTTCATGTGTCTTGCCTCAAAAAGGCGATGTGAGAGCATAGGGTGATTAACGAATATTTGATTAGGTGGAAGGATTTGCTTCTTGAGGATGCTATGTGGGAAGGAGAGTAGGTATTGCAATATCCTGGTTTGTAGTTTCTTGAGGGCAAGCAATGCCAGGAAGGGAGGACTGTAATGTTCCCGACTCCCAAATAGTCACCACTAAGTTAATTTAATTAATTAAATAATAAATGGTCCTAAAAGTATTATTGTGGATGTTTATATTTAATTAATTAATGTTATAAATTGACTTTATTAAATAAATCTTTTTAAATATTAAATTAAGTGACTTTAGGATGGCAAAATATTTAATTAGTGGTGAAGTATAAAAGGCAAGTTGAGAAGGAAATTTATTATCTTGGAAAATTATTTTATCAAGGGAAAATTTGAAAGCACAACTTTCATGAACCTCAAAGACAGAAACCCTTGAGCAGGTAGGCTGGACGAAAACTCAATTCATCCATTGGGTGGATTCATTCTAGAGTCTGCAATAGAGCTTCATTGGGAGAAATTTGTGAAGTCTTCTATGAAGACAAATTTTAGAGAATAGTTTCATTTCAGAATTGACGATTGTTCAGGAGCTTGGTTTAAGAAAATTATGATGGAGGTTTGCGGAGGTAATTTCAAAGTTTGATATTACAGCTATTACAGAGGTAATGAATAAATAATTTAAATCTGCTAGCTGTGCCATTTAAGGTTGCTCATGACATAGTCAAATAGATTGGAGGATGGCTTAATTATCAATACCAATCTTGGCGATTGATTTAGTGATCATGTATCTTAGTCGCAATCATCCCTGGTACTGGACAACACATAAGCTAGAGGAAGTATTATTGTGATGTATAATATAAGTTTATAGTTGCAAATGTATAACTTGGAGTTCGATCGAAGTGGCAATTATATGTGTGGTGGTTTTGTTTGCTAGTGCTGTAAATGGATAGTTGATTATTTCTTCCAAATTTTTGAATTGTCGCCTATTGAACATATGTTTTCATTGATGTCAAAGGAGTAATGTCAAAGGATCATTGCTCTTGATGTCAAAGGTGCTCATTGATGTCAAAGGAGTAACACTAGTTGAATAGTGAGAATTAAAAGTGTTGGTGTCATCCACCTCCCAGGAGCATCATTTGTAGAAAATAACCTTCATGAGATAGAGAGAAGCCAAAGGCTACTTCACCAGAAGAGAGAGAATGAAAAATGAGATGATAAAATACATATGATACAGACTTTTAAAGCCGTGAAATAGGTGGCGGGTGAGAAACCTCCTAGCACGGGAAAAACTACTCGAAAGATTAAGTAAACCTAAGTAAGCTTAAGCGGGTAAATGGTAAAAACCATTTACTCCAACACCCCCCCTTAAGTGCAACTTAGGGAGAATTATTATGCAAAAAAGAAGATGCAATATGGGTCCCGGCTACACAACCATGTTAGGTACCCATTTACAATGCAAAAAAGAGATCTCTCGCAACCGGAGAAAAGGAGAAAAACCCTATGGGAAAAAACCCCTCTCCAAAAGAGAAAAATAAACAAAAATGATGTATGGATGGAGGACTCAATCACAATATGGGGTTTTCAATTCATCTTGCTATTACTGTTTTTGTATTTTTGGAGATTTTTCATAGTTGATTATGGGGTTTTTAATTCATCTTGCTGTGATTATGTTGAAAAGGGGAAACTATGAACAATGGAGAGATGGTATCATAAAACATCTCTGATGACTTCATTTGTTGCCACATTTATATAATCTTGTTCCCCTTCCTAGTACTGATAGTAAGAAAGTTGCATGGAATTGCAAAAGGGATCATGTCCTAGGAGTTATTGCAATGCATACTGATGATGCCACCTTGGATGCTATTGATCATTTTGAGTGTCCATATATTCTTTGGACTAAAATCTGGGAAATACATGAAGATCCTGATACTCAGCTATTCCGAGATGATCCTGTTTTAGATTGTCTTGTGCCTCTTCATTTCTCAGACAGGATACCCTATGATCATGCTACTATGCAGGAGTTTGAAGTTTTGGAATACTTTGAATCTTTAGATGAGGATAACGAGGGTTCTTCAGATGCTCCTTCTCCATCAGGGATAGTTGATGTACCTTCACCTTCAGTGATTCATTGTGCAGAGTCATTGATTGAGGCTCCGATCATTCCTGTTCTGCAGGACCATTCATTTTGTGTTGATGATTCATTGAGCACGTCCAGTGATTCATCACAACTAGTATTTCATTGTCTTCTTGGGTTATTTGCTCTAACAAAAAGTAATTGTACTGTTATATCAGAACATTTTGAGAACAACGAAGAAGACTGCTTGTAGTATGCTTGCAATATCATGCTTGTATCTATTCATGTTGATAGAAGTAATCCGAAAGTTTGATCCAAAATGTTTGTGGTCAGTTATCCAGGCAAAGAGATTTTTCTGGCAACATGTTCGTGATCTATATTTCCTTTTGGATGCGAGTTTTGGTTTGCAGTTTGAATGGAGAGTATGTCGACATGTCCTATCTTATTCCAGAGTTTCTGGATAGGAAAAAAGATTGAAGTGATAGAAGGTGTAAAATCCCCACTTGAAGAGTATCAAAGTTTTTACGATTTGCTTTGTTTGACAATGTAAACATTGTGTCAAATGGTTATCATCACACTTGTTTGAGCTGTTCAGAGGTTCTCATATAAAGATGTTAATTTAAATGCAGTTGACACCAACAAAGATATAAAGATTAAATCTCCAAAATTCGGTATTTATTCTATAATTATTGTAGACTAGTACAGTTATCCGGTTGTTCTAAACCTCAATCCTTGTTTACTCACAGGATGGAAACGATTAAAGCATTTCATACGAATATAGCCACATTAAGAATTCAATTGCATTGCATAGATAATCCTGACATTGATTGTTTAACTAATAATCTTCATTCCATAATTTAATACAAAAATTAATATAGGCTTTTTCTTCTTCCAGAATTCATAGAAAATTATTTAATATTATTTATTGCTGATTTGTAATAGATGTAGCAGCCTCAAAGCTTACTTCCCTAAGTCTCCATATCACCCGTGTCTTCTCCCAAAACGGTCTATAGTCTCATGTCTCTTTTCTCAGACTAGGTAGCGCTTCCCTAGTGATGCACGGCTTCAAGGATGGCGGTAGATAAGATAGAGTTAGGTGGCACTGAACCCCACAACTCTTCTATACTCCATGTCACCTTGCCAGAGGGAGTCGACTTGTGTCTGCAATCTCGATTCCTTAAAGAGCCGACTAGGTATTGGAGGCTAGTGGTAAAGATGCTTTTATGAACCAGAGGTGGTGGTAAGTAGAGTTTGGAATTCCTATGCCTCTCCAAATTGCCACGATTCTTCCCTTCACACCAAAAGTTGCGACCTCTTCAAACAATAGTTGCGGTCAAAGTTGGAGTTGTGTAGTTGCCTAGTGTGGCTTTCAAAGTCCATGTCACCTCCCTAAACTCCTGCAATGAATTTTCCATAGCTGCTATTTGTTCAAAAATTTGTTCAACCAACATACACTAAGTGGCTGGCTTAGTCAAGTCTTCATGTAATAAAATGGTGCGATATCCCTTTCCAATGAAAATGTGGTTCGGCTTGAATAATAATAACAATAATTAAATCCCTTACATTCTGAAAATGCCAAACTCTTTAGCTTCGGAAATGGCATCAAACACACCCATATATATCAAGCCTCCAGGATCAAAGCCGGAATCATTGAAGTGGCATGACTGGCAGGAATAAATATAATGAATGCTGGAGCATATAAAATATATATATCACTTGTCTAAATATAAATATTGATATTTTGATTATGGAATAATCAACGGCCAAGACTCAATATTATTATGGTTGTAAAATAACCTATTGTTGGAGTTAAAATGACACTGAGAGGGGGGGGGTGAATCAGTGTCTTATCAGATTTGACTAATTTTCAAAAATTCAAAACATAGCTCAGATTTGATCTCAATATTACTCTGATTAATGCATTCATGAATTGAATGTAATCATTCATAAATAGAATTGAGAAAAGTAATAATCCAACAGTGAACTGAAACTACAACATAGTAAAGCAGTGAGAACTCAGATGAACAAAGAGACAGAAGATTTTGCCGAGCGGAAAACCCTCCTGGGGTATAAAAACCACTCCCGAAATGCCTTCCAGGCTTAATCCTTTAAACAACTGTTCACAATGCCTTATAGGCTGATTTTTGAGCACCAACTCAAGGAGCACCAACCCCTCATTTTGAGACACCCATCTCAAGGAGTACCAACCCCTTAATTATGTTTTGAACAATAAAACTGACTTAGAGGATTTCTCTGTTTTCAGTTAAGCACATATCTCTCTGTTTTCTCATCTACAGAATACCCTAAGGATTCAATAATTGAATCCTTAAAATATTACATAGAGAAGAAATTTACAATATCTCTGCATCTTGTTATTTTATTGCAGAGTTTATCCATACATACAGCCAAGGAATGATAGTCTCAGAATTACAACAACAGAGCTGAAAACATAGTTTTCTGCTTCTATTTATACATCCTTTTTTAGGTATCAAGACATCAATGAACTTCGTGGTCAAGGAGCATTAAGTAAAGATAACCCATTTTGAATTAAATGCCAGAAAATTAACTGTCTTCAGGAGTAACGGCAGAACAAACAAGAGCCGTTTCACCCAGCAAAGAGCCGTTCTCAACAAATCTGAAACGCATGAGATCATTTCACTGCATAAAAAGCACAACTGCCCATCACAGTAAAACATAACTTCTAATGCATGAAAAACCATATTCTGTCAGGACAACATTTGCCACATTCGTAACTGAAATGCAGAGAGCCTTAAAATGGTGAATACAAACCAGTAAGTGCAGTATGAAACGCATAATAAAAAAATACCAGTCAAATCTGCAATTCTCATGGCTCCAATAACCACTGTCGAGCTTCCACAGAAACGTACCAAATAAAGCTTCCATATACCATTGATAAAGTCGTTACAGCCAGCAACAACAGAAGCATAAATTCTCATGATGGCGTCCAGGCTAGGGTTCCATACCCAGCCAAAAAGAATAATCACAAATTTTTCCCTAAGAACATTCTTTTAAATCGACCGAAGTCAACATTAACACCATTTGTTGCTATGACATTATATTGTCGAGGAGACGTCTTGAAGATTGTTTCATGTCATTTCGAAACATTCCAAATCACACCTGTTCGCCGAGACTTCCAGATCGTCCTGCTGAAGGCAACTTATAACGCGATGTGTTCTTTTAGTTTCGTTTGTTCATAGTCGCTGTAACATTCAGATATCGGAGAGACCTCATGTAGACAAGACTTTGTTTTGCCGAGAGCCCCTCGTTATCAAACTTGTCGCCATGACTTATCGTTCTCGGGGAGACCTCATATAGATGAAGCTTCGTTATACCGAAAGACTTCATCTACACAGAGTCGCTGAGACAAATCATTTTTTATGCCGACAAGGAGCCTTTTGATTCCATCGGCGAGACCGAGGTCACTCGCTGTGACCTCATACCGATATCGCTAACACTTATCGTTAAGCCTTTTGTGCCAAATCGGTAAGACACCACGAGATCGCCATGACATTTCATCAAAGCTATAACTCTCATCGATAAGCCTCTTCTATCGCTAGGACCTCAGCCCGATATTGCTCAGTTTGGCTGAAGTTCCCTCAAAGAGTTGTTTGGTGAGACTCGTCCCGAAAAATAGATAAAACCTTTTGTGCACGAGTCGGTAAGACAAGAAAGACTCACTATGACATTACCCTGAGGATGATTTCCTTTGCCGATATGCCCATTCTGAAGACGGTCAGGGAGACATAATAAAATCGCTAAGACCTCATCCCGACGGCCAAACTCATGCCGATAAAGCTTTTGTCGCCGAAACAACATGTGTGTCATGCCGAATGATGAATGCACAAGACCTGTGATCGCTGTGACATCAAATAAGTCTTGCCGATAGGCAAAACAGACTTATGCAAGCAGAGAAATTCCAATGTGCCGAAATGTGTATCAATGAGTAACCCCTTTTTTTTAAAAACAAAAAGAAGAACCACACAATTACCAGAAAATGTAATCCAGTGAAAACCACCTCTCTGCACATGGAACTCGAAGCATCAGTACACAATAAACTAAATCCATGAATAAGTGCAGAATATCAAAACCAATGGAAGCCATCTGAATGTAAACCAATGCCAAAGACATCAAAGAAGTGCCATAATAAAGCATAAGGATCCAGATTGAGACTGATCATCAAAGAGGAATAACTGAAAGAGATTTTGTCATCAAGGACGAACCATAAACACAACTGAGATCCAACACCAGTAACATTTCATTTCTGAAACTTGAACTCAATACTTTGCTATTGTCTAAAATCAATTTTGCAACTATAGATATAAATAAATATCACCTGGAAGCACCTCTATATATCACTGATAAATTCTTCAAAATTCTAAATAGTTTAAAATTTTTTCTTCGAAGAAGACATCACAAATTTTCCACAAATCGATCCTTGAAGCCCAAATGCAAATCTGGATTGAATCTGCTTGTAAGAGGATTTGGGTTTTCGTCCAAACCTCTGAACCTAAACTTGAGGGTTTTTGTGCTCCAGTTCCCAGGAAGCCAAGCTCTCTTGAAGTTCACAATCTCCCCCAAAAGATAATTTGCCACAAGATGCCAAAATGAATTGCCCTCATCTCCTTTTAAAGACTTAGCTCTCAATCCTCTAGAAGATTCCATTTCATTTAATATAGTGACTTTATTATTTTTTTAATTCACTTTATTATAAATGTCCCAATTATTAATTTAGGACAAAAATAATAATTAATTAATTAAATTAATTAAATAATGTCTGGTCAGAAATTGGGGACATTACATCCTCCTTTCCCGGAGATTGCTTCTCTGATACAACCAAAATCTGCAGTTCTTTCTTCCAGCAGTCCCCTGTGGGGCAATTTGTCCATCATGTGAATCCTTGGATCCAAAGCTTGGAAAGCATTGTCATTCAAACTCTAGGTGCTGAAGTAACAATTTTGCACACACAAATCCAAATAATTGGTTTCAATCAACAATGCCAAATCTGGAATTTTTGTGCTTAGCATTCTTGGACAGCCACTACACAACTTTGTGTGGGATCAAAAGCCTTGAATCAAATCTGAAAATTCTCCCACCTATTGGATTATAATTGGAAGAACAACTAGCTCAAGGTAGGAATCATTTTGTATCTCTAATGCTATCCCACACCTGACTGTAACTACTTTCAGCGCATCATCAACTAATACTTTCAAGACTATCTTCTTCCTGGCTGACTCCAACTCCAACGTCTGAAAGTCCTGGCTATATTTGCTAAGAGTATGCAGCCACCGAATTCCCAGGACAACATCAGCCTCACTAATTTGGTCATGAGCTACCATTTTTGATTCTCCACGCTCTTCCCCTTTGCAAAACACTGTACAAATTTTACCATCGGAAGAAGTGACATCATTAACAATATTGCTGTCCTAGTTTTCTTGAATTGTTGTAGACTCAAAATCAGCATCAACTTCCATTGGACTATGTACATATTCTTCAACCCGGCCATCTTGAAGTTTTTCCTTATGTATCTCATGACTATCTATGTTATTTCCATCATGATTGAATTGTTCCCTGATATTTTGGAGGTGTTTTTTTGCTTGAGCAGCCAACAACTTGGCTTCCCTTGCCCTCCTTAGCCATTCATCACACCTTTCTAGGTTCCTTACAACATCAATAGTGCTTTCTTGTGATGTGAAGACTTCCTTTCCTTCCTCATTTGCAAATCCAAAATCAGCTACCACTCCATATTTTGCATTGCAATTGTTTTGAATTGATGGTAGGACAATATTATACTCACTCAAAGAATCATAAAAAATGTCCATACCTTTAGCAATTACCAAATCAGCATGCCCTTCAACCTCATTGTTGTCATGAAGACTCATGTGTCCCTCACTTGTGGATGCATGGAGTGATTCTTCTTTTTCCATATCATCATCTTGCTGAAGTGAACTTGTGAGCATGATTTCATCTCTTTTAGGTTCTCCATTTGTATGACTAAGTGTCCAAACACCTTGATATGTGAGACAATGTTGTTCTCTCCTCAACTGATTTTTGCTCTTCCTAGGTTCACTTGTAGGCTGCAAAACACGAGGAAGAAATTATTCTTTCTTTTCTTTTTCCTTTGTATTGGTAAAATTATTTACCTTAGTGTCTGCTTTCCTTTCTACTGCAAAAAGAGGTACTAATATTTTAGGATGTTCTAACAATGTTGTTAGATTCTTGTGATATTCTTGAAAGACTTGCAAATATTCTGTCACGAGTTCCTGATTTGTCTTCATCTTTCACACTGAAACTAACCAACAATCAGCTGCAACTATTATAGATGAGTGCTGGACTCAACAAAGCAATATGAAATTAACCTCATTGTTAACCCCTCAGGTTGGCAGGATGCACAACTCTAATACCATTGTAAAATCCCCACTTGAAAAGTATCGAAGTTTTTGTGATTTGCTTAGTTTGACAATGTAAACATTGTGTCAAACAGTTATCATCACTGATGAGGATTCATAGAGTATAGGTTAGAGCATAAGATTTAAATTATTATTTTAATATTTGTTAGTTTTTATCCTATGTAAAAGGTTGAAAGTCAAATGTTAGTTTCCTAGTTGTTAGGAAGTTAGCATAAATAAGAAAATTGTTAGGAAGTTAGCATAAGTTAGTAAATTGTTATTTTGTTATCTTTTCCACTTCACATGATGATTTGGATGATACTACAAATCTTTAATTTTGACATACATAATACCTATATAATAATGTATTTTCCTCCTTCCATGGGTAGAATGGAAATACAAGTTTGTAGTCTTATATTTTGCAGAGATGAATGTCTCATTTTGTAGAATCTAATCTCTGTTTTGTAATGGCCAACCCCGTTCTATGATTTGACTTGAGAATTTTTTTGCTCAATATGTTTTTTAGTTAAACGGATGTGCCTTTTAACAAACTCGACTCATAACATTGCATATAAAATAATCAACTACAAACTGAAACGCATATATGAATCTGATAATCAAAGTCTGAACTTCTTTTACTATATTTGACTGAGATTTACAAGTTATGAGCAGCAAATACATTTCAGACTTATTGCATTTTCATACCGTGCTCTGTATAGGGCTGTCATGAAGTTGTTTACACTCAGAAAACAGCAGCTAGTCTCTTCTCCAATTTCAGAATGACAGCAAATAAAATCCGATATTCTAAACCTGAGATTCCAAGCTTAGACGGGTCTGAAACTATATTGCATATTCCAGAAGGCAGTTTTCAGACTTAATACCATGATGCCTAGCACAAGACTCAGGACTATATTGAGCAGATTTGACTCACAGGAAAGCATACAGATTTAGAGGAAGGCAATTAGCAGATTTAATACTCAAATTACTAACAGACTTGATATTAACTTTCAGACACTTCAATGAGCAGATTACATTCATTATATGCACTAATATGGCCCAGTAACAGCAATTACAATACCTTTCTTGAACTCAGACTTAGCAATGACACAATCAGCCCCTTATTTTTGTAGGAAGAACTGAGTAACAGCAATGAATAAGAATTACAAACAGCCCAGACTTGGAATATGAGTCGCCTAGAGAACACAAGAGCTCCGAACTGTTTCTCTTAATCACGCCTTCTCACTGAATGCTCTACCTGGGAATAGGCAACAGCAAGTCTGAAAATGGTTGGGAATGCAGTCACCAAACAATGAAATGAAAGCTCCAACAAATAGGTTATAAGCAGCAATAACCCCTCTGATTCTCACTCCAAACCCAAGATATCACTGCAAGATTGAAAATAGAATAATGCTACGCCCAGCTACAAGCCAATAAAGAAGCCCCAACATCGTAGCACGTCACTGTAGCGCGACACTGTAGCATTTACTGTAGCAGCAATAAAAAGCTTGAAATCTGATTGATAATGGCTGCCAATGATGAATACCTTAGGTCTGCAATAGATTAAACTTTCAACACTCAAACCCTCGATAAGTTCTTCAAATTTAAACACAAGTATGGCTCCTGAATGAAGCCACTTTGATAGCACTCTTCAGCTGATCTCTCACAACCTCAGATTGCTGCACATCGAAGAGTTTTCGTTCTCCAATGGCTGGTAATCTGCAGAAACCCTTGTTTCTCACAAACTCCAAAGCTCTCAATAAAAGACAAAGTTGAATAATCATATCATAATGAATTCTTTTTGCCCTTTGAAAGCTTATATAGCTTCCTTGAGAAAATCGACCCATTTTGGCTTTTAAAAATCATTTAAATATTATAATCTTCATCTTGCATTTAATACCATCTCATTACCTTGGTTTATGTGCACATAATCATTTAATAACATTAAATACACTTTTAATGTGTCATTGGCCCCTTTCGAATATAAAGTTAATTTATAACTTTATATTATAATCCCTTTTAATATAAAGTCATTTTATAACTTTATATTATAAACCTTTTTAATTAAAATCATTAATGACACATTAAATATTAATATCTCCATAAATATGCATCCGTTAGCCATGCCAACTGAAACCAAGGTCAATTTTGCCAAACTTTGAGTGATTAGACGCCTTGCCAAAGATAGTAACTCCTGATAGCTAACTTACTATAAATAGTAAGTACACACCACTGAGTCTAGAAACAACTGCAAAGGTCCAATCAACGGTCGATACTGCAAATATGCTCTGTTCAGGTGCCCTGCTAATATTGGAAACCCTGACTCCCAAAATAGTAACTTACTATAAATAGTAAGTGTGCCAAATTGAGTCAAATAACCTGTGCAAAGGCCAAAACCTGAATCCAGTTGAGGAGTAATGTCTCTAATCACCGGGTAACTGCCACACGGGACCCTCTATCCAGACATATTAGCCTACAAGGGTCAAGAATAGGCTAAATCCACCAAACTCTGATGCTCGCAAAATGGGGACATTACATGTTTGCTGTTTTTATTTTGCTTGTTTCCATATCAGTTGGTATCAGAGCATTCTCTGATCCATGGATTTGAAATTTTCTTCCAATCCATTTGATTTATTTATTGAAGCTCTCATCAATATGAGCTGATTTTGAAAGCTCTCTTCATCTGCATATGGAGAGATTTTTCATTAAAAATATTTTGAAAGTATTTTCTTGAAGAAAAAGTAAAGTATAATCATTTTTCTTTTAATTGTTTTTGTGAAATTGCTTTCAAAAGTCATGTTCTTTCATTAACAACATTTTATATACTCAATATATTGTAAAATGGTTTATGGGTTTTGAAGGTCTCAGTCTAACCTTTCCAAAACATGTTACGGTTTCAATTTTCATTACAGTTTGAGAAAGTTATCGCAATTTTAATACTGCTGCTACAACTGCTTAATTCAAAGGCAAATAGGCGGTTTTTGTTGGTGGTTTTGAATGCAAAAACGTGGTTTTAAGTGCAAAAACATGGTTTTCTTCTTTTTGGCATGGTTTTGCTTTTAAAAATAAAGAATCTATATTCTTTATTTTATAAAAGATTATTACAGTTTTGTCAAATATTTTAAAAATATATATATCTCAAGTTTTCCTGGGAGATTATTAATTCCGTAGATTGTGATTTGATTGGTATTTCACTTTGAAAATTTGTCAAATTGTGTATAGTGGAGTCTCAAACATCCATCTAAAGCAGTTTCATTTCAGCTATAAAGGATCTCTTGATTTAATTGTTTTAGTCAAATCCAAGTTTAGGAGAGTGTTGAACCTCATTGTTTGTCCATTTTTATTGTTGGGAGGTTTAAAATATTTCACTGGCTCTAACTCGCAATAACATGGCCGCTAATTTGTCCATTTTTATTGTTGGGAGGTTTAAAATAATTTACTGGCTCTAACCTGCAATAACATGGCAGCTAATTTGGCTGAGAGAGCTGTCAAACTTGCCAGTGTGATAAACGTATTGACTGATAAAGTCAATGATATTGCAGTTCAGCGGCTTTCTGGTCTTGAAGGCCATCAACCTCTAACCAAATGTGAGGTCAAAATCTATGATGGATCTCGAGATCTTGATGTGCTCTACACTTGGATTCTTGACATGGAGACATGGTTTTCCTACAATGAGATCCCTGATGATGACAAGGTTCCTTTTGCAAAGTTGAAGCTCTCTGGTGTTGCTAAGGTATAGGTCACTGAACGACAAAATGCTCAGAATCCTATCAACACATAGGATCAACTTGTCATAGTTTTGAAGGATACATTCTATCCTTCAAACTATGATCACGATGTGCATACCAAATGGCTTCGCTTGAGTCAAGGATGACAAATGTCTTTGCAAGATTACATCTACCAAATAAATCGATTAGGGATACTACTCCGAGTGCAAGATCTAGCTGATGCTCTCATCCTAAAGTTCAAAAGTGGTTTACATGAACACTTGTTTAGGGAGTTTAAATATACTACCCTGGCAACACTTGATGCTGCATTCAACCAAGCACAATTGGCAGAAGAAAAACTTGCTACCCAATCTCGAGCATCTCGGTCTTCATTTTCTGTAGATCCTCTAAAAGCTTCAAGTTCTCGACCACAACAAATTTTTTCTAGAGAGAAAAGTTCTCTTTCCTCTTCTTCTCATTCTACTCATTCTCCTTCTGTTGATACTGTGAAATCTGGTAAATTTTGTAACTATTGTAAAAAGAAGGGTCATGAAAAGTCTGAATGTTTCAAATTGAAGAAGGGTCTAATTGTACAGTCTCATGATGAGGACAAGAAGAATATTCTCATCGAGACTTTTGATGATGATAAGACATATGATGAGTTAAAAGGTAGACTCAATAAGGTCATCTTGATGAACCATCATTCTATTTTAGGGGGATGTGACAATTTGTTTGTCACTCATGCTCACCTAACACATGATTTCTCTGTGGATTGTATCATTGATAATTGTTCGAAAAAAAACTTGATTTCGAAGTCCATTGTTGACAAACTTCATTGGTGATGGATCCACATCCTCATCCATACTCACTTGGATGGAAGGATAGTGGTTCATCCTCACAGATCACACACACATGCTCTATGTTTTTTGCATTTGGTCCCAAATTCATTGATAAGGTCACTTGTGATGTGATCACTATGGATTGTTGTGGTTTGCTGCTAGGAAAACCCTATCAATATGATAGGAAAGCTCATTATGATGCTTTTAATAACACCTACACACTACAACAAGATAATAAGACATATTTAATCAAATATACTAAGAGCACCACAAATCTAGTACTCAGTTGCAGATAGGCACACAAAGCAATCAATTAGGCACAAGAGCTTGCATTAATTTCATAAGGCCACAATTTGATGTTTCTAAAACAAAAGTCACTATATCTAAACCACATTCTACTCTTGAAAAATTGTTGTAGTCTTATTCACATGTGTTTTAAGAGCCTAAGACACTTCCCCAAAACAAGCAATCATCACACTATTGACATTGTTCTTGCTGCTTCTCTTCCTAATGCCCCATTGTATCGCCAATCCATTCTTTAGACTAATGAAATTAAAAGGAAAATTCAAGATTTATTGTCCAAAGGTTTCATTAAACCGAGTACATCCCCTTGTGCTTCACCAATTCTGCTTGTGCTCAAGAAGGATGGAACTTGGTGTCTTTGTATTTATTTTTGGGCATTAAATAAGATCACCATAAAAAATAGATACCCACTTCCACGCATTGATGACCTTTTGGATCAACTTCAAGGTGCCAAATTTTTCTCCAAGATTGATCTAAAAAGTGGGTATCATCAGGTCAGAGTTCAGGTAGAGGACTCATGGAAGACAACTTTCAAGACTAAAATGGGTCTTTTTGAGTGGCTTGTGATACCTTTTCGTCTCACCAATGCTCCTGCCACTTTCATGGAATTGATGCATGAGGTATTTCATGATTTTTTGGACAAATTTGTTATCATCTACTTACATGATATCCTTTTATTTTCTCACACTTGGAAAGTCCATCTTCAATATTTGGAAAATGTTCTTCATACACTTCAAAAGAACAATTTCTATGCCAATTTTCCTAAGTGTTCTTTTGGTCAAACATCCATCTTCTACCTTGGATTTGTCATTGATGGACATGGCATTCAGGTAGAACTTGCAAAAGTGGAAGTTCTTCTCAAGTGGCCTACTCCTTCAAATCTCATTGAATTGTGAAGTTTTCTTGGTCTTGCAAACTTCTAGCACAAGTTCATATTGCATTACTTAGACATTGCCGCACCTTTGCACCAGTTGACAAAGACCTATGTTGCATTCAAGTGTATAGACAACCATTCTCATGCTTTCAACAGATTGAAAGAGAAGTTATGTTTTGCACCTGTTCTTGTTCTACCAGATTTGTCACAACCTTTTGAGATTGAGACAGATGCTTCACAGTATGCCCTTGGAGCTGTTCTAAAGAAAAATGGTCATCTTGTGGCCTACCATTCAAAAAATTTCTCTGCTGCTAAACAAAACTACTCCACATAGGATAAGGAATTATATACATTGGTCCAAGCCATCAAATATTGGAGACATTATCTTTTGGGAAAAGAAACACTTGTTCATATTGACCACTTGCTTCTATAGTTTCTTCAATCGCAGAATAAAATTGAAGAAGCTAGGCATATGAGGTGGGCTTCATATTTACAACAATCTCACTTGGTCATCAAGTATAAGAAGGGGAACACCAACATTGTTGCAGATTGTTTGAGTCATCCTCCTACAACACATGCTTTAACTACTATGACCACTTCTCATTTGGGATTTTAGACATGGTCTTATCAGTATGCTCAGGATCCTAATTTTGGAACTGTTGACACAAGTCTTCAAAATCCTTCAGCTTCCAATTTGACACCTTTTCAAGATTTTCATATCAAGGAAGGGTTGCTCTACAAATTGGATAAGCTTTGTGTCCCTCAAGATCATCGAAATTTTCTTCTAAAGGAGGCACATTATACTCTTTATGGTGGTCATTTTGGCAAGCAGAAAACACTTCATCATTTGCAGCGGTTTTTCTATTGGCCTCATGTTGTCCCTCAGTATTGTTTGGCATTAATGTCAATACACTAAGGTTGACGTTACAGGTTGTGCACATGGTGATTTTCTTCAGTTTTGCATGTGTTTATATATCTATGCTGATCCTCATCTTGCATTTAGTATTGTAACGTTCATTTTCATATCTATCGGCATCTTTACTGAAGTGCAGTGATACAGGTTATATTCTAAAATGGGGCATTGCTACTTATATCATAAAGAAATATTGTTCTCCAAATAGAAAAAACAGGGCATATTGCACTTTTTATACAAGGCATCATTATCATGGAGAGATTCTTAATCTAAAAGGTGGCAAATAATAAAAGGAAGTAATGATAATGTTTTTTTCTCAAGTCAAAGTTACAAGAATCTTTTGCATCCTCGGTGGTAATTATTTTGTTATTGAATGGGAATTTTGTTCCCATCATAATACCCGGACATGAAATATCATTATGTTGCATTTGAAAGCTTTTATGAAGCTTTGAGAAACTCGGTGTTTGATTCATTTTTGTCGGTTAGGGTTTGTTACCCTAATCATGGTGATGGCGAAAAAAAAAGGTTGTTTCAGATGTCGGCTGCTTGGACAAGAAGTTGCAGTGAAAATCATGACGGTGAAGAATCTTTTGAGAGTTTTCTTCAGACCCCAGGTGTACTCTTTCTCATTCTTTTGTTTTTCTTTGTGTCGATGTGGAACAATAAGGATTAAATTTGTGTTTTTGGTGATCTTGACACCATTTAATTGTGATTGGGGTTTGTTGTTTTTACCTAAGTTCTTTGTGTAATCTGAAAATGAACGTTTGTTAAAAGATTTGAACGTTTGTTTGGGCAGTTCACAATCTGTATGTTGTGTTTAAGTTGATAATGTTTTTCTTTTAACCCTTAACGGGTTTTTTGCTAGTTTTTAGTAGTTGTTTTTGTTGATTTAGTGTTTACCCTCGTGTCAGGGTTGTAAATACTTGTGTTTTCGTTGTTGATGAACCCTTGTCAAGCCTGCTGTTGAAGTTTATAGGTTTATTCAAATGTTTCGTGGGTTTATTGTGTGTTTGTCTATGGTTATTCATCTTTGTTAAGGGTGTTGGTTTTTGTAAGGTATGTGATAGTTATCTGTTGATTATCTTCAATGCTTTCTTAGCAAGATACATTTTGTATAGAGCCGATGGGTTATGATTTAGTATTGTGTAAGAAAATGTGTGCTTACAATTAAAAACAATAGTTATATACTGTTCACTCATAAGTTGTTTTCTTGACAAGATTGTTTTCCTGAGGGATTATAGTTGAAGATTTGCATAAAAATGTGTTTGTGTAACTAGCAAAGGTAGTTGCTGGTTCGGTTTCATGTGGAAGTTGCCCATACAGTTTTCAAACAGATTCTTTATTCCAAAACAAAGAACATATAATTTGTAATGCTCATTCGATATGATGGATGAGAGTTTTTGAAAGGCACAGATTATATCTTTCTGAAGGACAATATATTATTTTTTTGAGGCTTGGAACTTTGTAACTCTGATTCTGAGGTCGTTGTAGAACAGAGTATGTGATTAATGAAACAAAGATCAACTCTATATTTATATTACTTTCATACTTGTACATTTCAAAAGACTATCAGTGAGATAGCACTATAAGACTATCAATGAGATAGCACCATTGTCAGTGAGGCTTTGTACAAAGAATATTTTTCAGATAAGGCCAGTGAGGCCACATTTGAGTGGTTTTATTCCCCAGGAGGGTTTCCATTCAAGAGAAATTCTGTGTCAATCTTTTAAAAGTATTTGCTTCATGGTTTATTCATTTATATTTTCAGCATAAGTACTTCATGATCAAATTATTGTTAAAAGTTTTAAAAAGATTTGATTAGTTTGTTAACACTGATTCACTCCGCCCCTCCCCCCCCCCTCTTAGTGTTAACTGCACTCCAACACCTCATATGTAGCGAGATGTTCTACATTTTTTGAAGAAATGTGCAGTCTGTTGCTGTCATAACCCTCCCAAGGTTACAAGACATTGAATAAAATAATAATATTATTAGCCATTTAATAATTATGCTTTAATATTGAAATAACAAATATTTACATTCAAATAAACCAACATTAAAATGATAAATAAAATATAAAGAAAATAATGGGATAAAAAATTATAGTACTTATGCCACCGAACTTACACTATATTCTCATGAAATAAAAATAAATCATTGTTTACTTTTGCGGTAGACACTCACCGATATTCTAATAATAAAAAATAATAAATATTAAATATAATTGATTTGCTAAAACAAACCTTTGAAAGGTCATTTTCCTTGCAACGCTAACAATGACGCAGCGATTGGAGGAAGCTGTGACTCTAAGCTTGGCATGACTGAAGGGATTCTACAGCGATCATGGCTAGGGACGTGACCTCTCCACCAGCCAGGGGTTGATATTTAATGACATTCCAAGTAAGGGAGGGGATCACTGTGGAAGAAGACATCATTAGAGAGATGGGTTTTTTGGGTCTGCCATCGATAGCAAGTAAGTAGCTTTGATTTGCAGCCATGCCCAACTGTATATTTATATAAAATGAGAATGAATAAATGATTCACAGCAGGTCAATGATCTGAATATATAGCTAACAGATATATCTCTATAACCTGAATATAATATGTGGCTGCCTTGGTAAATCATTTGTATATTGGATAATTAAATCATTTGCACTGTGATACGTACCTGATCAATAGGGATCTCTTTATGTATTTAGCAATAAATCCATGTTCTAGATATATTCTCTTTGCATTGAATAATTAGGATTATAGGTCTATGCATTATCTTCTATTTTAGAAAGGATAGATGATATATGCTATGTAAATCTGTACTTTACCTTTAATCACAGCAAATAGGATCTTAGACTCCCTTGTCACAAGTTATTATTCTTTATCAATCACAGGAGATGGGAAGTGGGAGGTGCAAGGAGGGATAGCAGGTGTTAGAGACTCACCCAAGTACTCCACCCACAATGATGACTGGCGGTCTTCCATTGTGGGCCAAGGGGGCCTACCGTATCCGCCCTTGGGCTTGGAGGGAGCACTCTACGGGCATCCCATTGCAGCCACCCTACTTGACCATAGGGTATACCTATGATTGAAAAGACCAATAACTTCAACAAGGTATTGTTTAGTAAGTAAAAATGATTGGATGAAACCACACAATCTCTTGTTGTTTGAAATAGACCTAATATAATTAATTTAAGCTAAGTCAAATCTAACTCAATAATTTCCCTTATTTCTTGCATTATGTGTTGATAGGGTTGATCCTAAACTAAGGGTCATTACAGTTGCCGCTCCAAACAAACCAATAGAAAGATGGGTTTGAGCATTCCCTTGCCTATTTCTTCTTGTCCTAGGGAGAGTATTTCCATGGATTTGGTTATTGGCTTTCCATTTATTGTTCGCCGCCATGATTGTGTTTTTGTGGTTGTTGATCGATTCAGCAAGATGGCTAAGTTCATCCCATGCCATAAGACAAGTTCTGCACATGACTTAGCCCAACTCTTCTTTGACTTTGTTTGGGGATCCTCTAGTTCACCAAGTAGCATCATTTTTGATCATGACTCATGTTCTGTGCGCCATTTCTAGCGATCTTTGTGGAAAATTTTGGGAGTTTCCCTTAACTTCTCCACTGCTTTTCATCCTCAGTCAGATGGTCAAATTGAAGTTGTGAATCAAACTCTTATACAAAGTTTGAGGATTTATCACCACAGTTCTTGAAATATTCCGAACCAATTTTTTCAAATTTTTGAATGCAATTACAAACAACATGCACCTGTTAAGGTTAGCTTGAAAACCCAAACGATGTGGAATTAACCCTAACCAAGAATGTACACTAGGATCCCGAGTTGGGCAAGGTGTGAGCATATGGTTAGAGGATCTTAATGCATTGTTGAACTGAGTAACTCTAACCAAGAATGTGTCCAGGGTGGACGAACATATGGTCAGAGGATCCCTACCAACTACAAATGCTGAAAGTAAACTTGACGCCAAGCATGTGCTTTCCAACCCAAGGTGGGAGTGGAGCTACCATATGGCGGAGTTGCTAAGAACTACAATGCAATTCAAAACATAAATAGGCGGCAAGCCAGCCTCTTCCACTTATTCAGTGGGAATTACAAAAGCTTGAAGAGAAAGATTAAGAAGTGCTGTCAGTACTACTGATCAACTTACAATTGAAATAGAGTGTGTCTGCAAAGAACAAGATGAGAAGCTCTCCAATGCTGCAATTAAGAATATGATCTCCACAAAGCTTAATAAGACTTTCTAATCACCAACCCTTCACCAAAATGCAAATTCCCTAAATCTGATATGACAGACCATGGACTGAAAATACATAACCAGCAACACAGAACCTTACTAAAATGCTTGCAACTCACACTAGACTCATCCAAATGACCCCAAACAAAATTCATTAGCTTCCTAGAATGATGGCGCCCAAGTAAGAACCATAAAACTGACCCAAACTACTGTATATTTTTTGGCACGAATTTCAAAGCAAGTACAAAATGGTACGACCCTCAAGGAAGGGCGATTTTTTTCTAGTAAAATCAATTCATGATAGTAAAATCTGATACTTGTTAAGAATGGTCGCCCCTAGCTTAGAAAATCAAAGGATTAATATCCAAAACAAGAATAATTTTATTATGAAAGCTATGAAAGAAACTTACAATCAGCCATGATGAACAACTACTCCAGAATTTGATAGAATATGCAAGAATTTAACTCCAACATGCACAAAGACCACTACAATGCAAAATCTCACTACAAGACCACTCAACTACAACTAACTCTCCACTAGTTGCTATCTTTCAAGCAAGAAGTCGAGCCAAGGCTAGGAGGCATTCATTCCTCGAAGCAATCCAATCACCATTTCGGCAGCATAACTTTACTGTAGACATAAGATAATCCAATGAAGGGAAGAGCTCTCTATTTATAAACTCAGCAAGGAATCTCCAGAAGCTTCTAGAAGTGGCGCCCTAATTTTCAAATTTGAAATAACCTTTTTCCCTCTAAGAATGGTGTCCCACCTTCCAAGCAACATTTGACTTTATTTTAAATCAATCCCCTCATCAAAGTTGGCGCCCAACTCAAGCATGATAATATACCTTTGGATAATATTAAATTGCCTCAATGAAGCGCCCACCCATGAAGACCACCTTTTTAAAAACAACTTGAAGTGATGCAACTAGGCCAAGGGGGGGTCAACATTAAAATATAACATTATTTAAATCAACTGAACTTATCTCTCCAAAATGCATCCCAAGGCCAAAAATGATCAAACCAATTGAACTGGTTGAAGAAGAGAGCCAACTACACTGAAAACCACAGGACCACTGCCATAAATAGAATTTACTAAAAATAGTAAATTCCAGAAGATGCTCGGATTGCACTGCAAGTCATACCACTGCGAAGCTCTCTAAAAACCCAAAAAGAATCCACAAACCAATCTCCAAATTTCGAGCAATAACAACCTCCAAAACGGGAAACCCTAATTTTACCCTCTGAGTAGCCTACGGGTCTCCGGAATAGGCCAACGGTCAACTGAAATCATCACGCTTGAGAAGGGGACATTACAGTTCTCCTGCCAAATTGGATTTGAGCCTAACCCACATAGAGCATGCATACAACTGAGCAGTTCACTCATCTATAGGTCACTCACCTTTTGAGGTATGTCTTGGTTCTCAGCCTTTGAATCCATATGAGTTACCCTTATCTTTGCCCTCTCTTTCCACTATGCATATTCAAAAAGAGCAAGATAAGGCCCAAGCTTTCATCCAACATTTGTAGAATCTTTAGGCCAAGTAATTCATATTCTTCAAAAGACTCAAGAAAAGCAAAAACAACTAAAGGACCGTCATTGTATCCCTCACAATTTTCAAGTTGGGGATAGAGTTTGGTTATACTTGGACGAACGACTGTGATGTCCCCATCCTAGTCAGCGCAGCTGGTTATGTGGTTAGCCTATCATTTTGATCCTCGTAGGCTGACAGATGTGTGCAGAGGATCATCTGAGGCAGTTACTCAGTGTTTTGTAGCTTCAGTATTGCAGTTGTTTCAGGTTGGGCCTTCGCAGAATCTTCCAGAGTGGATTTTTAGAAACTTTCTATTTTTAGAAAGTTAGGTCAGACGGAAGCTGCTATTTTGGGCAGGGCACCTGGTTCAGCTATTCAGCTCAGAGTCGACCCAGTTATTCAGTTTGGTGATCAGATGGAGAAATAAGGAGTATTTAATGATTATTGAATATTGAATATTTTGACTTTATATTAAAGTCACTTTATTAATATATTTAAATATTAATAATTAAATGATATATTATAAAGTATTTTAATACTTTATAATAAAGTGATATATTTGACATAATGAATAATTATTATTCATTAGTGAGACGTCATTTAATTAATTATTATTTCTCCTAAGTCTAAAAGACGAATTTAATCATTTTTATTAAATGATTATTAAAAAGAGCTATTGGGTCGAATTTCTCAAAGGAGGTATATAATCATAGGAAAGACAAAATCGAACCATTATGATATGTTATTCAAATTTGTCTTATTTGCTCTGAGTATTGGAGTTTGCAAAACCTAGGGTTTCAGCAGACGATTCGTTTTTGGAGAACGATACCTCTTCAGGAATTGGCAGACTGAGACTGTGCAATACCAGTTGAAGCTTGCATCTTGGTGACTTCACACAGGGGTTACAGATTGAGTTCATTGATTCATTTATTCAGGGTTTGACAGAGAATAATCATCTTGCAGTTGAGGCGACTTCACAGAGTACTCACCACAGAGATCTGGCACTTATTTAGTGAATCCGTACTTCATTTAATGCTGTTGCTGGGGCCGTACTTTTCTGTACCAGCAAGCCGTACTTTCTCATTTGCCAGTGGATATCTTCAGAACTCAGCTTCTATCAATCAGTTTGGGTGCGCCTAGGGTTTTCAGAGACTCAGCATTGATTTTCAGAGACCAGAGACTCATTCCTTCTTTCAGCCGTACCATTCTCTCTGTATTCTGGCGCCTGCAAGAAGAAAAATCAGGTTTTTTTGGAATAAATTCATATTTAATACATATGTCATATTTTTACATTGTAAATGCTCTGGAAGTGAAATAAATTGATGCGCCCTAGTGTTATGATCGTTTTCCATGCATTTCCGTTGCCGTAGAAATTTTAATGAATTTTTAAGCATTTATTTAGAAAATCGCAGCTTTTCTTTATTTGTCTGAAAAACCTCAAAACACAAAAAAATACAAAACTTGCAAAACACAAACTCTCAGTCAGGGTTTCAGAGTTGAGAACCACCAGGGTTCTTACAGTGGTATCAGAGCACAGATTTCCTGCCATCTTGTGCTTTTTCAGTTGCTTTTTCAGAATACAGTGTGCTTTTTAGTTGCTTTTTCATGAGCAGAGATACTATTCACTATATTAAAGGCGTAGGGACAGGCAGAGCCGAGGATTGGAGTCCACCGATTCCAGAAGGTGAGACAGTGTCAGGTGTATTAGGCATTCACAGATCCAGCTCTAACAGTAGTGAAAATAGTGTTGCAACTCTAATGGCAGACTGTGAGATTCCTACAGAGACAGTTAGGGATTCAGGGAAAGCACATGCAAAGGGCGGCATTACCGATGAGGAGTTTAGACGCAGGCATGATAACATGATGGACATGATGTCCTAGTTGATGGGCACTATCAGACAGTATACGCCCACACAGCCTCATTATATACAGATTGGACAGACGAGCGGGACTACACCAGTAGATCAGCCTTTGGCATCAGTACCACGACAGCCGTCACCGATCTATCAGGAGCGTAGGCTTGGACAGCCTACATTTTTACCTAGAGAGACTCCACCTCCGACTCTGGGGGCAGAGCAGCAGGGGCAGCATCAGGAGTTTCAGCCACATAACGGCATGTCAGTAGCAGATGTGACGAGGTTTCATGGTGAGTACCTATCATTGGCACCTGAGATCAGGCAGGCATTATCATTTCATGAGTTTATGGATGTACATAAACCCAGAGGAGGAGGCAGATTTGACCGTAGACCCCCTCAGCATCAGCAACCACAGCCACAGGTGAACAGGGACTTGCAGTATGCTGTTACCAAGATCACCTTGCCATATTTTGATGGGTCTGATAATAAGACATTAGCGAGGTCTTGGGTCCAGAAATTGGACAATTACCTATCACTGAGGCCCATGCAGGAGGATGAGGCCATCAAGTTTGCGACCTTGCATCTTGATGGAATAGCGCATGATTGGTGGCATCACGGCATGTATACACTTGGCCATCATGCAGTCAATACTTACCAGGAGTTCACCAGCAGGCTCATAGAGCGCTTTGATAAGAAGGATCCGGAACTTTATTTCAGAGAGCTAGCTCAGCTCAGGCAGACAGGTAGTTTGGATTCGTATATTGGTGAGTTTCAGAGAGTTGCCGTCATGGTGATTGGTATTTCCGAACGGAGACTTATTATACTCTTCGTTGAGGGCTTGACAGAACCTATGAGAGGTTGGGTAAAGGCTTTTGACCCTCCTACCCTTCAGGAGGCCATGAGGAAGGCGCGAAACATGGAGCTTGCAGCACCTCGCAGCAAGTTCAATTCAGGGTCAACACCATACACTAGGCCTAATAGGCCTTTTGATAGAAATAATGACAGGAATAAGCCTTTTGACAGAAGGAAGGATCAACCGGATCCTAAGAGACAGAATGCACCACCCTTTGACCGAGAAACATTGAACGAATTGTGGAAGAAAAAGTTGCGTTTCTGGTGCAAGGCACCCTACAATGAAAAACATATATGCCCACTTCGTCCTAAGGTCAAAAACAATCAGATGGAATGGTTTTATGAGGGCGAAGAGCAATCTGATCTGTCAGACCAGCAAGCTGATTCCGAGCATTCAGATGATGACAGGTCCGAAAATGAGGGTGAAAACGAAAGTGGAAGGAAGCTACAGGAAGCCCATTTGACTAGCCTTCAGAGAGATGGGTCGTTTAGACTTTGCGGGCTCCTAGCTGGTCAGAAGGTGATTACCTTACTGGATACGGGTGCTACACATAATTTCATTGATGCACGACTGGTGGAGAGACGTGGCATTCAGACAGAGGCATTTGAGGGTATTCGAGTCAAGGTGGCTGATGGGTACACTTTCAGATGTGACCGAAAGATTACTGATCTTCCGATGCGACTGAACAACTATGAATTCAAGACTGAATTCTATGTTGTTAACATGGGAGATACTGATGTGGTATTAGGGATGGCATGGTTGCACGATTTGGGTGAGTTCACACTCAATCTGCGCGACATGGAGATGAAGTTCAAGGTTGATGGGAGACCTCATGTCATCAAGGCAATTCGAGACAGTAATCTGAGGATGGTTTCATTCAGGCGGATGGAGAGGCTCATTCGTCATGATATGGTTGACTGGGCAGCAGAGTGCATGTTGATGCCAGCCCAGCAGGAGCAGCAGAAGGGTGAGTACCACCCTGACATTCAGATCTTGAGGACTAAACACTCCAAAGTGTTTAGTGACATTCCACCTGGTAGACCTCCAGACAGAGGCACGGAGCATATCATTGAGTTGGAGGAGGGCGCAAAGCCCGTTATGATCACTCCCTACAGACATCCGAAACGACTCAAGGATGAGATAGAGAAGACCATCAATGAGTTGTTAGCTATGGGGCATATCAGACCTAGCAAGTCACCTTTTGCTTCATCAGTTGTATTGGTGAAGAAGAAGGATGGATCACTTCGGATGTGCATTGACTATCGACAGCTCAACAAAAGAACGATTAAGAACAGGTACCCTATTCCACGCATTGATGAGCTGATTGATGAGTTGCACGGAGCTGTCTTCTTTACGAAGATTGATTTGAGATCAGGGTACCACCAGATTCAGATGAGGGAGCAGGATATTGAGAAAACCGCTTTCAGGTGTCATTGCGGTCACTTTGAGTTCTTGGTTATGCCCTTCGGTTTAACCAATGCACCTGCCACCTTTCAGGCAACTATGAACAGGGTTTTCAGTTCTCAGTTGAGGAGATTTGTGTTAGTCTTCTTCGACGACATTTTGGTTTATAGTAGGTCATGGGAGGAGCATCTGGCTCACTTAGATGCAGTCTTGGGTATCTTGGCAGACGAGTCTTTCTATGATAAGGAATCCAAGTGTGAGCTTGGTATGGAGGAGTTGTTGTATCTGGGGCACATCATCAGTGCCAAGGGAGTGAGTATGGACCCTGAAAAGGTTCGAGCTATAGTTGAGTGGCCGGTACCTGAGAACCTTACGCAGCTTAGAGGCTTCATTGGGTTGTGTGCATTTTACAGGAGATTTGTTAGTGGGTTCTCACGTCACGCCGCACCCCTTACTGATTTGACAAAGAAGGGGGCTTTTACTTGGTCACCACCAGTAGAGTGCTTTGACAGGTTTAAGGTGATCATGACTTCATGTCGCTAGCATTGCGACTTTCTGAAGTCATTTGATTTATCGTGATGCTTGAGAGGGCATTGGTGCCGTTTTGATCGCGGGAGCGACATCCTATAGCTTTGAGCGGAAAGCGGTCTGAGAGGTTCTACAGCATATACGACAAGGAGATGTTAGCCATTATGCATGCTTTGGCTAAGTTCAGGCAAACTGGTAGGCAGCAAATTGATGTTCGCGAGATCATAACACCTGAAACACTTCCTTGGACGAGACTTGAATGAGAGGCAGCAAAAATGGGTCAGTAAACTGCAGTTATATGACTTTGATATTACCTTCATTAAGGGGAAGCAGAATGTTGTAGCTGACGCCTTGTCTCGTAGACTCAGTTGAATGCCATGGCACAGATCACGGAGGATTGGAGGCATCGGATTATTGCTGAGTATGCTAAGAACCCATGGGCTTCTAGCATTGTTGACAGGACAGAGCAGGATGACAGGTATACTGTTGTAGATGACTTGATCATTTACAAGGGGTGGATTTTTCTGATTCCTGACTCAGAGATGAGGGTTACAGTTTTTATAGCCTTTCATGATCTTCCTATGGCGGGCCATCCCGGGTACTATAAGACATATAAAATGATTCGGGAACGGTTTACTTGGAAAGGGCTGAAAACTGATGTGTTACAGTATGTCCGAGAGTGTTCTGTTTGCCAGCAGAACAAGCAGGAGCACACGTACCCTGCTGGATTGCTCCAGCCACTTCCGATACCTGACAGGAAGTGGGAGTGTTTATCGATGGACTTTATCACCGGCTTGCCGAAAGCCCAGGGTAAAGATTGCATCTATGTAGTGGTTGATCGGTTGACTAAATACGCTCATTTCTTCCCGATTACTACCACTTTCACAGCATCGCAGACTGCAGAGTTATTTTTCAGAGAGGTATTCCGGTTGCATGGGTTGCCTCGGACGATAGTCAGCGATAGAGACAGTCGGTTCATGAGCAACTTTTGGCAGGAGTTGTTCAGGCTTTGTGGGACCGAACTGACACCGAGTACCAGCTACCATCCGCAGACAGATGGGCAGACAGAGATTGTCAATAAGTGGGTGGAAGGTTATTTGCGTAATTATATAGCTGGACAGCAGAGAGCTTGGGTGAGGTGGATCTATCTATGCGAGTATTGTTATAACTCGACTCACCACATGACGATACAGATGACACCCTTTATGGCTTTGTATGGGTATGAGGCGCCCAACCTTTTGGATTTGATATTGAGCGATAGCAGAGTGCCGAGTGCAGGGGATATGATGCAGAGTCAGCAGGACATTTTGAGGTCTCTCCGAGACAATATCCAGCGGGCACAGAATCAGCAGAAGCAGTATGCTGATCAGAAGAGGGTTGAGCGTACTTTTGATGTGGGTGATATGGTGTACCTTATGTTGCAGCCATATCGTCAGTCTACTCTGCGGAAGAGTGGGGCAGAGAAGCTGAAGCCTCGCTACTATGGTCCATTTCGTGTTGTCAGACGAGTGGGCGAGGTTGCTTATGAGTTGGACTTGCCAGCTGATAGCAAGGTCCATAATGTGTTTCACGTTTCTCGCCTGAAAAGGCATTGGGTCAGCATGTGATACCCTCTCCAGTTTTGCCACCCCTTGATGACGAAGGGCTGATATTAGTACCGAGGCCATCCTCGAGATGAGAGAGAGACACCTTCGGAGGCGGGTGATCAGGGAATATCGATCAAGTGGAGAGATCTGCCAGTTGAGGATGCTACATGGGAGTCGAGGAGATTTTACAGCATCAGAGTTGAGATTGCTTGAGGACAAGCAATTTCAGGGAGGAACTGTGATGTCCCCATCCTAGTCAGCGCAGCTGGATATGTGGTTAATATTTTTTGATCTCGTGGTGATGATGTGCGAGGATCAGGCGCGGTTTTTTTTGTAGCTTATTACTTGTTTTTGGGCCTTCGCAATCTTCTTGAGTGGATTTTTAGAAACTTTCTATTTTTAGAAAGTTAGGTCCAGAAGCTGCTATTTTGGGCAGGGCACCTGGTTCAGCTATTCAGCTCAGAGTTGACCCAGTTATTCAGTTTGGTGATCAGATGGAGAAATAAGGAGTATTTAATGATTATTGAATATTTAATATTTTGACTTTATATTAAAGTCACTTTATTAATATATTTAAATATTAATAATTAAATGATATATTATAAAGTATTTTAATACTTTATAATAAAGTGATATATTTGACATAATGAATAATTATTATTCATTAGTGAGACGTCATTTAATTAATTATTATTTCTCCTAAGTCTAAAAGACGAATTTAATCATTTTTATTAAATGATTATTAAAAAGAGCTATTGGGTCGAATTTCTCAAAGGAGGTATATAATCATAGGAAAGACAAAATCGAACCATTATGATATGTTATTCAAATTTGTCTTATTTGCTCTGAGTATTGGAGTTTGCAAAACCTAGGGTTTCAGCAGACGATTCGTTTTTGGAGAACGATACCTCTTCAGGAATTGGCAGACTGAGACTGTGCAATACCAGTTGAAGCTTGCATCTTGGTGACTTCACACAGGGGTTACAGATTGAGTTCATTGATTCATTTATTCAGGGTTTGACAGAGAATAATCATCTTGCAGTTGAGGCGACTTCACAGAGTACTCACCACAGAGATCTGACACTTATTTAGTGAATCCGTACTTCATTTAATGCTGCTGCTGGGGCCGTACTTTTCTGTACCAGCAAGCCGTACTTTCTCATTTGCCAGTGGATATCTTCAGAACTCAGCTTCTATCAATCAGTTTGGGTGCGCCTAGGGTTTTCAGAGACTCAGCATTGATTTTTAGAGACCAGAGACTCATTCCTTCTTTCAGCCGTACCATTCTCTCTGTATTCTGGCGCCTGCAAGAAGAAAAATCAGGTTTTTTTGGAATAAATTCATATTTAATACATATGTCATATTTTTACATTGTAAATGCTCTGGAAGTGAAATAAATTGATGCGCCCTAGTGTTATGATCGTTTTCCATGCATTTCCGTTGCCGTAGAAATTTTAATGAATTTTTAAGCATTTATTTAGAAAATCGCAGCTTTTCTTTATTTGTCTGAAAAACCTCAAAACACAAAAAAATACAAAACTTGCAAAACACAAACTCTCAGTTAGGGTTTCAGAGTTGAGAACCACCAGGGTTCTTACAACGTCGTTTCCAGAAGAAAGCACATAGTAAGGTCAAGCCACTTTGCTATGGGCCTTACACTATTCTTTAGAAGGTGTTCGAAAATGCTTTTCGACTTGATCTACCAGCTTAGTTGGGCATCCATGATGTTGTCAATGCTGATCTTCTCAAGCACTACCGTGAGTCGACACTAGAGATTGAGCTTCCTATTAGCCATCCTGCAGATGTTCTTGATATTCAGCTTCCATTCGATTTTGACCGAGTTTTTGATACAAAGATTCGTAAGACCCGACATGTTTCCACCACTTCTTACCTTGTTGGTAAGCAAAATCAACTTCCGTATGAGGCCCGTTGGATCTCTCACCATTAGCTATCTCAAGATTTTCCTTCTCTTCTGAGAGCATTGGAGTCCAATACCACTATTGTTGGGAGGAATGATGAGGATTCATAGGGTATAGGTTAGAGCTTAGGATTTAAATTATCATTTTAATATTTGTTAGTTTTTATCCAGTGTTCCATGGAGTTTCCTAACGGGGACGCGTTCCATGTCGGTGATGCTTCTTGGGGACGGGGGGACATGGGACCTAAGTTTGGGGATGGCGGCGGGGGGGGCGGTGCTGATATACATATGGTACTTGAATAACTAGTTATAAAAAGATGTTCAAGAATAACATTTCAAATTAAACTTTGGAAAATTAGTAAAATTGCAAATACTAACATTTTAAATACTTGACTACTATTACTAAAAGACTAAAAGTAAATAAAATATTGAAATTTGACAAATGAAATTGTCAAATTTGAGATTTCTATTATATGAATATCGAAAATATTAAATATGACATGTCACATCATAATATCATATCATAAAGATGATTACAATGAGTAGCATGATACATTGATATCAAAATAAGTACAAAATGCAAAAATGTAGTGAAGGGAGGCCTCTAATCGTCTCCAAACTCCTCATCACTTGAACTACTAGAATCCTCGCGGTCAAGCTGTGCCAAACTAACACCAATCAGCCTTGCATCTGAAGTCGAAACTGAAGCAGTTTAGCTTATGACTTTTAGAAGGGTCCCACAAGCCTTTAGGGTTCGACCCAAGGCTCACATTCCAAGAAAATTAAAAGAAATTTTAAAAAAATTGCTTTTTGGACTCCCAGTGTGGGGGACACTTGGGCATCTCCGAGATCCTCAAGGGATGGCTAGAAGTCCTTGAGACGTCTTGGAGACGTCTAGGCATCCCCGTTGTTTCCTCGGAGTTTCCCAAGTCTCGGCGGCGATGGGGGGACGTTTCTTAGCCGCCCCCAAGTCTTCAAAACGTCCGGGTCAAGGGGATGGCTGAAATTTTGGGGGGGGACGCGTCCCCAAGGAACACTGTTTTTATCCTATGTAAAAAGTTAAGTCAAAAGTTGTTAGGAAGTTAGCATAAATTAGAAATTTTTTAGGAAGTTAGCATAAGTTAGTAAATTGTTATTTTGTTATCATTTCCACTTCATGTGAAGATTTGGATGATATTCTAAATCTTTAATTTTGGCATACATTTTCCTCCTTCCGTGGGTAGAATGGAAATACAAGTTTGTAGTCTTATATTTTGCAGAGATTTATGTCTCATTTTGTAGAATCTATTCTCTATTTGCTGCTTTTTATTTTGCTTGTTTCTGTATCATTCACACTAGTTTGAGTTGTTTAGAGGTCCTAATATAAAGATGTTAATTTATATGCAGTTGACACCAGCAAAGATGTAAAGATTGAATCTCCAAAATTCGGTATTTATTCCAGAATTATTATAGACTAGTATAGTTATCCGATTTCTGTTCTAAATGTCAATCCTTGTTTACTCACAGGACGGAAATGATTATAGCATTTCATATGAATATAGCCACATTAAGAATTCAATTGCATTGCATAGATAATCTTGACATTGATTGTTTAACTAATAATCTTCATTCCATAATTTAATACAAAAATTAATATAGGATATTTCTTCTTCCAGAATTCATACAAAATTATTTAATATTTTTTATTGCTGACCTGTAATAGATGCAGCAGCCTCAAAGCTTACTTCCCTAAGTCTCCATATCACTCATGTCTTCTCCCAAAATGGTCTTAGTCTCACGTCTCTTTTCTCAAACTAGGTAGTGCTTCCCTAGTGATGCACGACTTCAAGGATGGTGGCAGATAAGACAAAGATAGGTGGCACTGAACCCCATGAATCTTTTATACCCCACGTCACCTTGCTCGAGGGAGTCAATTTGTGTCTGCAACTGCAATTCCTTGAAGAGTTGGCTAGGTATTGGTTGCTAGTGGTAAGATGTTACTATGAACTGGAGGTGGCGGTAAGTAGAGTTTGGAATTCCTACGCCTCTCCAAATTGCCACGATTCTTCCCTTCACACCAAAAGCTGCAACCTCTTCAAACAATAGTTGCAGTCAAAGTTGGAGCCATGCAGTCACCTAGTGTGGCTTTCAAAGTCCATGTCACCTCCCTAAACTCCTGCGATGACTTTTCCACAACTGCCACCCCTTTAAAAAGGTGTTTGATCAACATACACTTAGCGGCTGGCTTAGTCAAGCCTTCATGTAATAAAATGGTGCAATATCCCTTTCCAACGAAAACGTGGTTCAACTTGAATAATAATAACAATAATTAAATCCCTACATTTTGAAAATGCCAAACTCTTCAGCTCCGGGAATGGCATCAAACACACCCATATAATCAAGTCTCCAGGATAAAAGCCAAAATCCTTGAAGTGGCTGGTAGGAATAAATATAATGAATGCTGGGGCACATATAATATATATATCACTTGTGTAAATATAAATACTAATATTCTGATTATGGAATAATCAACGACCAAGACTCAATATTATTATGGTTGCAGAATAACCTGTAGCATTTAATTTCTGAAACCTTGAACTCAGTACCTGGCTATTGTTTGAAATCAATTTTGCAATTGTAGATATGAATAAATATCACTTGGAAGCACCTTTGTATATCACTGATAAATTCTTCAAAATCCTGAACAGTTTGAACTTTTGTCTTCGAAGAATACATCACAAAATTTCCACAAATTGATCCTTGAAGCCCAAATGCGAATCTTGATTGAGTTTGTCTGTAAGAGGGTTTGGGTTTTCGTCCAAACCTCTGAACCTGAACTTGAGGCTTTTCGTGCTCCAGTTCCCAGGAAGCCAAGCTATCCTGAAATTCAAAATCTATCCCAAAAGATAATTTTCCACAAGATGCCAAAATGAATTGCCCTCATCTCCTTTTAAAGGCTTAGCTCTCAATCTTCTAGAAGATTCCATTTCATTTACTAAAGTGCCTTTATTATATTTATTATTATTTTTAATTAGGTCACTTTATTATAAATGTCCCAATTATTCATTTAGGACAAAAATAATATTTAATTAACTAAATTAATGAAATAGTGTCTAGTCGGAAATTGGGGACATTACAGAAGGGTAACTGTATTGGTTAATTAACTAGTTGATGTTCCAAAATTGTGTAGCAGTGGTTTGTAGCATGTGACCTTCGAAGGTAGTGTGGATTGGTGAAATAGGTCTAGGTTAAGGTCCTTGAATAAAGCACATGACATTATGTTCTTTTGACAGCAATAAATTTGATTTAGGACCCTACCCGCTACACGTTTCATGTAAATTTGAATTTAGGTCCACCTTAGCCAACTTGGCTAATTGCGGATTGTGTTAGGGGATTCCTGGCTGACATGAAATGATGTTAATGTAATGAGATGTATATAATCATCATAGTTTCAGATCGCAATTGACGTGAGTGTGTGTATGTGAGAGCAAGTGCAATGCAATGGGAGTTGCATTTCAATCATTGTGCGCCATCATAAAAAGCATATAAGTTGTGTGGGAGAGTCTCTGAAGGAAGGTCAAATCTTGTGTAAGCTGTGTAATTTGCTTTGAAGTTTCACAAGGTTTATGTTTGTAATTTGGTAGGACTAGCGTCTTACTTGTTTAGTTGGTGCTTAGATCTTTGTGTTGGGGATTGGTGTCTCCAGTAGGTTGGATCCTACAAATACAACAAGGGATTTGTGTCTCTGGCAGGTTGGTGCCTATAATTGTAACTTATTCATTATTTTTGTGAGGCTGGATTTGGAGAGTAGTTTCGAGCAACTCTTCTCACCATGGTTTTTCCCATTTCGGGTTTCCACATATATTTGGTGTTCATTGTGTGAATGTGTGCATCTATGTTGTTGGATTAATGCTCTCTACTTTGATGATTTAAGGTTCATGTTTGAAGTTACTAATGATGATTCATGTTGAATTAAAAGAGTTCTAAATAGATTTGATATACTGATTCACCCCCCCCTCCCAAGTATACTGTGTGCCCTTCATTGCCAACCTCCTAATCGATTGTATTGTATAAGGCTATTTATTTATTGTATGGCATATGTCAGTCGTCGCCACCTTGGGATAGTGTTATCGCCTGTAATGTTCCCTTCCTAGGCAGTACAGTTATGTCTGAGGTTAGCCTACCATTCAGATCCTCGTAGGCTGGCAGAAGTGTTTAGAGGATCACTTGAGACAGTTATCCAGTGTTCGGGGACATCACTCCAGCAAGTGATTCAGGTTTGGGCCTTTGCGGACACTTGCAAAGTGATTTAGAGGTACTTACTATTTATAGTAAGTAAGGCGGGCAAGAGTTGCTATTTTTGGCAAGGCACCTGATTCAGTTGGTCAGCTCAGTATCAACCCGGTTTGATGATTTGTTGAGCAAACAGGGATTATTAGAGCATTTAATAATAATTAAAGAGATTATTAATTTGACTTTATAATATAAAGTCATTTTAATGAAATATTAAAGTTATTATTAAAATGGAAAATTATAATGAAGGGGAAAATTTAATATTTAATGAGTTTAATATTCATTAAATAAAAAAGGACGCCATTTATTAAATATTGGCCTAAGTATTGAAAAAGGGCGAATTATTTATTATTAAATGTAATTGAGCTGATTTTTGAGAAGGGTCGACTTTTTGAGAGAGGCTATTTATTTCTTCAAGGCAAATTGAACTCATGATGTTGATTATTCGAATTTGTCATTATTTCTCTCTGAGAGCATTGGGGTTTGAGAAACAAGGGTTTCTGCAGATCATCAGGTTTTGAAGAACGTTCCCTCTTCAGAATCAGGCATACTGAGACTGTGCAATACTAGTTGAAGATTGTCAACAAAGTGGCTTCACATAGGAGTCATATTCGGGCATATATCAAAGTTTATTATCAGTGTATTGGATCGATCTTTCTTCCAGAAGGAGAATATTGTATTGGCAGTGCTTTATTTGACATCTGGCACAAACTTCAAGGCAGTATGGATTCTTTAGTTGCTGGTACAAGCCGTACTATCACAACAGCAGGGCCGTACCATTCATATCCAGCAAGACGTCTTGATTTTTGATCTTTTGCCTCTTCTAGTTTGGACGCCTAGGGATTCTGGAGCTTTGGCATTGATCTTGGAGTCTGTAAATTGCTTCTTTCCTTTGGCCGTACCTTCTCTGGCTTTCTTTTGGTGGCTGCAAACTTGTTCAGGTTCTTTAAATAATAGTTTGCCTTTTTACTTGCATGATTGTATTTCACAGTTATAATTATTCTGGAAGATAAATAAAGCATTAGGCATCCGACTGTAGGCTTATTTTTGTCAAATATAGTCTTCTAGTATTTTATTGTATTTTTCCAAGCATTTTATTTCAAAATCGCACTTTCTTTCATTATTTCAAAACCCAAAAAAAAACCAAAAAATTGCAAAATAAATAAAAAACACATTTACAATAAGAGGTTTTGGGCTGAGAGACACTTGGTCTCTTACATCACCATCTTCAGGGATCGCGTGAGTCATCAACAGTTATCAGGAGCATAAGACACTTCATGTGGATGTTAAAAGGTGAATCGTGGCCTTCATTATTTTGAATGGCCACAGGCCAAATTCATATCATTCATTGGCGTGGGCTTGTGTTAGCTACAAGGAGTTTGAAATGGAGATATTCGACTGAAGATTAGCACTACTTGCATTTCTGTGGAGTGATCTTCACGAGAGTGAATCAATAAAGGCTAGCCAGCCCTAAATTATCACATCTGTAATTTGAAATAATGTTAGCACTTATATTGTTTTGCTTGAATGAATGAAGCATGTGCAATGAATTAAATATTATCAGCCCTTGCAATTTTGTGTCCTTTGGATTATATATTTCAACTATGTCATACTCGATGATTTGAGCAATTAGACGAAGTGTAGCCAAACTCAAAATTTAGTTAAAAGTACACTCATGCAAACTGTTTGATGGGAGGTCTGTCAAGTAAAAGTGTTGAAATTGAGAACTTTTGCATCAACCTAGTTTGGAATCTTAAATCTTTTAAATATCATAATCGCTGTCTTTGGAATATCATTTTCTTCCTTTAACTTTTGTATTAATCTCTGCCTTTTTAATATAATTACTACCCTTTAATTGTAACCACTGCTTTCTAATACCAAGTGTTGCATTTTACAAAGTAATTACTTGCTGCTCATAATATAATCGCTGCATCATTGATATAATATAATCTTTGCAATCATTAATATATTTGCTGCTCCTTAACAAACTAAAGCACTGCCATTATAACCTTAATTGCTTCACCTTAATACTTTTAATTGCTGCCCATTATAATCTGATTTTTCTTGGTCTTCGAGCATCGATTAGTGGCCTTTGGCCTTTTCCATCATACGATTTCTTCTATTGACAAAGTGCTCTTCTCACCTTTGACATCAATGACAACAATCTTGTTATCAATGACAACAATCTTGTTCATTCGCTTTGACATCAATGACAATATTCTAACAATCTCTCATTCTCCTTTGACATCAATTACAATGTTTCTAACATACTTTTGATAGTAATAGGCACTAGGTTTGCCCTTGATACATGGGATCCCACCTAGGTTATTCACTTTTGAACTTGGGCCATAATTGGGCAGGGTTCCATACCTTGCATGGTTTTGAACACATCTCTAGGCCATGCCTACCCTAGAATTAGTATTGATTTGACCTGGGTACAAGTACAAGGTTGGGGAGGCAAGAAGAAGGGGAGTGAGGGGTGGGGGATTAGTGAAGAGTCTCATAATGTAGAGTTATGTTGATAGAAGAATGTTGTAACTAATAGTGATGAGTTTGATTACTTTTAATTCCAATTTGGTTTTTTTATGCAATTTAGTAGAAAACCAACTTAAAGTATTTTGTGGCTGGAAATTTTTTCCCATAAAACATTGTATTTTTTATGGGACTGTATTTGAATACCTTTGATTAAACTCATGAGTATGAAATTTTCTTTGCAGGTTTTTGTTTCCAGCCTTAGGGGGCTTGCTATATGGTTATGATATCGGTGCCACATCTGGTGCAGAGGTTTCCATAGAGGTAGTTACATCTTAATGTCTTCACTATATTTTAAAGTTTTCTATGTAGTCAACATTTCCTAGTATTAGATATTTTGTGATTGCGGTTTCTCCATTTCTATTCAATAATAATTTTTTCTATAGTGGAACCCACCTTTACATTTATTATCATTGTAGTAATGTACTAGATTTATGTATTGGGGATATAACTGTTCTGGGGCACTTACCTACATTGGTAGAAAGTGGATATAGTTAATATTTTTAGAACATTTGCTTTCTTGTATATTGCATCCTCTCTATTTAGCTATTGTCTTCCATTGTTGAACTTATAGAGATGCATATTTAGAGGTTTCTCCATTATCTTTTGTTGCATACAAATTATTTTTTGTTGCATATTATTTCATGTGCAATAATATTTTTTCATAGTTCATGGTATAATTTCATTCCTTATTCATTGTAATTTGTCAAATGGTTAGTGTATATGCAATTAATTGGCGTTTGATGAAGTTTTGGCTCCAAGGGTTTGAATCTTGGTATTGATAAATGTCTATAAGTAATCATAGTTCTGATTGTTCCATATTGCAGACTAGTGGTTCTATTTGTGAATAGTCTTGGATGCATTTGGAGAATCCTTTCACATGCCTATCCCTTTGTGAATGCTATGGCTAGTCATTTCTTCTTCTAGGTTCTATTTATACGTATGTCTCCAAAGCAATGAATTAGATGATATGGCCCCTGCAGGGGTTGTCTTCTAAGGACACACCACCTATAGTGCCATCACATCGTTCTACATAGTCTGCCACTTGTCTAGGTGGTATTGATTTAGCATGCTATTTAATACTTTATTGAAACTTTTTGCTTTGCAATTTATTTCTTGCACTTCTTGTTACTTGTTACATGTCTTTGCTTCCATTCATAGTTCCTAGTTGCACTTGAGCTAGTTTAGGAGGACGAAACATAACCCCAATACTAGTTTTTGCTTCTCATTCTCTTAATTGGACACATTACCTTAGTTTGCATTAGATTTTCAGTTTACTCATGTAGTTTGTATGGATTGTCTTTAATCTTTGCCCACATAGTGTTGATGAAATCCTTTTGTATAGCATTGAGAAAAATCAAAATTTCCCTCCACAAGGATATTTGGACATTCCCTTTGCCTACTACCTTGTACTCCTCTCCACTATCAAAGATCACTAAATCTTTAGAAGAATTGTAAGCAGTGTACTTCGTGAACCAATCCTGCTTGTTGGTTAAGTGACATGATGCTGCTAAATCTATGTACCAAGTATATGCGACAAATTGATTTGTTGTTCTTTTGGCCATGAAAGCAAAGAAGGTTGACTCCTCTGTATTCTCTATGATATGGGACTTCTATTGAGGCTCTCCTTGGTTGGATTTTTAATCAACCAACCTTTTTTTGTAGTGCTTCTTCATATGACCCATCTTACCATAGTAATGACGTGATGTTCTTTAGATTCTTTATTGCTTCCTCATTGCTACCTTGACCTTTCTTGTATGACCATTTTCCTTTGCCCTTGTCTTTGGTTGCAAAGGCTTGTTCTACACCCTTTGTTTCATTGCTACTGCTGAAGTTTCTTCCGTTTGTCCTACTGTAAGATATTATTGCACAACTCATTAAACTTAAGATCAAAATTTGTAGATGTGATGTTTAGGGTCTCAATAAAATGTTTGTAAGCATGTGGTAAGCTTTTCAATGTGATTAACATTGTGTCCTCTTCCATTTTTTGATTGATGGCTATCAACTGCTCCTTGATGTCCTTGATCTTGAGTAAATGCTCCTGCAATGAAATGTTTGCAACCATTGTGATTGAAAATAACATATGTTTGAGAAAGAAGGCTCTGCTCTTGTTTGAAGTCGTACAAAACTCACAAATGCTTCCAAATTTCAGTTGAAGTCTTCTTTGACTAGACTTCAGGAAGCATTTCATTTGTAACAGACAACTTGATCAACATGGCTGCTTCTTTGTCACTTTCATTAAGTTTATCCTAGTCTTTGCTTCCAGCTATTGGAGGGGCATCTATAGCTAGGACAATATTTGTGAGGCATCTATGGTAAAAAATGGTTAACATATGTTGCTTCCATGTATTATAATTTTTAGCAAAGAATCTCTGATTGCCTTCCAACATGATGTTGGGTAACGAGACCATTTTGTATTGTTCTTCCCTCTCTCAACTTGCAATCTCAAAGTAAGACAAAAATACCACCCTGCTGCAAATCTGCCTGTAACAAAATATTAGTAAAAAAATATTGATAAAAAATTCATTCTCTAGAAGCAAATAGGATTTTTGACACTAAAAATCCCATGCTGTTAAATTCTGAAAAAAATATTGATGAAAATTCTGTGCCTTATAAATGCTGCAAACTACAAAAAATATAGTGCCCTAGCCGTTGTGGATTACTAAAAATCTGCAAAAACACTGCTCAAAAACCTTCTGCTCAACAAATTCTGTGATTTTTTGAAAAAAATTCTTGTGCAATTGTTTTAAGCATAAAGAATTCTGTGATTTTTAGTATATTTTGGATGTGACTGCAGAAGAAAAAAACACATCCTTTTTGTTTAAAAAGATCTTGTCTGATTCCTACCGAAATAACTCAAAAGACAAACAACAACCTTCCTACAGGGATCACATAGTAGGATCAACATAAAGTGAAGTCAATGGAATGGAACGAGAAGGTTTCTTGACTATCTTAGGTCATTTCTATTGCAACAACTCTTGTTTCAGCCAAGGCTTCGAATGGATTTATTTGATTGATTTTCTTTGCTGGTTGTGATGATCCTTTACCTTTCCAGAATGTGCTCTTTGGAATCTGTCTTGCTGCATTTCTTCTGTATCCTTACTTTGACTAATTGTTGTTCTTTTTTAATCCTTCATTCCACTCGCCTAAGATCAGTAACAACAATTCCCAGAATATAGAGATTAATCTTATGAATCAAATCAAAGAGAGGTCTTGGCTTAAAAGACATTAGAATGTTCGATCAATCTTTGGATTTGAAAATGAATTGGAAACTCTTGGAGGAACCAAATTTATTACGGGGAGCAATTTTTCAAGAAAAATATCATGCTCAAACTCTAGAGGATGGGATGTGTTTCCATTGGAGAGCTCCTATAATGTCCCGTTCCTAATCAGTTCAATATGGTGGACAGTTAGCCCTATTTAGCGGATTCCCGTAGGCTAATTAGTTAGGGTTAGAGAATCCTTGGAGTCAGGTGGATCCAACAGGTTGGCAGTATCAAGTGATTATTTGAGCTCTGCAGGTTATGATGTGCAGAACACCACTTTCTGTGGTGGTTTTGGATGATTTATTCTATACTATTTTTGGAAAGTTTTGGGCATCGGCGGGGTTAGTGTCAAAATTTCTATTTTTAGCTATGTCGATGGAGGCATTTAATGTTGGCATCCAAATATTTACTATGGTCCAGGATTTTAATTTAAGTAACGAGACTTTATAAAGTTAAAAAATATTTAACTTTATCGTTATTTATTATTATTAAGTGACTTTATGAAAGGGTACTTTTGGGAGACTTAAGAAGTTTTTAAATTTAATAAAGTATTCCCTAAAGTTGGATGCTTCACTTGGAGAAATAAGGGGGCATTTTAAATTTAAATAAAAGTGCATTTAATGCACAATGGGGTGTGGGTTTGAGGAGGCATACAAAAGAAGTTTGGAGCTCATTCTTTCATATGCTTGTCTTGATATTTTGATATTCTACTTGGTTGGAGGAGCTGGTTCTTCTTCAACGTTTGTGAGGACGAAATCCCTTACAGGCAACATTATCCACATTGTTGAAAGACACAATCTGGAGGATTTTAGGTGATTCCATTCAGGGGTCACATAGGAGCTGTCTTATTTCAGTTTGGGTGAAGATCTTCCAAGGGTTTCATAGCAGATCTGAGGGTTACAAAACTCAGAAAATATTACCTTTATGCTGGTCATACCTCTTCCCAGGCAAGCTGTACTATTCCAAGGAGGGTGTGGGGTTTGTGGAGCTGGTCGCCTAGTTTTGGGGCTGATTTTTGGAAGGTTTTGAGGTGCCTAGGGCTGTAGAAAACTCAGAAAAAAAGTTTGGGGTGAAACAACAGTGATTTGTGAAGTTTTCAAGTTTTCCATCAAGCTCCAGGTTGTTGGTCATATGTCCAATTTCAGTCTTTTTCAAACAGCAGCTAATGGGTATGTTTAAAATGCAATCTTAAGGGTGTTGTAATCAATTTATGTATGTAAAACCCTTATTTAAGGGATTATATTACTTCTGTATCAAATCTGAAACATATTACAGCTGTGAGCTTTCTATATAATTGAGTTTCCAACACTTAATCTTACAATATTAGTGTTGGTTGTTATTATCGTTATTTTCAATATTGCGAACACCTTCTATATTTCCGGATTTTTCTCTAAAGCACATCAAACAAAAACAAAAAAAAAACAAGGCAGAACAAGGCTGTATGTTACAGCTCCTCTTTCCAGTACCTCCAAATATATTCAATTGGGTATGGAACAATTGAAATATCATGTAACTTGGAATTTAGGGAGAGGAAATCAGATAAGGTTTTGGGTGAATAGTTGGGAGGGTGACCTTTGTCTTTCTCATTCATTATAAAGAACTACAACAAGAGCTCCACAAGTGAGGATATATTATGGTAGCTGATTATTGCAACTCCGATTAACATGGTCAGACATCCTAGAACACCTTAGTTCTAGATAATCTAAACAATAAAATCCACAATCAAGTTCAATTGCTTAAAGAACTCATAAACATTTATGTTATCTTATCCTCCTCTAAAGATAAAATGGTTTTGATCCACACAAGAATTGGGGAATGCACAGTTGCCTTTGCCTACCAAGCCCAAAATTGGGCACTTAAAAGGAAAAAGCACATGAAACTGAATATGGGATTTTTTTTAATTGGCCCAAAATATTATTCTTCATTAGTTGGTTGTCAATAGGAAATTCTTGACCGTAAGAATCTCCTTAGAAAAGGAAAAAATGGTCCAATCTGATGTCCAAATTGTCAATATAACTTTGAGAGCATATAGCATCTTTTCCTATAGTTTCCATTGGTTTTGGTAATCTCAAGAGAGATGACTAGTTTTTTTGTTGCCATTGGTCTTTAACTTAGTTGTACAGGACAAGTTTCAAACAATGAGATACCATTTCCATAAGTATGCAATTACTCAAAAGAATGACTCATCTCATCCCAATTTTCATAATATGGCAACTTTGGAAAGAATAAAATGCTCACATATTTGATAAGGATTTGCACAACTCTTTTCAGCTACTCCAAATCATCAAATACAATATTTGAACCATTACTCTATTTGATTCATAAAAGGGTCGTCATAACACACAACACTATGAGGAAACATATATACTAGTTGAAAAGAAGTTAAAACAAACACAAACTTGTACTAACACCATTGAACAATGGTTGTTTTAACTACATTAATATGCAAATTGAACTAAATGGAGGTCTTAACATACACAAATGTGGAAATAAACACCATAAACAAACATAAACTAATCCAACTCAGAGTTTACCTGGAGAAAACCAGATTTGGGTGAAAAACTCCAGCTTAAGGAGCAATTACTGCTTGTTCCACCTTGTAAAAAGAAAATTCAAATGTCTAGAATGAAAAACAATGCATCGACAATCTCCAACAAAGAATTGGTAACTTTGAATACACCTTCTACACACTTACAGTTACTCACACTTGCATAGTCTGTAACAATGGCTTCAACCATAAAAGCCTTGAGAGCTAAGCCTCTCCCAAATGAGTAGAATGAAGATAATACCTTCCTCAAGATCCATTGGCCTCATCCACCAAAACCTTGAAAGCCAACCCACTCCCAAGTGAGTAGAATGAAGATAACATTTTTCTTGAGCTCCATTGACTTTACTCACCAAAACCTTGAAAGCCAACCCTCTCCCAAATTGGTAGAATTAAGATAACACCTTCCCCTAGGTCGTCAAATGTGGGTAGATGGAAAATGTAAAGAACCGGACCAATTTTTTTTGTCTTTTCCAATTTCAATTACAATCAACATGCACCCATTAAGGTTAGCTCTAAACCAAAATGATGCGGAAAGCAACTCTAACCAGGATGTACACCAGGATCCCGATGTGGGCAAGGTGTGAGCATATGGTCAGAGGATCTAATGCAGATGCAAACTGGAAGAGAACTCTAACCAAGAATGCGTCTAGGACAGACGAACATATGGTCAGAGGATCTAATGCAAGATGAGCTGAAGTAACTCTAACCAAGGATGGCGCCGAGTGATGGCGAGCATATGGTTAGAGGGTCCCTACAACTACTAACTGAAAGTAAATAGGCGGCAAGCCAGCCTCTTCCACTTATGCAGCGGGAAGTACAATAAAGTAAATGAAAGATAGAGAGGAGAATTGCTGATAGTACTACTAATTAGCTTACAATATGTTAGAATGCTTGCCAAAGCCCAGTGATTCAAGTTCTTCAATGCTGCAATAATATATAAGACTTCCTCAATGCTTATCAAGACTTTCTAGACCCAAACTCCTCACAAGCTGCATTTTTTTCATGACTGATATGACAGACCAGCGACTGAAATGAAGTAATAAACAACTCTAGAACTCACCAAAATACTCACAACTCACTCAATACTTACCAGAATGACATGAGACTTGATGCAAACGAATGCTAGGATGATGACTATGAAATCTAGACTGAGAAATGACTAAAAAAATGCAATATTATTTTTATGCACACTTCCCAAGACAGTCCAAAATGGTACGGCCAAGGAGGGGCGATTTTTTAATATAAAATTCTAAACACCACTAAAAAATATGAAAAATCCCAAGAAGGGTCACCCCAAGTTGGAAATCACAATGGAAAACTACCCAGAATGATAATATTTTTATTTCAAGAGATATGAGCAATTCTTACAATCAGCTATGCACTTCGAAATATGTCTAAAATGCATGGAAACTGAACTAATATGCTAGGAACTCAAATGCAATGCTGAAAACAAACTCACTACAATCTACCTCTCAACTAGTTGCTATCTTTCAAGCAAGAAGATGAGCCAAGCTAGGAGGTGTGCTTTCCTCGAAGCAATCTGTCACCATTTCGGCAGCATAACTTTTACTGAAAATATGAGATAATCAAAATGAAGAGAAGAGGTCTCCTTTTATAAGCTTGAAGAGCATCTCCAGAAGTCTCTAGAAAGTGCGCCAAAAACACAAGTCAAAGCAATTCAAATTTTAGTTGACTCATCCCCTCCAAGGTGGCGTCCATTTCTAGAAGCAATAATATTAACTTTTCTCTTTTTAAAATAATCTTCCCTTCAAGGTTGGCATCCAACTCTCCTTTGCATTTTTGAACCTTTGAATTAATTAAACTTCTCCTGATGAGGCATTCACCCATAATGTCCCCTTTTTAAAAACAACATAAAGTTATAATGCTAGGCCAAGGGCGTATAATATTAAAATATCACACTATAATATGAAAATAACTTATCTCTCCATAGAAATGCCTCAGGAAGCCAGAAACAACAATGGCAACTGAATTGCCTGAAGAAGAGAGCCAACTGAAGAAAAACCAACTAGTCCACTGCCAAAAATAGAATTTACTAAAAATAGTAAATTCATGAAGTTGCTCAGAACACCAAATGGTCCATACCACTACGAAGCTCTTTGAAAACCTAGAAAGAATCCGCAATCCAATTTCCAAACTTCAAGCACCCATCTCCTCAAAAATAGGAAACCCTAATTTCACCCTCCAAGTAGCCTACGGGTCTCCGGAATAGGCCAACGGTCAATTGAATCAATCACAATTGAGAAGGGGACATTACAAAAAACCAAACATCCAAATTGAAGTTAAAATGCCACATGCCCCAAATTCCAAATCACTATCTACATAGAGACATGTGTGTCACTTGATAAGTATCTTGTTTGCTAGTTTATGACAAATTTGCTAGGGCAAACAACTATTCACTATGGCATTAGACATGTTCTTTGGGCGAACATATGTTTGCTGCCTATGTAAACAACAAACTAGTAGGACACACTTTTCTAGGTCAATTTTGGGTTTGTAGATTTGATTGGAGACATTTTAAAGGTGTCTCATTCTATCTCTAATCCCTCTCGATCAATTTCACATCCTTGTTACACCAGTTTGATGGTGAATTCCCCCTTAAGGCAATCTAGGACAACTATGACCCCAGTGGTCTTGCACTCTGAAGACCTGAATATTTGTATCATTGGCTCATTATCCCTAGTAAAAGAGACTCTTTGAATTCACAAGTATGATTGAATTCCACCTAGGAAAGGGCTGGAATATCCCTTATTGCTGTAAAATGAACTGGTTCATTGTAAAAGCAAATGCCAAATGACCCCCACCCCCTAGAGATTGGTGCAACATGAATTTTGATGGAGCATTAGAAGAAAACCCTATAAAAGTAGGTATTAGTGGAAGAGTCAAAGATTATATGGGAACCTAGTGCTTGCTTACCAAAAAACACTGGTTAGCATACCAACAATTTGGTTGAGTTGCTTGCTTGTGACTATAGTGTTATGCTAGAAAAAATTATAGGAATTTTAAAATATGCAGTTTGAAATAGATTCTAGAATCATTCATCAATCAGTCAAACATCGTAAAAGGGTAGCCAAAGAAATAATACAAATGATGGTAAATTTAATTAGCATATGGCAAATATCTGTCACTAGTTTATTAGAATTTAGTACTTTATCCAATTTGTAGGTTATTCTAATAGAACATAAGCTCAAAGCATTCAATTTTGTGGTTTATTTTCTAACTAGCATGCTATCACCAATCCAATCAATCGAGAGCTGTAGTTCTACCATTCAGTCTTGGAGATAACCCATTGTTGTTCAAGTTATGGTGACCTTAGAAATGTTTACTACCTTTGTTGTTGACCATGTCAAATATCTTGGAAGAATTTTGTACACCACATTCTTTCGTTTTTCGAAGTTCATTGTCCAATGCTTTCATGGTTTCTTTTTTGGTTTTTCTTTTTGAAAATAAACATTTCTTTTCCAAAGTGTGTTTAGTTGGACCAAAGTGAGCAAACGAGAATTTTCGTTTCAAAACTTTCCCTTTCAATTGTTTCCTTTATCACAAACAAATTTCAACAAGTCCTTTTGGTGATTAGGGTGTACTTGTGAAAGCCTCAAGGAACCTTGCACACGCTTCAACCCCTACTATGTTAACATGCACTCCTCAGCAAATGTCGGTCACTGCGTCATCACATACCATTGCCCAAGTCACTGTGTCATTGCATGCCACTGCACAACTCGACATCACTTTGCATGTCACTTGGTGAACATTACACAAACAACAACCCTTCACATGTAGCATCTTCAACAAAACTTCTACTTCAGCCACGGGAGTGGAACACCAATGGTCACGGAAGTTCAACTGCCAAGAAGTTGGAAGGTCAAGCTATTTGGCACATGAACCATTTCATCTGTTAAACCCATTTTGTAACACTATTGTATTTGTATGCATTCAATCATCCAAAAGGAAGGTCAGATAACTGTATAGTTGAAGGCAAACCAATTTGTTGTGTTTACCCCACTTGAGTCACAAGAATTCTCATTCCTAGCCTTGCTGTGTAATACCATTTTACCTTATTCATTTTCTATTGATAAAAGTAGAAGATATTGTTAAAGTATTCTGCCTGCATATTTGATTATGTGTTGGTTTATTATCTTTCTACTTTACCGTTCATAATCTATAGACCTGTCTTCCACAAGATTGTTTTGTCCCTTGTATCACTTGGGAGTCAGACATTTTTCTCTTTGAAGTAGTTCAAATCAGTGCCAAGGCTGGACTTGTTTTAGCCTCCACTCTTAATAGGTTTGACCTCCCTATTAGTTGATTGAACATTCTAAACAATAGGTATGAGGATTCTCCCACTATTGGTCGTGCTCCTAGCCCTCCTCCTTAGGTCTCTCATGTTTTCCCTTAGAATGCTTGTCCTAGGAATGTCAAAAGAATGATCTAACGTACTGTGCCTCCAGAAAATCAGAATTTTAGTTGTAGCTCTGCCAACAATTCTAATTGTGACCAAAAACCTTTACAAGCTATCTTTAAAATCACATGCATACTCAAGAATCTTCACAATAAAATAGAGGGAAAAAGTGTGCACAACTCTTATATTGAGCAGGCAGCTCATGGTCCTCAACCCAAAAGGCCAGCCTATCAAGCAGAAAGTTTTACAGCTGCAACTGCCAGAGGATCTGCTTTGAGAGTTCCACTCCATGCAAACTCCCAATGATGACAATCCTATTTGGACAACTCACAATGGAATAGGGAGACTACCTCATCTCACTTCATGCATGAAATTCTTAATAATTCTGTTTAATCTTTGTTGAGCCTTATTTTCAAATTTGGATATAGTATCAAATGCCTCATCATGGTCATATCAGATGTACATTCCATGATATTGCTGTTGTTTTTAAAGTATTTGAAGATAGTTTACAAAAGCTGGTTCAAATGAGACCAAATGAGACTAATCCTTACAAGAAATAACACTACTTATGTAATGTCCCTTTCCCATTGATCACTCCAGGTGGACTTATTAGCCTATTTAGTTCTTGTAGGCTATAGTTGGATAAAGGGATTTGGTTAATTTAATTATTTAATGTTACCTGGCAGAAAAAGTACATTTATAAGGTAATATTAAATAATTAGATTAAAAGGTGTTATAAAGTGACTTTGGGGAAATATTTAAAAAGGTACTTTATAAAGTCACTATTTTTTTATTTGAGTGGGAAAAGTGCAAGCGTATTAAAAGTGAAGTTGGAGTTCATTTGCATTATGCTTGGTTATTTTTCTCTATTGATGATTTGAGGAGTTTCTCGAAGCTTTTGGCTATGGGATGGAAACCCTAGTGCGACTGGGTTTAGTGGTGAGACTAATCCACCCTAGCTGGTCAAGTTGGAGAGATCACACAGGTCTTCAAAATGTATTCAATATTGCAAATTTGTGGGTCTCCCGCGGAGACAAATTTGGGGTATAACGGTAATCTTTCTGGTATTTGGGAGTTGAGATAACATTCAGATTGGATTATTTACATGGGCGAACATATTGCTGGTCGAGTAGAATGGTCATGCTGGTTGGTTCGATTGGTATTCAGTATTCACAGTATATGAATTCTGGCTGAGTTGTGGGTCTATTTCTAAGCCCAAATTGTCATTGCACCGTTGAAGGGAGTCAGCGAAGAGGGAGTCATGGCCCTATATACTAATGTACAGGGGTTTATTGCTGAGTAAAGGAAGCGCTTTAGTCTTGTGCTTAATCGTGGGCAATACCAAAGGTCGTGGGTGCTTTGGGCAGGTGCAGGTTTCATTATAATCCCATCGCCATCTATTATCACTGCCATAAACTGTTGTGAAGGGTCGTAGGGACTGCTGGACATGATTTCTGAAGGTAATCAGCTGCTCATACTTATTGCCTGCCTGTTCCTTGAGCCATGACAAGCTCCAGCAGGTCGTGGTATCTCAAACGGGTGCCACTTCTGTACAAAGAGTGCTGCCTATGTATGGCTACTTACAGGTCAGAGCGTAGGACTATTTCAGACTGTATTTGCTTAGATTATAAATTATAATGCTGTTACAGATTAGTATGAAATCAATATCATTTGCATATAATGTAATACCTACCATTTTGTGCTGAGTTGAATAAAACCTCCATTTTATGTGCAAACTCTATTGTAATATTGTTTTGTGTGAAAAGTCTGAAATCTTCCAAACACAAAGGCATAACAACAGTTTGACAAAATGTCACATGTCAAACTGAAAATATCGTAAAAATATCATTCAAAACAACAGGGGATTTAACAACTTAGCTCTTTATACATTAAATAACAACTTAGCTATTAACGGTAGAAGCCAACAATGGAAGACCAAGAGTCTCCACTTAGAATTCCACATTAGATGTCACTTTTGGGGATTTGAACTTGGGTCTCCATCATGACAACCCAATGGTTTAACTAATAGAGCTCAATCCCTTGGACTCCATGATATTGCTGTTGCAAATATTTATAAAAAATTTAAGTATTGTAGGCTAGGTGCATAATACTGTTGTAAATACCATCAGTAGAGTATCCAAGCGTACTAGGATAAATCATGGTGTAAACATTAATAATGTCAAGTGGATTTGATTGCTTTTGCAAAACAAGATCTGGGCTAATCCCTAAGGATATATCTTGCTACCATCGTCTGATTATCTTTTTTTTGCCTGCCTTTTTGTTGTATTAGGCATATAATGTTTGTAACCCTCTTTTCATGGCAATATAATGTCTACGACTTTACCCTTTTAAAAAATGAATTTATAAGCATGAAATTGTATAAAGCAATGACAGCAGTGAGATGACAATTTATAAAGCTTTATAACACTATAAGAGCATTATGTTGAGGTCAAACAGTTATTATTTTCGTTCATGTCACTTGTGTTATGTCTTTCACTGATATATTTGTATTTGTCTACATCATTGATAACAATGAGCACGAGTAATCACTTCATATAAGAAATATGCAGACATTTTTTTTCCTAAATAATTTTGATATAGTGACATAGTTTGGGAAGTAGTGTCTAGGTTCCTTCATCTGAATTCTTATATAAAGAAATCTATTCTAAATTTTGCAGTCAGCAGAATACAGCGGGACAAGTTGGTACAACCTGTCATCTATTGAAGATGGTCTTGTGGTGAGATCGAAAATTTTCTCTCAAAATACTTCCAGAAATGTTAACCATAGAAAAGCATCTTAATATGGGCTTGTTTTTAATAGTTTTGTAGGATAACTTGTTTTCTTAAATTGTTTGTGTTCCATAATCTTATTGATATCAAGATTAATTGCTATTATTTGCAGGTGAGCGGCTCCCTTTTTGGTGCTCTAATTGGCTCTATTATTGCGTTCAATGTTGCAGACATTTTAGGTCTTCTATTAATGCCTATTCAATAGATATTTCTTTCATACATCTAGATTCCTTCAACATTTGTTGTGAAAATTTATGGCTTATTATGGTATACATGTATAATGGCATCAATACTGTCTGAATATTTGATATGTTTTTGACTTAAATGTATAATCTGAGAATGAATAAATTCCTTCTTGAAGGTAGACGGAGGGAATTAATTGTTGCAGCTATGTTATATACAATTGGAGCTTTGGTTACAGCATTGGCACCAGATCTTATTGTGCTTATAATTGGACGGTTTGTATTTGGCTTTGGGATAGGTTTGGTAACTCTCTCTCTCTCTCTCTCTCTCTTCATAGTCATATACACACATAGCCACACAGTTTTCCACCTGAGACAAATTCAGAAAAAACCCCAAGACTTATAAAACAGTTTACAGCATAAATTGGATGATCTAAGAAAATTTAAGCAAATGAAATATGTGACTAGAAAGGAAAGGGTTAAATGAATGCAAATCGATGTGACAATGTGGCTATGCATGCTAACCTCCTTGCTTCCCTCCAAGGGGAAACAAAAGATAACCTAGTTTTTTGCATCATTTACCAGAAGCATAAATTATTGAGACGAGAGGGTTTATTAGTGTAGGATATTCATTGGTATTTTAGGGATTCTCTATTTACAGCCTCTATGAGATAGTAACTGTGGCAGGAATGATTTATAGTATTGATGTCCGTGTACATGTTTTTTAAGGCATTTGCAAGGAAATTAATCTAGAGATGAACATTATAAAAATTGACTCATTTGTATTCCAATCAACATGCACTCACTGAGTCACTACTAGATGTTCTAGTGCACTTGTTTTTGTTGATTTGCTGAATTTCAAACCATATAGAAAAATGACTAACTAGATGGATTTCATCAAGCTAAGATGTGGGATTAAAACACTCTTAAGTAGCATTAGTTAATTTATTAGTGATCTTAACGCTTCATTCTAGATTTGGGAAAATGACCTATCATTGAATAATTGGAAAAGTTGGTTAACTATGGAAATAATTAATTAAACACATCTTCAGCATATTGAATGCCAAAATGAATGATCAATTCAAATGAATACAAAGAGGAATGGTGATGCTTTGGCAATCAATTCAAATGAATACAAAGAGGAATGGTGATGCTTTTGCAAGAAATGTCTAGAGCCTAGACCCCATTTGGGTTTCATGCTCATACAATTGATTGGGACTCTCTATAGAAGCAGGAAGTTTTAATTATAATAGGATGTTAATCTAAGAAAACAAGATACATACAACAAAAGCCTAAAGAATAGTTATAAAACTCAGTCTGAGCTGTAGAAACTTGCCCAGGCTTGTGGGTTAGAAACGAAATGTGTGAGTTATGTGCCAAGTATATGGTGCACACTTGGTTATGTACGTGCAGATTTTAACTTAGAGATCTTGGTTTACCTTGTAATGGTGTGTGCTTCTTTTTGCACTTGAAACTTTTGCAAACCTCATACTTGCTTTCACCACTATATGGTGTGTGCCACATAGCAGTCTTGCATACTTTCATTCAAAGATTTGGTTTTTGCATTTTGTGACATATGCTCCTGCATGGGGCTACACAATTTCCATGCCTTAGTAACTTATCAATCACTTCATCATTTTTCCTCCATTCTTCTCCATGTCAGATGTAGTTAAAAGATTTGATCATCGACCTTGCATAGATATAGATAAATGACAACAAAATGGCAAGGACAAACAAAAGTTTGAAATGGATTCAAGTTTGAGGAAATAACAGATCTGGCTTGAAATTTGACACAATATGGAAATTTTCATATGTGTATAACATTTTATTCATTGTGTTCATTGTCACTCCCATTATCATTTATAGTGCTGCAATCTAGTAGCACAGAATTAGTAGTAAACTCTCCATCATAGTCACTAGTGCACCAGCCTTTTCTTGATATTTCTTACAACATTGGTATATTAGAGATGAAGATTTGAGTTGACTTCATTCCAAATGAGGTTGCTTTGTTATAGGAGTCTCAAGTCATACAAGATCATAGACCCAACTGGTATTATTTCTATTCTTTTGGATGTAAAGAAGAATGAACATCTTCAATCATGTGCATGATCCTAGCAAGCAAGGAAACAAATTGTTGGTTTAGATGAGCATGCTCATTTTTCTCTCTTTCTGACCTTTTTCTAGGGTACCTAAACTACAATGGTATGTAGAAACAAAAGGTAAACTTGAATGAGAAGTTGCCATGTAGGTTGAATATGATGCCTTGATGAAAAGTCACATCTAGGAGTGGCCAAATTGTCTCTAAGAAAAAATCCCAATGGATTCAAATGGGTGTACAAGGTTGGGTTGAAGTTGTCAGCCTTCGATGACTCATCACTGGTCGATAGTCACTCTATACACAATTGGTGGGCCGTTTAATGTATCTTATATCTGTACAATTGAATCTTGTTTTGTTGTTAGTTTATCTCTCATGGTTTTTAGCCCAATCAAATCTTGTTCATTGGCAGAAAGCAAAATGAGTTTTGGGATATTTCAAAGGTACTTTTATCTTTGGCATTCCCCATTTGAGAATGAAAGATTTCAAGTTGATAGGACAGATAGATTCTAATTGGGCTAGTATAGTTGACACTTGGAGATCATGGGCTATATCTTTTCTTGGGCTTAGTAGTTGTTTCATGGTAGAGTAAGCTTCAGCATACTGTAGCTTTATCATCCATTGAAGCAGAATACAAAGTAGTTGTCAGTGCCAATTGTGAATCAATATGGTTATGTTAATTTTTAAGTGGTTTGCAACTTACTTTGAGCACACCAATTCCACTTTTCTCTTTTAATCAAGGAGTCTTGAAGTTAGTGGAAAAACGTAGTTTATCATGCTCACATTAGGCATATTGAGGTTCATCATCACTACCTTTGGGCCTTGGCAATTGGTTGACATTGATGACATTTCTCTTCACCACTACACTTCTTGGGAATAGTCTACTGATCTAATGAAAAACTCATGGTGCTATTCTTCCAGCAAGCCTTAAGAAAAAACTATGATTGGAAATGATATTACTGAGAATAAAAACACATCTGACTGCTTGAAGTATTATAGATCATGCATTTGTGTCTTTCATTGTCGTACTCCTGAATTGGCAAAGTACCAGATCATATATCTGTCTCATTTGATTTCTTAATTTAGAAAGTATGCTTGAACAGGCCATGCATGCAGCTCCATTGTACATTGCAGAGACTTGTCCACCTCAGATTCGGGGAAGACTAATATCTCTGAAAGAGTTTTTCATAGTTCTGGGAATGCTGGTAAGTATTTCCTCATGCTTAAATCAAATCCAATTCCTTTGAATATAGAGCTATTAATCCAATTAGATCTGATTTTCAGTAATATTTTGATACAGTTGGGTTATCTTGTTAGTAGTCTAGCAGTTGATGCTGTTGGAGGATGGCGTTACATGTATGGATCAAGTATCCCACTTGCTGTAATAATGGGGTTTGGCATGTGGTGGCTGCCACCATCCCCACGCTGGATCCTTCTTCAAGCCATTCAGGGTAAGGGGAATATGGAAGATCTGAAAAGTAAGGCAGCTTCTGTATTAAATAGATTAAGAGGTCGTCCTGTGGGTGATGTGGTATCTGACGAACAAATAGAGGAAAATTTAAGATCTATACAAGATGCATATCAAGATCAAGAACGGGAAGCTAGTTTTTGGGAAGTTTTTCAGGGAGGCAGTTTGAAGGCCCTCATTATAGGTGGAGGTTTGGTTTTCTTTCAGCAGGTATTTTACAATTCTATGTTGTGAGAACTCACAGTGTATATTGACTTTTCATGAAAACAAATAATTGAATATATATCAAGTCAGGCTATAGGAAAATTGGATCAAATGTTAATAATAATGTACTATACTGAAGCATATTTCCTTCAAAATTCCATTTCCATTATTGGTTGGTAATTCTCATTTAGCTTTTTTGTAACTTGGCAGATTACTGGACAACCAAGTGTGCTCTACTATGCAGCCACAATTCTTGAGGTAGACTATCCTCATACTGTGATTACTTAATGTTTAATTCCTAATTGTGAAGTTTTAATTGTGCTGGGAGTACTAGATGGGGATTCATGGATCTGTTGACTCTCAAGTTTACAGAGTGCAGGGTTTTCAGCAGCATCTGATGCCACTCGAGTTTCAGTAATTATTGGTTTCTTCAAGGTACTATCTAGTCCATCTGTCCCTTCTCAACTTTTAAAAATCTTTTTGTACTTTCTATTCAATGCTCATTCAAATACTAACATGCCTGTACACTTGCCATTTTCTCAACCCTCAAATAATTTCAGATTTGAGAATTTCATCAAAACATGTTTATACAAAAATAAACTTGATGCAATCTATTGATTAACCATCACTGAAAGTTTAACGTAAGTAATACATTACTGTCATAGATTGCTTCTCCAAATATCTTTATATTGTTTGATGGAGAAGCACTTTTGTGGAGAGGGTACTTAATTCCACTTACAAATTAATATATAAACAACTACATTAGCATTGTGATCATGCCCATCATGTTTTGAACTTTGGGTTATTGTTTCAATAAGTACTATGATTTGCAACTCAACCATAGCCCAACAGATATTTTCCTGAATAGCTATAGGAACAAAATCTTTTCTTTTTTAATTGTATGTTCACCTTATTTGTGAAACAATAAACCTACAGTAGGACTCATTGCAGGATCAAGAGTTGACAATCATAGTAAAATCATAAAATAAGTCCTTAACAAAAAAAGAGTTTTTCAATCTAAGAGAAACACGTGTCCATGGAAATTAATTTGCAAGGGTTCAATTGGAATTGATGTCCAAAGTTTGACATTAATAGAGTTAAGGAATAAGCCTAGGATCAATGCAATGGAAACTATATTTATTTTTTTATCCATACAAAACTTTCTTAAACTAAAAAAATGTCATTTACCTACCCTTAACATGTTTCAGAATCTTGTCTACTTCACATTGTCTTGTTGATTCTTTTCTAATCCTTCTAGGATCATAAAAAAATGAATGCACCTTACTAAAGGAGAAGGACACTTTCAATAAGTTTAGGGGCATGCTCATACAAAGATGGTTCACATCTGGGGATTAAAAACAAGCATCATCAGGGCCATTTGATAGGTTTTGAAATTGTCATGTCCCCGAAATTATAAAACATCGAAATATATATTAAAAATGTTGGCCATTTAATATTAGTATAATTATAATTATCAAAGATAATATTATATTTATCAAATATAGCAAATATAAATATTAAATACAAAATAAATATATATCATATCGATATAAAATTATAAATGAATAAATATAAAATAATAGAAACAATAAATATAAAATAATACAAATATCATAATAATAAAAATAATATTCACAAGATGCTAATATAATCTGAATATGTCTATGCCTTAGTTAAATAAATAAACAATAATCTATGCCTCAGTGAAATAAATAAATAATAATCCTAATAAATAAATAATAATCTATGCCTTAGTCAATAAATAATAATCCTAAGGCATTGATTCCTAATAAAAAGCATATTAACTACCATATAATAGGAGTCTAACTGGGATGCGTAATTGACTGATATTAAATGAGTATGCAAAGCAACTATTGATATATGACTTTCCAATGCAACTATATGACTGAAATATGCACCTACAGCCAAGGGACATTAATGTGAACACTTGGCAAACAAACTAATGTGCAGCTACAGCAATGAGGAATTATATCAAACATTTGCTATGCAAACTAGACATGCTGATATGAAAGTAAACTATTTGACATTATATCAAACAGTTTGCAGCCAAACCACCATATTTCTATTTGATATCTGCAAGAGGTTACAATGCTGGAAAATAACTGAACCTTTATGCAATGTGACTTCTCTTTATATCGATTTGACTGAGTCTACATAAAAAAATTGGCTGTCATAGGACAGTGCCCAGACCTAGTACAAAGTGACTGAAATTGCAATGCTTATACAATGTAAATGACAGTGATTACAATGAAGAGTCCCAGCGACTAGACTCAATGCAAAATGCAAAACATATGTAAATAGGAACCTGATAATATATGGCAGTATCCACAAATCTCTTCGATTCTGCTCAAAGACTGAATATTTGACTCCTAGTTGGCTGCGCCATGCTTCCTAGACTTCCCACGAACTCTCCAAGAGCTGGCCTGAATTTTAATGGCCTTCAATCTCAAAATCGCACCTCATACAAGTGCGTCCCAGCCACAAGTAAAACCTGATTTTTATTTTCTACCAAACTGAAATTGACCAGCACTATGATGAATTTGGCTTCTTCCAAAATTGACAACCACCAATATATAAATCGAACCAAAATAAGTTCGATCTCCTCAAATGCCAAAATCTTCCTCTTCAAAGGACTGAAATATCTCCACAAACTGTGAATAATTTGCTCCAATCGATTTACCAAAATTGGGCCCTTGGCCATACAATTTTGCTCAATGAAAGAGACTGAAGTATCTCCTCCTCTCAACTCCAGCTAGGGTTGATATTTCACAACCGAACTTGGTACCTTAGAGTATTCAAACCCTCAAGCGAGCTAAGCATTAAACTTCAGCTCTTACCACGTAGGTAATGAGAAATGTAATCCAAATCAAGTGTCCCCAAATGCTTAGCCAACAACTTCTTAAGTAGATTTCTCATTCACATCCAGGAAGCTTCAAGAAAATAATATTATTTTATTATTTAAGCGACTTTATGATATATCATTTTATTATAGTCACTTTATTAAATTAATTATAATAAAGTTACCTTTGAGATATTATTTTATTAAGATAACTTTATTAAATAATTAATTTAATACTCCACTTTAATTTAATTAAAATAATCAATTCGTCATCCTTGTGAAATATCAATATTTGGATAACTTAATCGATTAATTTAATTAAATTACTCTACCTCCAATTCGGGGACATGACAAATAAACCAACTAGAAATGATTATTCATTTTTTCTCTACTAACATATCAAACATTTTTTGATATGCTTAAGGACATCATCCTTAAGCCCTTTCCATGTAAATCTCTCTTAAATCTGCTTGTGAGCTTTAAAATATCCCTAATGACCAGCCAAAAGAGTATCATGAACAATCGTTAAAATACTTTCTTTGATCTCGGGTTTAGGTACTAAAAAGACTCTATAAGTTCATTAACCACTACATACTTGTTATCTTGCAATTTTCCTTTAAGTATATTAGTGGCAAAGTTGTTTTTAGAATATTCTACCAAAATTTGGACCTTCTAATTTGTTGTAATCTCCATCATAGAACATATAGTGGGTTTTATAGATAGTGCATCAACAATATGCTCTCTTTCCCTTTAATATATTCAATATCAAAATCATAAGCTTGAATTTTACTTAGTTATTTTTGTTGTCTCTCATTGAGATCCTTCTACCTTAGGAAGTACTTTAAATTGTTATGGTCACTCTTAAGCACAAACTTACCTCCAGCAAGGTATTGCCTAAACTTGGCCAAAGTATACATGATGGCCAACATCTCCTTGTCATATATCGAGAATATTCTTCCTATTCCTCTAAGCTTGTGACTCTCAAATGCAATAGGATGCTTATTCTACATCAAAACAACCCTAATCCCTTCCCTAGAAGAATCACATTCAAGAAGAAAAGGAATAATGAAATTTGTAATGGCTAACACAGGGCAAGAGCTCATCACCTATTTGAGTTTGTCAAAAGTTTGTTGCATTGAAACTGACCATGTGAAAGCCCCCTTCTTTGTCAATCTATCAATGGAATTGCTAATTGAGAAACCCTTTCAAAAATATTTGATAATAGCTACAAAGATCGAATAATCCTCTTAACTATGTCAAGGTTTTTTGGTGTGGGCCAATCCAATATGGCCTGAATCTTTCCATGTTCGACTTGCACACCATTAGCATTGATAACATGCCACTATAAGATTTTAGTCATATCAAATTCACATTTTGATTCTTTGGAAAAAGAGATTGGGTTTCCAAGATACCCAAAAGTTCATCTAAATTTTTCAAGTGATCTTCCCATGTTTTGTTGTTAACAAGGATATAATCAAAGAAGACCAAAACAAATTCCATTACCCAATTCTTGATTAGTGTAGTACTTGTACTTTGGTTGAGGTAGTTTTTTGTAGTTATGGGGACTATGGGTTGTTCATTAGGTTTGGAGCCCATTGGTGGAGGCTTTGTTGTGGAAATGATTTAAATTCTATGCTTATCCAATTTGGTTTGAATTATCATTCTTCTAGTTTGAAGAATGGGTTTACAGTGTTGAGTAGTTTGAGAAGATTTGATTTTCTAGTTCTTGATTGGTGTTGTAATTGTACTTTGGTTGGTAGAGTTGGTTGAGGTAAGTTATTGTAGCTGTGGGGACTATGGGTTGTTCATTAGGTTTGAAGTCCCTTGGTGGAGGCTTTGTTGTGGAAATTGTTTGAATTCTTCACTCATCCAATTTGATTTGAATTTATCATTCTTCTAGTTTGAAGAATGGGTTTAACTTTTGTACTGAAACAATCTTAGTTGAATTCCTTGAATTTTACATGTTTGATGCAAGGGTTTGCCATGTCGCTATGATATATATCTAATTTTTGTTGAGAACTAATTGTGATTTGATCTCTCTCTTCAAGTTTATCTATTCTTGTTTTCATATTTTTGAGTGTATCTTAAAACAAAGTATGATATCCTTATAATTGGAATTTCTAGATCAACAGGGATATCTACATTACCCACTTATTGTACTATTTCAGTTTTATTCATGGTCCTGTATGCCATAAAGTTTTTGACACTATTTTTATTAAATTTGTATTGGATGCTTCTGCTTGGCTATTTGTCTGGGGAAATATAAGCTAAGAAAACCTTATGTTTTAATACCATTTTAAAAAATAAGTCTTGAATTATAGCACAATCAATTTTAGTCACATTTAATGGATATACAAATACTGAGTATATATTATGGCTGAAGAAGAAATCGATATTTTGGTTTTAGCATAATTAGCTGATCTTTGTAAGTCCTTTTATAATTTCACCTCAAAGATGAAGAACTTTTTGTTCAAATAATATGTGGATCACCTACAAAACAAATTCTTTGTGACCTTTGCAGTTACTGATGACCGGTATTGCTGTTATGGTAGTTGACAAGCTTGGTAGGAGACCACTATTGATCACAGGTGTAACTGGCATGGTAAGAATGTTCACTTACTAATGAATGTCAAAATAGGGTGTTCATCAAATCAAGCTTACAAATCCCTTTAATGAAGTATCTTATTGAAATTCTCTGAATATGGGATAAATTTAAGCTGGTTTTCCATAGTCATTGAAGGAAGAATAACAATTTCCATGTAATATTAATTTTTGGTGTATCTGCACTTAATTTCCTTGTTAAGAAACTTTCAATTGATATGTTCTCCCTTAATACCTTGTCTATGAGTGTTACCTAAATAAAATTGTTATTAATGCTGTGTTGCAGGTTTTGTCTTTATTCTTACTTGCAGCATACTATGCCTATCTTGGGAGTGCACCTGTTGTGGCAGTGATTGCGTTATTGTTGTATGTTGGATCCTATCAAGTACTTATCTTGCCTTAAGATCACATTCTACAATTTGCATTTGCAGTTTGCATTCAAGTATTTCTGAATATTCTGAATGGGGTAGTTTCCATTGTGAGTGTCTATAGTCTAGCTGCACATAGTTGAAAAACTCATACTCAGCAATACCTTGGCTGACCTAAAATTTTTAAAACTTGGGAGTGTACAAAAACTACGCAATAATTGGACACATTTATCAAACATAAAAGCACATAAAAAAACTCTTAAAAAATATGTATGTTACTAAATGTATGGAACATATTACTGATTTCCTTCATGTATAGATCAAAACTAGAGTTCAATGCACATCATATATCAGAAAACAAGTTCAATAGTAATACATATGAATTTCAAGTTTCAATATCAATAAAAATTACAAATCATAAATTTCTTATATGTCTAAAGCTCAAAATTTTTGTTGTTGCACAGTGAGTGTTGTGGAACTGGATGGTACAATTGCATCATCCTCAATAGTACATCTCTAAATATTGAACTTTGAAGGCACACCCAATTCAAAAATAAAAAGGACATTTTTGAGAAGTATTCTAGATACCCATTGAAAAAATTATCAACACTTACAAGCATAGTTTGTAAGCTTACCAAGTACTCAGTTGACTTGCCATGACTCACAAGTTTTCTAGTTCACCATGTTGAATTGACTCGAAATCATACGCCAAGTCAAGGGTGAGTTAGGCCAAGTACTCAACAAGCCTTTCCTAACACTTGGCTGATTTTGTGGTCAGACTTGACTGGTGACGAGTTATAACAAAACCCATGCAATTTTCAGCATTACAATTCATTTTTATGACAGTTTTGGTCTAATTTCACTATGCAAAGGACATCTTCAGCATCCACATGACAAATTCAAAGATTCAAACGACAATGCATCTATTTATTTATTTATTTTTTTTATTTGAAAGTTAGAAAAGTTGAAAAGCTAGGGGAAATGTTGTCAATTTCCTCTCGCCCTCATCATTTCCTAACATTTTCCTATTCAACTTGCATTCTATTTTTACTTATAAATGTTTTTCACTTTGCTGATTTGTTTTCAAAATCCTGCTGATTTTTCAAAACCTTGTAGGTATATTGTTGATGAATTGTAGCTTAGGTCAGATAAAAGCGATGATTGCTATAAAGCATCATCATCGCTTATATAAGATCTAAAGCTCTTCATGTTATATTTCCAGAAATAAGTATGATGATCGAATTTTATAATGCCTGTATAAAATCGTAATTATTTATTTGATGTGCTGAATTCGCGTTGATTAAATTTCGGGATTCTTATATTACATTCGCCATGCGTAAGGGTATTACATTCTTGTATTAAGCGATGAGTGTTTAACCGAGTTAGCATCGGGTGTGAGAGGAACCCACGCCCTAAGGGACACGTCCCTTGAGTGGACGTGTCTCCACATGTGGAGACACGTCCTCTCAAGAGACGCATCCCTTGGAGGCGGGTCTCCTAACATATAAAAGATGATCCAAATCATAATATGCAGACATCGAAATCATTAATGTTCTGCATTCAGTACATTCTGCAATAAAAGGAAGAACTCAGAAATTCGCATTTGTCTTAGAAATTATTAATCAGAATCTTAGACCTTCTTAGTTTATTCTTAGTCTTAGGATCTAGTCCTGATACAGATTTGTTTACATTTACATGGTATCAGAGCCACGTTGTGTGAATCCTAAACAAATCTAATATCAGTTTGCTCTAGAAAATTCGTATTTTCTAAAAAATCGAATTTACTCACATTCTTCATAATGTCAAGTGTGATCAGATTTGAAGATCGCCTTGCAGGAGCAGACAATTTCACATCATGGAAATTTAGAATCATGATGATCCTTAAGGAGCATAAGCTAGACTCACTTGTGAGAGAAAATTTGGAGGAACCTAAGTCTGAACCTGAGAAAACTCAATGGGTGGAAAACAATGAAAAGGCCATGAAAATCCTTGTAGATGCAGTTAGGGATCATATAGTGCCCATCCTAGCAAAACATGAAACTGCATACCATATGTTCAAATCTCTTGAGAAAACTTATGAGATCAACAACACCTGCAGGACTCTTGCTTTAAAACGGCAAATCAACAATGCTCAAATAAACAAAGGAGAGTCCATTAATGCATACTTCATGAGGATTATTGAACTGAGAGATCAATTATCCACAATTGAATATCAGATTGATAGCAAAGAATTAACTCTAATTGCACTAGGAGGCCTTCCAAACTCATGGGAGTCATTTGTCCAAGGAATAAGTGCAAGATCCAAACTCCCTAAGTTTGATAGGCTAAGAACTGACTGCCTTCAAGAAGAAACAAGGCTTTCCTCAAAAGAAAACAAACAGAAAAATGTAGATGAAGATATTCATGTACTCAACACATCCTCTAATAAGAGGAATAAGAAAAACTCCTACAAGAAAGGATCGTTTAAAAGAAAGAGAAATTCCAATGGAAAGGGATCTTCTAAGAAGAAAGACATTTCTCAAGTACAATGCTTTAGGTGTGATCAATATGGCCACTATGCAATGAAATGCCCTGACAGATCAAAGCAACAAGCATCCTTTGCCAAAGTAGGAAAGACAAATTCAGATCATGAATCTGAGAACTTTGTGTTCTATTCAACATTATCTAGTCAAGTATCTAACAATATCAACAACTGGGTGATTGATAGTGGTTTTTCGAGACACATCACAGGGTTTAGAGAACACTATGACTGACGAATCTGATGAAGATGTCACAATTGGGGATGACTCTACACATCAAGTAAAAGGGGTTGGAACTTGCTCCATCACATTGAAATCTGGTCTCTCCCTTCAACTCACTGGGGTCTTATTTGTACCTGGAATAAAAAGGAATCTTATATCCATCTCTGCCCTTGAAGACAATGGTTATAGAGTTACCTTTATGGATGGGAAAGTTCTAGCATGGCCTAAGAATTCAACAATCAAGAAAGCCCAAATCATAGGTGTGAGACAAGGGTACCTTTACAAACTTTGCACTGAAGTCAAACAAGCCCTTACCCTTGACACCTTTGATTCAAATGAAATTTGGCATAGAAGATTAGGACACCTTCATTTCCGTGCCCTACCTTCTGTAGAAAAACTTGTAACAGGCTTACCTAAGTTAAAACCATCTCATGAAGGAACTTGCAAAGGTTGTGCCTTAGGAAAGAATTCAAAGGGGTCCTTTCCAAATAGTTTGAGCAAAACCCTAAATGTGTTAGAATTGGTCCACTCAGACTTATGTGGACCCATGTCTGTACCCTCTAAAGCAGGATTTCTATACTATGTCATATTTGTAGATGACTTCTCTAGGAAAACCTGGATCTATTTCCTTAAATGTAAAGAGTCAATAAAAATCCTCAAAAGGTTCAAAGAGTTTAAAGCCCTCTCTGAAAACTTCTCCGGAAAGAAAATAAAAACCTTAAGGACAGACAATGGGAAAGAATACACCTCTGAAATTTTTAAGGAATTCTGCATGAGTGTTGGAATTAAGAGGGAGTTCACAGTGGCTTACAACCCTCAACAAAATGGGGTTGCTGAAAGAAAAAATAGAACCATTGTAGAGGCTGCCAAAGCAATGTTGCTTGACCAAAACATTGAAACCTCTTTCTGGGCAGAAGCCTCTAGGACTGTTGTCTACATCCAAAATAGATGTCCTCATTCTCATCTTGACAACAAAACTTCTGAAGAAGCCTTCATTGGCATAAAACTTGACATTAGTCACTTTAGGATTTTTGGTTGTCCCGTCTATATTCATGTGCCCAAGGAGAAGAGATTCAAACTTGAACCTTCCGTAAAGAAAGGGATATTTATGGGATATAGTGAAACCTCCAAAGCCTACAGGATATTCATACCTGGGCAGAAACAAATTGAATTGAGCAGGGATGTTATCTTTGAAGAAGACATTGCATTCAAGAGGGCAAGAAGTTCTAGTGAGACATAAACCTATTCCCTTAGAGTACTTGAATTGGAACCTGCTCCTGAGATTCAGAGGGAGCATCCTGAGGAAGTGTCAAATGAACTTCTATCTACTTCTGATGAGAATACAGGTAACAACGGTAGAAAGAGGCCACTTTGGGCTAGAAAGATGATCAAAGAAGCTGAGATTCATGCAGCACCCAAAGGAACGTTTAGGGAAAGTAAAAGACCCAAACGGTTCTCTAGCTATGTTGCTCTAATGAACAACATCATAAATTCAGAACCTGTCAGTGTTTCAGAAGCCTTCAGACATCAAGCATGGAAAGATGCAATGACGGAGGAATATCAGTCCATTCTAAAGAATGATGTATGGGATGTAGTGCCTAGACCAAAAGGGAAATCTGTTGTCTCTTCCAAATGGCTCTTCAAAATCAAGCATGCTGCTGATGGCAGTATAGAAAAACATAAAGCACGTTTTGTGGCAAGAGGTTTTTCTCAAAAGGAAGGCATTGATTACGAAGAAACATTTGCACCTGTTGCCCGTTACACATCAGTGAGAGCAGTGTTAGCCATTGCAGCAGCTAAAGGTTGGAAGATCCATCAAATGGATGTGAAAACTGCCTTCTTGAATGGAACCATTGAAGAGGAAGTCTATTTGGAACAGCCTGAAGGTTTTGTGATACACAAACCTGACTCACATGTATGCAGACTGAAGAAAGCCCTCTATGGACTTAAACAGGCTCCCAGGGTCTGGTATGAAAGAATTGACAGTTATCTCTTGGGATTAGGATTTTCCAAGAATGATGCTGACTCCAATCTCTACTTCAAGGTAATTAAAGGTGATATGCTAATAATTATTTTATATGTTGATGACCTACTGATAACAGGAGAAGATCACCTCATTGCTCAAGGAAAGCAGGATCTAATTTCTGAATTTGACATGAAATACTTGGGAATTCTTCACTACTTCCTAGGTTTAGAAGTATGGCAGAAAACAGAGGGCATTATACTAAACCAAAGGAAGTACACTATTGATATTCTGAAGAAATTTGGAATGTTGGACTGTAGACCGATGTCTACACCCATGGAAACCAACCTTCACAAATTGAAAGAAGCAGCAGCAGAATCCAAGTGTGCAGATCCAACCCTTTACAGACAGATGATTGGATCCTTGATGTATCTAGTCAACACCAGACCTGATATTTGCTATGCAGTAAATGTTCTCAGCCAGTTCATGTGTGAGCCAAAGGAAATTCACTTAATGGCTGTGAAACATATTTTGAGATATCTTCAAGGCACTATTGGATATGGTCTTCTTTACAAGAATGATCAACTAGATCTACATGGGTACTTTGATTCAGATTGGGCTGGAAGTATAACTGATCGGAAAAGCACATCAGAATGTTGCTTCAATTTAGGATCAGCTATGATCTCCTGGATTTGCAGAAAACAATCTTCAATTGCTCAGAGCTCAACAAAAGCTGAATACATTGCAGCCTCAATGGGAGCAAGAGAAGCAGTTTGGCTTCGTAAATTGCTTGTGGGACTTTTTGGTGTACCCTTGAATCCTACAATTATTCATTGTGATAATCAGAGTTGCATCAAACTCTCTGTAAATCCTGTCTTTCATGATAGATCTAAGCACATTGAGATCCCCTATCATTATGTAAGAGATATGGTGGAAAGGAAAATGATTCAGTTGGAGTATATTAGTACAAATGATCAAACTGCAAACATTCTCACCAAGCCTCTCTCTCGAATCAAGGTAGAGCACTTCAGGAAGAAACTTGGTATGGTTGAAATGTAATTTGTTATTTATGTTTGAAATTCAAATTGTTTATCAAATTGTACTAATATATAAAGATGTTTAAATGTGTAAACTCTTTTGTCATGTGTGTGACTCCATGACTTTATGGGCCTACTCCCCCTATGTACATTATTGAAAGGTGACGATCTTTCTAATAATGAACATTTGTATTTGACATTGTAAAGTGACGACTCTACAATGATAAACTATCATGATAGATATCATGTGACTTGATATTTGTGGACATGTCAAGATGGTATCTCTTGGACACTTTGATGGATATCATGGGACTTGATATCATCTGAAGATCATTGTAATCCTTAAGAGATAATCATGGTGGATATTTATATCCATGGATATGCCATGAATTATGGTAGACATCATGTGACTTGATGTCAGTGCACATACCATAATAATAAAGATGTGTTATGAAGAATGTCATGTGACTTGACAAAATTTGAGAAAACATATCATATCTTCGATATCACGTGTAAAGGTGATATCTCCACTTATTTGATTTGAAATATCTTCCCTAGCTAAGAGGGAGTGTTGATGAATTGTAGCTTAGGTCAGATATAAGCGATGATTGCTATAAAGCATCATCATCGCTTATATAAGATCTAAAGCTCTTCATGTTATATTTACAGAAATAAGTATGATGATCGAATTTTATAATGCCTGTATAAAATCGTAATTATTTATTTGATGTTCTGAATTCGCGTTGATTAAATTTCGGGATTCTTATATTACATTCGCCATGCGTAAGGGTATTACATTCTTGTATTAAGCGATGAGTGTTTAACCGAGTTAGCATCGGGTGTGAGAGGAACCCGCGCCCTAAGGGACACGTCCCTTGAGCAAACATGTCTCCACATGTGGAGACACATCCTCTCAAGAGACGCATCCCTTGGAGGCGGGTCTTCTAACATATAAAAGATGATCCAAATCATAATATGCAGACATCGAAATCATTAATGTTCTGCATTCAGTACATTCTGCAATAAAAGGAAGAACTCAAAAATTCGCATTTGTCTTAGAAATTATTAATCAGAATCTCAGACCTTCTTAGTTTATTCTTAGTCTTAGGATCTAGTCCTGATACAGATTTGTTTACATTTACATATATTTTTTTTTCTATGTTAAAATCAGAAATGTCAAGTTCAACATGGATGAGTGGTACCACATGGAAGTATGGAACACCGGGTTCTGTCAAGTGCCAAGTTTTTTGGAATGAATGTAAGATTCTTATGGCAAGGGGAATTAACAGATTAAAATATTGTCTTGCTAAAATACTTGGACATGAGGTGAAGGTGTTCTCTACTATGTATGAAGAGATTATAAGAGAAATGGATGCCTTACTTGCCAGATATGAATATGAAAAAATGGAAAAGCAGAGAACAAAGTAAGCAATTACAATGGTGATGAATGCCAATCCTAATTTATCTATAGGTTCCTTTATGCCTCATTCATCATCCACTTTCCTCTATTGATGAGACTCTTGAGGATCCTACTTCTAGCCATCTTCCTTCATCGACATCAAATTACCATATTCCACACAATGTTCTAGGAGCACAACCTTTAGTTGAAGGTATCACTTGGAATAAGGAAAAACATGAGGCTACGATGACAACAATAAACTTTTGGATCTACAATAATTTACTCTTCGATCTGGTGAACAACTCATACTGGGAAGAGTTGGTGAATACATTTGTCATGTCCCCTTTTTTGAACTAAGGAAAAAAATTAATAATTTAATTTAAAGTTACCTGACTATTAATTTTATAAAAGGAAATTTTTTAATTTATTATTAAATTATAAAATACTTAAAAGTGATATTATAAAATATAGTGTTATTAAAAGAGGGCCCGATTTGATGTCCTAGTCCAAGGGGCAAATTAAAATACTAAATTAAAAAATTAAAAATTTCTTAAGACTTCTTCTTGGAGGCTGAAAATAATAAACATATAATTATAAAAGGATCTAGGCTTGAGGAAAAAGAAATCCATTATTTGCCAAAAACCCCTTTTCTTCAAAATTGAGCATTTGTGTTCATCTTTTGGCTAGAGGACTAAAACCCTCTTGGTAATGAAATCAGAAGATGAAAACCGAAAACCCTCTTGATTTCTAGATTGGATTTGGAAATGAAACCTTTTGATCCCACATAAGTGATTCCATCTAGAGATTGCATTTGTGTGGAAAGATTGTTATAAGAGCTTAATGAAGATTTTTGGTTTTGTGCCAAAGTTCAAAGAAATTCTAGATGTTAGTAGTTTATGGTTTTCTAGTTTTGTATATTCAGTTATTCTGTGAGATTGTATTCATTCCAGTATTTTATTTGCATAAACTAGTGGAGAATATTTAATTTAATATGAATCCATACGTAATGGAAGGAACTGCTTTTTTCCCAAAGGTTGTCATACTTAACTTATTTCTGCTTGATCGCAGCTTTTGAAGATTTATATTAATCTCTCAAAGCTACCGGCTTCTGTTCATATTATTCGCCAACCTTATAAATTTTTTTTAGACAATAAAGTTGTCCACTTTAGCCAAAGTGGAGCTTTTGTTCACTTGAACCACTCTTTTGAAGTTGGGCAGAATTTTTTAGTAACTTAACCACTCTTTTGAAGTTGGGCAGAATTTTTAAGTAACTTAACCACTCTAAATGTGCATCCTAGTTCATGAAGAGGAATTTTTTAAACACTTCAAGCCACTTTTGCATTCCCAAGTGGAACTTAAGTTCACTTATGCCACTTCTGAGACATGGCAGAACTTTTACATGGTTCAGCCATCAAAAAAGTGCACCCAAGTCAATTTATGTGGAAATTCACATCAGTTGAGCCAACTTTACAAACTAGGTGGAATTTTTGAGTGGTTCAGCCAGTCCAAATGTGTGCCTAAGTCACGTGAGGTGGAGTTTGAAGAAAATAAAGCCACTTTTCTACATCGCTGGGTGGGAAAAGCATGTGGCTCAGCCACCCTTAATGTGTGCCCTGCTGCATAAAACATATGATTTTCCATTGTTTGTATCTTGCTCATTGAAATACTTCTTTCTGTCCTTTTTAACTGCTTATTATTCTGCTGGATGCTGCTTGTTTCTGTCTCATGAAAGTCTGCACTAAAATTTATGATTTTCTGTTCTCTACATGCTCCTGCTGATCTGCAAGTCTATTGCAGACTGACTGACGAAAATGGACAAGATTTTATGACATAAATAAATTAAAATCTCTGCCAAAAAACCAAAACAGGTCGGCCCTAATAAATTCAGAAAGAAACTTGTTTTACTGAGATTTGCATGGTGTCGTACCCTGAAAGTACTGTCAACTTCATTTCTACCATGTTTACTTATCAACAATTGCAACGTTTACGATGTTATTTTACCAACTAATTTTTGTTTAGAAATGCCTGAAACTCGTCTAATACGCATATTGTTCTGGTAGGGGTACCATATTCAAATTTTTCCTGTAAAGCACTATAAATCATTATGATAATAACTTGCATTTTATTTTACAAGCATATCTAGATTTGTTTGGATTGGGCTCCAAATTACATAAAGAATTTTGCACACTGAGTATTGTACTTAAGTTTTATTCCCCATAGATGTAATTTTCCATGAATGGATTAGTGTCATAAGCTTGAAAATTATTTAGTGACCCACAAAAAATATGAAGCTACAGTCTAATTATTATATTTCTAATTGGATTATCTCTTCATTGGATTCAAAATTTTCATATACTTTGTGTTAATGGGCCAATAACCATAGCTTCTAAATATTTTCAAATTCGGCCATCGTGCAGGTATCTTTTGGTCCCATTGGTTGGTTGATGATCTCAGAAATTTTTCCACTCCGTACCCGAGGTCGAGGATTAAGTATTGCAGTTCTGATAAACTTTGCAGCAAATGCATTGGTTACATTTTCTTTCTCTCCATTGAAGGTAAACAATTTTTTTAGTTATACTGCATGAAATTATTTTTTGTGGGAATCATATACCCTATCTTCTAAATGCTGGTTCTATGATAGATTAATAATTTAATAGCATTAACTCAACACATAAACAAGAGAAACTGCTACTTGGCAATACTAGTTAGATTCCGAGTTAATTGTTGAAAAATCCAAATTGTTACATCCTATCCAATACTAGCATAGCATGTTTCCCAATATTAGCAAGCTAGCAACTAAGCGCTCTCTCTCTCTCTCTCTCTCTCTCTTCAATGTGAAGATATTTTTCTGAAGTTTAAATGTCAAGCCAAATATGTATTATCAGACAACAAATAAGATCGGTAATTGTAATACATTAACAGATTCTTTAAAGAAATTTTCCGTTTTTTCACTAACATAGAAATAGTACCATATTCAAGGATTTGGCAATCCTCTTTCTGCCTGGCATTAACTGCCAGCAAGTTGACCCCAAGTGCAGGCATCTTGACCTGAAAAATACAAAGAAAATGAGTTTGAAGCAGGATAACCTTTCTAAAGTGCTTAGGATTTTATCTTGAGTGGTGTCTTAGGAACATTTGAGATACTCTTTTAAGTGAGTAAATGAAGGTTTTGAGTCTTGACTACAAATATGAATTCAGAAGTGTTTGTGTTAAACTGGTCCCTTAAGGAGGCTGCATTCTCCCTGCCACAACTGCCATTTGGAATCTACAATGATTTTCACCAACTTCTAAAGCCATAAGTACCTATCTCAACACACTTTTTGGTGCCTACCAATGGACAAGCTCCAGTTGGGCTAAGAGAGATAATTAACAATAAAAACAAAGAGCTAGTAGTGTGGATGTAAGATATATCAAACTGCTTTGAAGAAATTCCAAGAAAGGTATGTTGGCACCATATGAGGAAGAATATATATATTTTCTGGGCGATTGATATTCATAACTACTAGGTGTGGATTTTTGTATGCATTGGATACCATGCTTGATGAAACTAGAGGGGTTGATTAATGAGTAATTATTCAATCCAGCTGGGCGATAAAGTATAGGTGAGTCTAGATGCCATATTTTAGAATATCACAAGGGGTCAATTGGAATATTAAACCATTTAATGCTGGGCGATAGTGGTGAATGTTGGTCGCTAACAATAACTCTAGTTGAGCATGATTTTTTTTTGTGTTGAAGGTATTTATTTGCTGCAACACAACTTGGAATTCTCCTTGATAGTCGTGGCATCCCTCCTTTGTGTGGCGTGACTGTTACAACAGGTTTGAGGCAACGAAACACATTAATGCTGATCAACTTCATTGTGTATATTGAGGTGCTATCATAATTTGGGAAAATCGTGATATCAAAGTGGTCATAGGCTGGGCAAAATCATCTTCCAAGCTGACATGAGTGTGAGGACAGCACTTCTAGGGATGTGGCATCTACATCACGCTAGGCATGACTACTAAGAAAGAGTTTTGAGGTAATTGGGACATCAGATGCCATTAGTATATGATGTGTGAGGAATTTGAAGACTGGATGCTTGAGAATGGGTTGCAAGTGTGAGTGAATAACATCTCCAAAGAAAGGTTAGTTTCAATAAATCATTATATATATTTGTAACCTGTATTTGAACAATCAATTATAACTCATGTTTCTCCTTCTTCAATATATGTTGAAAGTATGGCAAGTGTTTGTTTGGTAAAATGCGAGTTATGAATATATGAATAAATTGGCAAGAATTACATTTCACTCATTGCAATCTGTTATAGGAGTAGTAAAGAGAACTCTATTCATTTCTATTGTATAGGAACTGTTTGATAAAATGCTCACTTAGCAAAATAGTGAAAAAAGTGAAAAATTTGGTCCAAAAATTTGCACTAAACTTTGCAATTTTTGCCTCTCGGATTTCTATCAATGGATTTGGGGATGCAAACTCTCATCTCCCTTGGGGTGATTCCTCCTAGGAATTGCATTTGAGTTGATTTTGGTGACCTTATGCATATTTTCAGATTTAGGCGATTGTATTTGCAAGCAAATTTTGGTTTTTGTGATTTTGGAGGGTTTCATTGCTAACTTTTAGAATATTTGTTGTTTTATCTTCATTCTTGTAATGTCCCCTTTTTCTAAGTGATCATCCAATAGAGTCCACTAGCTTATTTTATTCTCGTAAGCTAAGGTGGGAAAATCAAGGGAATAATTTAATTATTTAAATATTAAATTGTCCTAAGTCACTTTTGGGACATTTATGTTTAATTAATTGGTGTTAGTATTAAACAGGCTTATACTAAATGTCTTGGTAAATTATTAAATAAGTTACTTTGGGAAAATCAAAATATAATTAAAAAATAAAACGTGGTGGAAATGGAAATTATTATCATTTCGAAAATATTATTGGGAGAATTTGGAGAGCTTGTTTTACAGGTTCAAGAAGTCTGATGATGAAAACCCTTGGGATTCTCAGTGGATTGGATGGAAACTTAATACCCATCCTGCACTTCAGAATTCACATAGTGCTTCATTGATGAGATTTGTGAAGTCTTTGGTAAAGACAAATTTCATAAGATCATTAAATAAATTGCAAGAAAAATCTGAGTTTGAAATGTTGAAGATGTGCTCTAGAAACTTGGATGCCATGCCTTGAAATTGCATCTACAATAAGGGAGATTTTGATGTTGGAAGAAAGGTGTGGGATCTAGCTTGTGAATTGTGGGGATCTACTTGGCTGGGCATGAAGAGTTCAAGCAAGTTGATAGTGACAATACATAGATTGTTGTTGGGACATTTCACCACCCTTATTATGCATAAGAAAATATATTAAGGGTGATTATTTTTCAGCAGTCATGGGTCTCTCATAGCAGGCCGATTGACTGTGTCAGGCGTACATTTAATTCTCTCAGCGTGGTAACAAGAGGTAGATATAAGGCATTGGAATTTTATTGTGATGGTTGCAAGACATTCCCTTGGTTGGCATAAGAACTTGGAGGATTGATAGTTGGGTTGTAGAGAGGCATGGGGTTTATTTGAGCAGATTGGTAGGTGGCATGAGGTCTTGGGCGCCATAAGCAAGTTGGCACCACTTTATGGAGATCACGAGCAACAACTAAGGAGTGGCGTTAGATTGGGACTATCTGCTGGTCGCATGGAAGTGAATACCTCATGAACCATTAATTTTGCTATGTATAAATTTGTTGATAGCTAGGTCAAAATGCAAGTCTTCTATATCTCTAAAATTGTAAACAATGGTTTTGTAAGATTACCATTTGATATGTATTAGTTTTATGGATGAATGACAAGTGTTTGGAACCTAGTAACAAGACTCAGACTTGGCTTGAACTCGGCTAGGGTGACTTGACTCGGGACTTGGGAATCGGTGCCCGAACTCGGCACAAACTCGACAAAATGAAAAAAGTTGAAAAAACCCTAGAAATTTAGAGATTTTTAGGATTTAAAACTTGTTTCAAGCACCCTTTATTGAATAAACCTTAAAGACACAATAACATCATTAAATAGAAGCAAATTTGATCACATACACAAGTATACAACGATCACATAAGTATAAAGTACACAAATTATAGTTGAGCTGCTGAAGGAAATAGCATACTTAGATATATAAATATAGTCAAATGTATACAAAACTCATGGAATATGAAATCCATGACATCAAATGTTCCATATAAATATGAAATATCAAAAAAATAGCCACAAGTCTATGGCTTAGTGGAGCTAGCATCCTTCCTACGAAAGCTTCTAAGGGTCCTCCATGATGTAGCAGCTGCAGCCATAGTCTCTGCTTGTGTCTCCATGCCACTCTCACCAACAACAACTGTGTCTCCTCGTGCTCTAGCCTCCTCATCCATGGCTACAACCTCAACCTCTCTCTCTACTTGGTCCACCCAATCAAGGTCCTCGTCACTAAAGATTGCATCTGTAGCCTCAGTGATCCACTCAGACTGTGGATCAACCTCCTCTAGCCTGATCGAGGTGGAGTCCTGGTAAAAAATCTTCTTATATCTGAGCCAAAGGTTGTAATGAACATATACCAAATCATTCATCCTCTCCACTGATAGTCTATTGTGCTTCTTGGGGTGTATGTGCTCAAACATACTCCAATTGCGCTCACAACTAGATGAACTGCATGGCTGGCTCAATATACAAATGGAAACATTTTGAAGGTTCGGTGTATCAGAACCAAACATATGCCACCATCTATTTGAGATGAGAAAAAAAAAACAAAATCAATCTCATTTCCAACTTTAGTTTTCAAGTTTCAAGTTTCAAGTTCAACATTTAATAATAAATTATAATAGAAAAAGATAAAAATTATGCCCTTAAATATATTTTTACCTGTCTGTAATGTCGTCCTACTTTGCACAATTGACGTGCAAAGAGGTCTCCTTGTGCCTTAGTGAAGGAATCTATCTCGTGCACTATCTGTGTAGTAACATCAAGCAACATCTACTCTATCGTCAAGTAGAATCCACTAAAAATCTCTTTATCTGCACATAAATCATGGCTGAATTAGAAGGCTGGATTTAGGAAACATGCGGTTGCATAGAGGGGCCTATGAAGTTGGTGGTGCCATCTCCTATCAATGATCTCCCAAATGGGACGATACTTCTCCTCAACTCCACCATAGACGGATCTAATGGCCTCTTTGGCCCTATCCATGCCCTCATATATGTAGCCCATTGCGGCTTTTCCCCATCAGCAACTCGTAGGAGAACTATCAAGGGCTCGATAAACTGCAAAGTGCAAACATTGTGAAACATTAACTTAAGTAAGTGTGAACGAAAATAAACAAATAAAAGTAAAATGTGAATAAAAATTAAAACATAATGAATAATTAAATTTTACCTTCACAATCTCCTCCACTGGTGTCCAAAACCCTAGCTCATAAAAAATGCAATCAACCACAACAATCCCTGTAGTGCTTGTAGCATAGGATGAGGAAGACCACTCCTCACCAACAAATATGCGCCTTAAAGCTGCCTTTGACTGAATCAAGGATTGCAATGTGATAAAATTTGTTGCAAACCTAGTGATGCCAGGACGAGCCAACTCCCTCAACCCTGTGTATTGCCTCATAAGGTTAAGCACCCATGTGTGATTGTATACAAATTTGTAAATGTTTTTTGTGGAATTCACACATGTTTTGATCCATGGGAGCTTGCCAAGATCCTCCAATATGAGGTCAATGCAATGGGTGACACATGGAGTCCAGAATATAGTAGGGTGCCTCTCCATCAATAATCTACCAGCAACAACATAATTTGCTGCATTATCTGTTACCACTTGAACCACATTCTCTTCGCCCACCTCAGCTATCACCTCCTCTATAACCTCACAAAGGTATGTGGCATTTTTGAATTGGGCGGAAGCATCAATGTTGATGAAGACGGTGTCACCTGAAAAAATAAGCAAAACCAATTATTCAATAAATTAAAAAACATAAATCAGCCATATTAAATTATTAATCATTAAATCAAATTCAAATTTCAAATTAATCAATGCTTTGAGGGAAGTACAATTACCTCCAGAGGAAACTAGAAAATTAAGCAGCATCCTATTTCTCCTATCGGTCCAACCATCAGTCTTGATGGTGCAACCCAAACTCCTCCACTGCAAGCGCTGCTCCTCTAATTGTGCTTTTACATCTGCCACCTTTTGAGTCAAAAGTGGGCCCTTTGATTCATCTTCAGTAGGGGCTTTGAATCCCGCCCCACATATGGTTATGGCATCAACCATGTTTTGCCAAAAAGGAGACCTAAAACATGTCATAAATAAATTAATAAGTTACTTAGATAAGTATTGTAAAATGAAAAGTTTTAAGTTTTTAACTTTAAATTTGAATTCGATAATGAGATACATCTAGATTCTAAAATTTAAATATAAATTTTAAAACAATTAAAGGAAAAAGAATTACCTGGCTACATGGAAAGGAATGGTGCAATAGTACCAGAAGTTTGCAATTGTTTTCTTTGTTGCATCATGTGCGTCCTTGTTCCAACCCATGCTCTCAAGCGACGGTTGGAAACCAGGAGTAGTGCATGGTACAAAATATGAGTCCACCCTAGATTTACGAATTCTAGGGCCAATGCTAACACTCCCACTACCACTAGCAGTAGCAGCGCCAACAACACTAGGAGTACGCATAGCTGGTGCAGTAGCAGAAGCACTAGCACAAGCACTAGCACTAGGATGGTATGGAGGCATGGAAGAAGCATCTCCAACACCACCAATGCTTTCCAACTCCTCCTTTTGCCTCTTTTTCATTTCTTTTTGCAATTCAAATGTTTCTAATTGCACTTGTACTTCACAAATAGCCTCAGGAGGTGCTTCAGGGCAGCCCATTGCATCATGGACGGGTATACGTGCAATATGGTATTTCAATCTATTTATGCCTCCATGATATATTGTTTTGCAATATTTACATTTTGCCTCTCCTTTTTTCTGCCTGACAAATATTTCAACATGTTTCTAAGCAGGGTCTTTTCTGCTTGGGGTTTGAGACATTGTGAAAATATGGTTTGATTTGCAAATGAATGTGGCTGCAATAACAAGTAGGGTTTCTAAAATTATTTAAGTTGCAAGTAGGGTTTGTTAAAAAAAAATGCAAACTCAAAAAAATAATGATTTTACAAATTACAATGAATTATTTGTTAAAAAAAACACAAAAAAACCAATTAAAATAAAACTTACCTCTTAGATTAGGCTCGGAATGCAATGCAAACTCCTTCCAATCGCTGGTAATGAGCTCTCAATGCACCTCCTTGCTAGTATGAAGCTTTTCAAATAATATCTGAGCCTGGATTTGTCTTCAAGAGCTTGTTGGTTGCCCTACAATGATCTCTTCTTTTTCTTCACAACTTTCTCGTCTCCTCCTATTTTTCCAAGTGAATGAAATGAGTTTGCTTTTAGGGTTGGGGAGATGATATAAGTAAAAAAAAAAAGTTAAACTTTTATTTTATGTTTTTTTTTTGCTTTTTGGCCTTTGCTGCGTTGGCCGCATCCAAGGCTTGGGACTCTCTTGGAAGCAGTGCGTTTGGCGAGTCTTGTAGATGTGGCGAGTCTAGCGAGTTCGGCTAGGACTCGGCCGAGTCCGAGTCCAGGCTCCTAGGACTCGGCCAGGGTCACTCGGCTCGGGACTCATTGAGTCCTGGCGAGTCTCGTTACTATGGTTTGGAATAATGTCTAAGCTCTTTATAAATTGAAAAAGCAAAGGTATATTATGCAAAAGCATTCCAAACCCTTAGATAACTATTATAAATAATTTCAATCTGGAAAATCTTTCCCAATTGTTTGAGAAAATGTTCAAATATCAAAATTGGTAAATCTGCAACAAATTTGGTAGAGAGAATTGGTTCAGTTCTTTACAATGGTATTAGAGCCCAAGTCCTGCCAACCTAGAGGGTTATGTACACTAGTGACAGGGTCAAACAATATGCTGAAAGAGAACAAAAAAGGAAACAATTCCAATTTGTTGAGCCATACCTAGAAGATGATTCCTTTTTAGTTGCAAGGTAGCCACATATAGTCGCACAAAGAATTGAATCAATGGTGGGTTCAGGTAATGTGAGCTCGGGATAGGGCCGAGAGGAGATTTGACCAGGACAATGTACAAAACATATTGAATGATCTAGCATGGGACAACAACAAATGACGCAGCAATTTATGCAATCACAATAATAGTTGATCATGGCCATTGGGAAAATGTCATAGAATATGAATTCTCTCAGGGTGAATCGAAATACTACAAGGGAAGGTAGTAATGTAGGTAATAACATTCCAAGAGGAGCTACTACAAGTGGTTCAGGTAGACCTTTCCAACCCACATTCACACCAAGGGAGGATGAGGAAGCATCACAACACGAAGAAGATCAACCATTGGATGATGAGGTAATGGTAATATATGATGAGTACCATACACTTCCTCATGGAATTAGAAACGGGATAACATTAGACCAATAAATGAACCAATAGAAAGATGGGAAAAAGACACAACAAGATCAAAGACCTTGAGGCCCACATATGAGTATCAACATGCCTTGAAAAAATTAACTCTTCCTAATTTTGATGGTAGTGGGAAAAGCACATCACGTGCTTGGATACACAAATGATACATTTTTGACACTCAAATCCATGCTAGAAGAGTCAATTAAGTTTGCAACATTACATTTGGAGGGAGCAATATATGATTGGTGGCATCATGGTTTGGCAACACAAAATCATGCATTGATTCAGTCCTATGATGAGTTCAGCGACAAATTGACTACTAGATTTGATCGAAAGGATGTAGAGATGTATTTCCTTGAGTTGGCATTGGTTAGATAGAATGGTGATGTTGATAGCTACATCAATGAGTTTCAAAAGGTTGTTGTGCCTGTTATGGTTCCTAATATGCTAGAAAAAGAGAGTTGTAAGGCTATTCATAGAGGGTTTGAATGCAAATTCAAGGGGTTCGGTAAAGGCTTTCAAGCCTAGTACACTACAAGATGCTATTCAGATGGCACTTGATCTTGAAACTACACATCCTACATATTAGTCCCGGAAGAAGAGTTTCAAGAGTGAAACCATTTAGGAGAACTTTCAATCAGCTTACGACTACACCCAAGTTGGACTTTGAGATGGGGAATGAGTTGCACAGGAAGAAGTTATGTTTCTCCTGCAAGGAACCATGGGAGCCTGGTCACAAATGCCTTGGGAAAGGCAAAGCACATTATATAGAGGTCACTTCCGACATTGATGAAGAGGTATAATGTCCCCAATTTAGCTCTACACTGTTAAATTTAGTGATCAGATTAAATGCACAGAAAATTAATTCAAAATCAGACACAAAGACACAACAGATACCCTGGGAAAAACCCTCCTCTTGAGGGAGGAAAACCCAGCAAAAATATCACTTATATATTGATATGTAAACACAAGAGTCTCCTTTACAAAGGCCGATATAAAGGCCAATAATAGGCACCAAAAATTGATGCAAATACATCAACACAATGATGTAAATCTTAGTGATAATACACAACCTTCTATCAAGAATCGATCTGCTCTTGAATACAAACTCGCACTTGAATATATCGAACTTGTGATGAACTACAAACTGAATATGAAATAAATAGCAAGGAGAGAAACATCATCTATATAGACAATATGAAAGGAGACGTGACCCTTCAAGAACACAAGTTGGCCTCACATAGAAAGATGCGCTCCTCCATAAAATCGCATCCAAGAAGATAGTCGGCCTCATTAGCAAATCGAGCCTCTTCATTAATTCGTGCCACTTCATAATTAATTATAACAACCAATGAGTGTATTATAACAACCAATGAAAGTGTCTCTTCAAAGATCAATATCATATAAATTAAATAGCCATAGGCTATAATTTAATTTATCTTAAATGTAGTAAGGGAGATCGCTGGAAGATGACCACGACGCTTCCATAAAACATCAACACTCCCTCTTAGCTAGGGAGGATTCTTCCAGCTGCACAAGACATATCACCTCAATGTGATGTCTACCACAATGGCTACAACCATAAGTGGAAAAGAAGAATATCACCTCATCGTGATATTAGATATCACCTCAACATGATATCAACCATAATGGCTACAACCATATATGGTATGTACAAGTGTTCATCACTTGCGTGATGTTGTCACCTCAACATGACTTTTCACCATGGCTCTCCAGAGGGTGAAAACACAAGTACAAGAAAATCATCACGGATTCTCTCACGTGATGTTGTCATGGAGTCACACACATGACATCCACCATGTCTCTCTGAGAGGGTGGAATCAAGGGATTTCACCTCAAACTTCTCTTACTGAGAAGAACTCATTAATCAAAGGATTTCACCTCGAACTTCTCTTATCGAGAAGAACTCATTAATCAAGGGATTTCACCTCGAACTTCTCTTACAAAGAAGAACTCATTATAGGCTATCACTGCTACTGAGTCTCTGTCTCAGTTTGTTGGCGTAACAACGAACACCTCTGGAGTATAAGTTGGTACGGACAGCTATGCACACTACGCAATGAGTGCTCTTCAAATTAGGAGGGGAAGCTCCCTCGTTGTGCTTAACAAAAATGCTTGGAAAGGGAAAAGTAATCTAAACTATCTCTTGTCTTTTGTTTCAGCTGTAGAGGTACAAGGCTTTCACGAAAACTCTATACGTTGCAGCTAAGTATTTTTTGGTTTCATAGATTACTAACTACAACTAGGCTAATTGCTTAAAATCTATCCAGTTTCCTCAAGAAAACAGAGCATGAGGAAATGGAGCAAGGGTAACTATCTGATGATAAACAAGTATAGATTCTCAACTTGAAGGCAAGGTGGCACATCTATCAGCTCAATCTACACGAGTTTATTGGCAACAACGCACGATAAACTAAGTACGGATTCTCAACTTGAAGGCAAGGTGGCACAACTATCTGCTCAATCCGAATAAGTTTATTGTTCACACACATCACATGATAACCAAGTACAAATTCTCTACTTGAAGGCAAGGTGGCACAACTATCATCTCAATCTGAACAAGTTTATTGAACACAAAATAGATTTGATCTAACTAAGGAAAGAATTCACCATTATAATTGCATGAAACCCTATGTGGCATAAAAATTCATCATAACAGTAAAAACGCATGAACAGATACAAAATGAGCAATATTGAAGGCAAGGTAGGCACAACATATATTTCTCTCTCGTGCAAAAATTATGTACAAATGAGCAAAATCTCTTATTTATAGACATCGAAAGGTGTAGGGAACCCTAAAATCACCTGGAGTCAACTACAGTCTTGCAATGCATGCAAGATTTATTGCTAAGCCCTAATAAAGTAAACTATACAGTTAACTGGAAAGCTATCGTCATTTAACCGAAACATCTAATCTAAAAATGGACAATGTGCAAGCATGCACGTCCTTATTGAAAGCATGTTAACTAGAATACTACCATCAGTTAACGGAAACCCTAAATGTAACTCCAAGTGAACAAAGCAAATCCCAGAATAGACATGCATGAAATAAGACAACGAGTTAACTTGAGAAGGTAACGCCAAGTTTAACTCCTGTGTGTAATGTTTATCCTGAGAGGTGGGAACTGAAGTCTACTGGCCGTAATCTCGAGCAACCAATCCCTCAATGAGATTGTTAATTGCACCACTCTCTTGAGCTATTTTACTCTGCCGAAGTATGCTATGTCTGTGCAGCATGTCCTCACCAGCTGTGATCTGGGACTGAAGTTCACCTCTGCTCCTTGTTGCTTTGTCAAACAATGCTGACATGACTATAAGCTGACTAATCCTACAGCCAACGGTCTCCCCATTGAAAATAGTATGAATGTGTGCCTGGAGCTCTAACTGAACATCGATAAGCTCAATGTAGGCACCACCCTCAATCTGATATCGACACGGTAAACGAGAAACTAAGGTTCTCACAAACCGGAGTGCATTAGTAACGTGCTCTCTACTCTCAGCCAACTCTGACGCCAAAGTCTCTTCTATCTTTGCCTTGAAAACTAACTGTGTTTTCCAAGAGTAGATAGCCTCTTTATCCTCTGCATCTGTGATTGCATCATACGCCATACTTAGGTGAGCAATCATAATCTCATCCCAGGGTCTATCAATCGCCAAGTCCCGCTCCTCATCCTGGAGACGTAGACGGAGTTCTCGTGCATTGTACCGCAACTGATACAACTCTGTGAGCATAGAGCAGCCTCTAGCAACAAACTCCTCCCATTCATCCAAACGCTTGCTATATGCAACCAAGTAATTAAGTTGACCTTGCTCTGCTGGAGACTCAAGCATCGGTGGGAGTGTGGAGGTGACATCTGTCCTGTGTACAAGGCTAGAAATGTACTGACGAAGCTATCTGATTTCATCCTTGAGGGCTTCCTTATCTTCTCCGTCCTTCAGTATTCTATCCCTGGCACTGTTTGTAGCAACCTGTAGGAGATCAACCTGAGTCTGGCATGTGCTATGACCAAGGTTGACTATGATAACCTCAAAATCTTGAGATTCCAACTCAGCCAAGCTCTTCCCCTGTGGAGGTATAGCAGTCTCGACAACGATCTCCATATCGGTATTCCTCTCTACGTGGACCATGTTCTTAACCCTCTTGTCTGGCACATCCTGATAAACCTGATCAAAATCTGAATGATTAAGGACATAGGATGGCTGCCTCCTCTTCCTTCCCAGCTGAGCTTCGATCCAAGATTGGTCTCGGCTAATGCTACTAGAAGGGTTTGTACTAGCAACAGGAGGTACTGACGAGAGTGAATGTATAGAAGAACAACTACGAGATGGTGAGTCTAAGTCCAATTCAATGTGAATTGGAACTGGTGACTGCTCTGAAACTGGTATAGGAACTTGAGGCTGAACCTCAGGCACTGGCGGAGTCTGAACTGGTCTCTGAACTGGCTCTGTGATCGATTGAGTGATAGGCTCTGTGTGTGCATTAGTGGCAAGCGCCTTACCTTTTGAATTGTTTGGCGCTTGACCTTTCTTAGGAGGGTTACTCCTTTTCTTCTGTTTAGGTTTTGACGAGGAAGGTAGCGAAGGATTCACCACTGGCGGCTCTGATCTAGGCACACTTACCCTCTTGGTCTTCTTGCTGTCGAGGTAAAGTATACTGTTATGAATAACTCTACTTGACCTATCCTTTACTGTTGCGTACTCTTTGGCGTACCAATCAACTGCTAGCAACGGTTGTGTGTCAACCTGTTCTCTGAAAAACTGAGGAAGAACCTCTCCCTCATCATCTGATAAACCTCCCACATCTTCTGACAAGAAAGTAGAAATCTGTGAGAGAGAGAAACGACCGTAACTACGTCTGCGAACCTCAAAGTCATCTACGCAATTTGCCCAATAATCCTCCATAGAAGGTTTATGAAATGCGCGACTATTGAGGCGAGCCGCGTAATGACCGTAAAGATCATAATTACGAGCCTCCACAAGATACTTGAGATGATACTTCTTGAGCTCTTGTCCTGCAGTTTTGGCATCAACAGCCGATCTGCACCAATACATACCAAACTGAAAAGGAAAATTGGCAGAAAGTTTATGTTTGCGACGCAAAAGACGATGAACATCATGCAACTGCCTCAAGAACTCCTGAAAGATTGTCTTATCTGAAGGATAGCGCGAAAGCATTGCTGGATGTCCTATAAATCCATACACTCGGATGTAGGTATAAGTTGGGAACTGAATAAACCAATCTGCCCAACCATCCATCGCTGCTCTAGCAACCGCTGAGATACGAATGTGCAACTCCTGGTCCAAGTTTCTCACTGTGTAAGTCAGGAAAGCCTCGTGAACACGCTTGAAATGACGTTTAGCCTTAGTGAACTCAAGCTGATCATAATACTGATAGACTTTCTGAACACTGAGAATGCCCACGGTGTTTAATCCTCGGAACTGACCTTGATAAGCAATCAAGTACATGAGATAAGAACACATGTGAAACTCATGAGCAACCAAGAAACCGGTGATCTGCTTGTGGAGAATATCGCTGATGAAGGATGCCTAGTCATAATGCTCCTACCCAGATATGATGCGACCAATAATGTAATACATCCAAGGCTGGAAAACATTTGCATGTGGCTGACCTAAGACACGATTCAAGAGTGTGATTAGAATCGTGTATTCATCCTTGTACTCACCACGACCCACGATGTTTGGCAATCTGTTCTTTGCTTGTTTTAACCATCTTTCTGCCATCTTATTCTGACATTTGTTCATATCAGCATTGAATGCCTGCTCGCACTACTCCTGTAAGAACCGGACCAATTTTTTTGATTTTTCAAATGCAATTACAATCAACACGCACCCGTTAAGGTTAGCTCTAAACCAAAACGATGCTGAAGCAACTCTAACTAGAGTGTACACCAGGATCTCGATGTGGGCAAGGTGTGAGCATTGGTTAGAGGATCTAATGCAGATGCAACTGAAAGGGAACTCTAACCAAGAATGCGCCTGTGCAGACGAGCATATGGTCAGAGGATCAATGCATGATGAACAGAAGTAACCCTAACCAAGAATGGCGCCGAGTGATGGTGAGCATATGGTTAGAGGGTCCCTAAACTACTAATTGAAAGTAAATAGGCGGCAAGCCAGCCTCTTCCACTTATCCAGTAGGTATTACAAGGAAATAACAGAGAAGTAAGATTGCTGACAGTACTACTATTCAACTTACAATAATTAGAGATTTGCCTGCCAAATACATAAAATAAGAAAGTCTAACCATGCTGCAATATAGTATAATGTCTCCTCAATGATCACAAAGACTTTCAACCCAAACCCAACTCAAAAGATAGACTTTACGCAAGCTGATATGACAGAACAACAACTTAATATGCATAACCAGCAACCCTAGAATCCACTAAAATGCTCACAACTCACTCAATACTTGCCAGAATGACATGAGACTTGATGCAAACGAAAGCTAGGATGATGACAATGAAGACTAGACAAAGAAACAGCTGACAAATTGAAGTATTTTTTTTTCTAAACACTTGCCAGGCAAAACAGAATGGTACAGCCTCAAGAAATGTTCTACCAACAAGATAAAATCCAAGACACCTCTAAAAAATCTGCAACTTGGCATAGAGGGGCGCCCAAGGCTAGCAAATGCATGGGTAAACTACCCAGAACCAAAATAAATTCGCCCAAAGACTTATGAGTATAAACTTCAATCTGCAATACAAAATCAGCAACTCCAGATTTTGATTAAAATGCAAGAAACTGAACTACAAATGCAAAACAACTTCTACAATGCAAAATCTCACTACAAATCTCACTCAACTACAATCTAACTCTCCACTAGTTGCTGTCTTTCAAGCAAGAAGTCGAGCCAAGGCTAGGAGGCATTAATTCCTCGAAACAATCCAAATACCATTCCGACAGCATAACTTTACTCAAGACATAAGATGATCCAAATGAAGAGAGGGAGCCTCCTTTTATAGACTGAAGAGAAGACTCCAGAGGCTTCTAGAAAGTGCACCCTAATTCCAAGCTGTTTTTAGGTTTAACTTTGACCAAGACCCCTATATCAAAATGGCGTACCTTCCTCGAGATAAAAATCACTTCTCTTTTTAAAAAAATAAAATATAAACTCCTCCAAAGTAGGCGTCCACTTTCCTTGAGCAATTATAGACTTTAGAAATATAAAAATATTTCGTTCATGAGAAAATACCCCTGAAGGTCCCCTTCTTTAAAACAACTTAAAGTCATATTACTAGGACATGGGGTTATTTTATAAAATAAAACATTATTGTCTTTAAAATACTTATTTCTCCAAAATGAACCCCTTAAGCCAAAAATCAGAATTATCTAATGAACTGCCAGAAGAGGAAAGTTGATTGAGCTGGTGCTGACTAGACCACTGCTAAAAATAGAATTTACTAAAAATAGTAAATTCTGAAAGTTGCCCTGATCGAAGCGCATGCGCCACCATTGCGAAGCTTTCTGAAAACCCCAGAAAGAATCTGAAATGCAAAATCCCAAACTCCAGGATATAGCCGTCATAACTTACTAAAAATAGTAAGTCCGGAAAGGTTGCCCGATGCAGTTGCAAGTCATACCTCTGCGAAGCTTTCTGAAAACCCAGAAGGAATCCAGAATCCAAACAACCAAACTCCAACAAGTAAAACCCTGAATCATCAAGAGAACCCACCAAATAGTCGGAAACCTTAATTCTGCCTCTAACCTGTCGACAGCGCACCGGAAAGAGGCCATCAATCACTGAAAAGTGTAGTGCTAAAAACGGGGACATTACAGTCCGCCCTTCCCAAAATCGCTTGTCCTCAAGCAATACCACCGCAACTCCAGAAAATTTAAGACTGATCCATACCCAAACAAGTATGATCCCAGGTTTCCAAGTCCGTCTCAGGAAGGACCCACCATGCCGATGCTGCATCACTCTGATCATATCAGTGAAAACATCATGCCAATGCTGCAATAACCTTCCTTGTAACTCCAAAGTGTTACCATCCATGGTACTCAAATTGAAAGATCTTAAAAGACTAAGATCAACATCATGCAACGCCTGAAGTTCAAGAGGCCCAAAGTCAACATTATCAACCATACTTCTGTCAACCACAATTCTAGGTAAGAAGAAGGATAGGCTATTCAACTCAAAATCAATCTCCTCAACATTCCTCCACAAGATAACAAACGAGGCCCTAATGGCAAAAGTGACATCTTCAAATCTTCTTGCAAAGAGGAAAACAATCCTTTGCGAGAGCTCAACAAACTCATACTCATGTCCTCTTATGGAGCTACTATGCACCAACTGAATTATACTGACACCACCAAGAAGACGGCTAATTACTCTTACAGTTCCAACTCCAAAAGTCTCAGAATGAACAGCCAGAGCATGTGGAAATCCGCTGTCCTGAACCAACACTAAGAGTAAACTGTCAAAGTTTACATCACAAACCATCATAAGGTGAACTTGGAGAGTAGGAGAGGTGTGAAGGAACAAATGATTGCTGCTGATCAAGGCTAAGGTCAGCGTAGTGCAGTCAAATTCAAGAGTTCTACACAAAGGAAAGCAACAACACCACTCAAATTCCCTAGTGTGAGCATGTGAGATGACTGTCGAGCTGCAAGGTAACACCTCCAAAGTGGCAGGAGAACAAACTTGAGCAATGTCCAAATGAAAACTATCACCCATTAGGCAATAAGTGAAGAACCAACTCTCCTGAATGAGAGTAACTCCCCATGTAAGGTGGCTGGTTTGCCTCCAACCAGCAAGCTCATGTCTCAAAATCTGCCCTTGTCTTAGCCGAAGATCACTCCCAAGAGCAACCGATCGTTCATCTCTCCAATCCATACTCAAAATTTCTCTCCAATCCATTTGTTGATGAACAAGTAGAACCATCAAGTAACTGGAAAAGAAGGGAACAACATCAACAAATCTGAAAATTTGATCCTTATTCCTCCAAAAGTCCTTTGCATATGTAATTAACTCTATCAAGCCAAGTTGAGGATCCCAAATATGGATACCCAACTGAAGATGATTTCCAACGCACTGAAAAGAAAACTCAATACATTCCCAAATGTTAGTCAAAACCAAGTGCATACTCATGAATCCCTGAAACCAATTCCTGATAGCGTTCACATCTGTGGAACATGGAACAAATGTTGTCTTCAATCCAAACTCCAAAAACGGACTAGTTTGAGCCCAAACATCATTACACCCAAAGGATGGTTTGTCAAGAGTACAAACACCAAGCTCCAGTTCATCATTCTTCCCTTCTTCATGAGTAACAAAACTGAAACCTTTGCTCCTTGCTGCTGTAATGAAGTTACCAGCAGCTACCAAGTCTTGCTTTGTTAACACCTTGGTGTTGAAGATGTTGAAATCTCCTCGAACCAACACTCCCCATGTGGAGACTCCATCCTCAAACCCACTTGTGCATTCATTATCAAAAGGCCTTGGAAGATTACTAACCACCAAAGGTGGCAACTTCTCGTGTAATGATATCAAAGCGCCCATTGACTGGGGTTCATACTCTTCCTCATGCTTGGTCGCTTCACCACATGACTCATTTATCAAATCAAAGAGAGGATTGTCATAAGTTGCTTCAACACCCACTTCAAAAAAAGGATTGTCAAAGACTTGAAAGTCCTTTTTTTCATCTTGCTGATCCAAATCTGCACACACAACTTCTGATTTCCTTGTGAAACCTTCAAGATCAAACTCCTCTCGAAGACTATCAAACTCGTCAATTACTTGCTTGATTTCTTCAACTCTTTGCTCATTCTCTTGCTCCCTAAAAAGTTTGAAATCGGCAAACCAGTCTTCAACCTTTGTTAGAGCCAACTGAGTTTCTTTCAACTTGTCCTTTGTTGATTTAAGCTCCAAAGTGAGCTCATCAACCAAACTCTCCTTTTCTTGGAAAACACCAATGGTCTTCTTTGCAACTCCAATGGTGTGATCATGATCTTTAATCAAGTGTAAGTACTCTGATTTCAATGTCTCCAAAGAGTCTTTGACGTGTTGCAAATTAGGGACAGTAACTTCATCCTTAATCCCTTTCAGTCTCTCATCAAATTGAACCTTCCAGTAGAGATCTTCAACCAAGCTATGTGTGTGATCAAACATGGATAGAGCTTGCACTTCCTTGTCAATGAACACCTTGAATTGACCTTCCCACTCATAAGAATGCAAAGATGGTGAACTGCTGATAGGCTGCAACTGAAAATCAGAACCTTGTCCCTTGTCTTTGTTGCCCTCAATGCTGCTCCAACATCCTTGTACTTTACCACCAACATGCGGATAATGCTCAATGCCATGGAGATGATCATTCTTCATGATTTCTTCGACTCTATGTTTGCAATCAGCTTCTTGAATGGAAAAATCAGACTTGTGTTTGTAAATCTCTTTAACTCTTTCCTCTTCAAGAGCCATATTGTCTTCTAGCTCTTCTTCTTCATCACTGTCTTCTTGATCAAACATTATAGCAGCATCCAACTTGCTCAATGGATCATAATCATCCGCTGTTTGGAAGGTTTCCGTAGAAACATTTTCTTCTTTAGTGGCTGCAACCACTTCAAAGAGATCATTATGGAGCTTCATTGAACACCCTTCTTCTTCGAAGACAACTTCCTCTTCAATGGCCACCTCATAGTTTGCAATGCAAGCTGATTTTTGATCTTCATCTGGATGAAAGGGGAATTCATCCCACAAAGGTTCTTTATCATACCTTGGTGCCAACCAACCGAGATCCCAAATGGTAAAAGGCTGATTGTTTTGATCAAAAGAAAAGTACTCTTCATGCTTCTCTTGGAGTGTTGAGTCTTTGAATAGGTCACCATGTAACTCACTTGAACTGATTTCTTCATAAGTCCTCTCCAAGGGCTTAGTTTGATGATCAAACCCACGTTCACCCAAGTCACCAATGTCATAGTGAAGCAAAGAATCTTCAATGTTAGCTGTTTTGAAAACTTCGTCCCATTTTCCTTCAATGTAACCACCATCTATAGGTATATTTCTGATCCCATCTTTAGTAATCATATGCATACTAAAAAGGTCTCCTTGATCACTTGTCATAATTTCTTCTTGTGAAAACTCTTGAGGAGTTTGGATAGCAACAAGAGGAAAACTATCCATCACAAAATCTTCAACACGAGGTGGTACAATCGTGTTGGAATCATTACCAACATTATCACTTTGGCAATGGTCATGGGCTGATTCAAAGGCACCAACAGTATTTCCTTCTACTTGCTCTTCTTCAGCAAACTCATCCCATACAACAGTACTACTGAAATCTTCTGTTAAGCCCTTAGCTTCAAGACCTTCATAGGTTGAATCCTTATTAGGACTCAAGACTGTTATGTTATTTTCACCGAGCTGATCATCATCATTTCCTATTACATGCAAGTCAAGGGAAGTATTATGGGGCTCTACCCTTAACTCCTCATCTGCCAGGGTATCTTTATCAAGGTCACGATCATTCTGATGTGACATGTGCACCTTTCTATCCCGACTTTCAGACTTAGCATAAATCTTTCTGATTCCCCACCTTATGTCAGGATCCTTCATTAGCGTAAACAGTTCCTGCATTAACTCAAGTAAAGAATTCTCTATAGTCATCTCTCTCTGTACGTAGTGTCTGGTATCTCTGTCACTCATCTGACAATTAAATCATTGACTACTTTCACAGGATGGCAGGATCTTGGCTCTGATACCACTGTAAAGAACCGAACCAATTTTTTTGATATTTCAAATGCAATTACAATCAACACGCACCCGTTAAGGTTAGCTCTAAACTAAAACGATGCTGAAGCAACTCTAACTAGAATGTACACCATGATCCCGATGTGGGCAAGGTGTGAGCATTGGTCAAAGGATCTAATGCAGATGCAACTGAAAGGGAACTCTAACCAAGAATGCGCCTGTGCAGACGAGCATATGGTCAGAGGATCAATGTATGATGAACAGAAGTAACCCTAACCAAGAATGGCGCCGAGTGATGGTGAGCATATGGTCAGAGGGTCCCTAAACTACTAACTGAAAGTAAATAGGCGGCAAGCCAACCTCTTCCACTTATCCAGCAGGTATTACAATGAAATAACATAGAAGAAGTAAGATTGCTGACAGTACTACTATTCAGCTTACAATAATTAGAGATTTGCCTGCCAAATACATAAAATAAGAAAGTCTAACCATGCTGCAATATAGTATAATGTCTCCTCAATGATCACAAAGACTTTCAACCCAAACCCAACTCAAAAGATAGACTTTACGCAAGCTGATATGACAGAACAACAACTTAATATGCATAACCAGCAACCCTAGAATCCACTGAAATGCTCACAACTCACTCAATACTTGCCAGAATGACATGAGACTTGATGCAAACGAAAGCTAGGATGATGACAATGAAGACTAGACAAAGAAACAGCTGACAAATTGAAGTATTTTTTTTTTCTAAACACTTGCCAGGCAAAACAGAATGGAACAGCCTCAAGAAATGTTCTACCAACAAGATAAAATCCAAGACACCTCTAAAAAATCTGCAACTTGGCATAGAGGGGCGCCCAAGGCTAGCAAATGCATGGGTAAACTACCCAGAACCAAAATAAATTCGCCCAAAGACTTATGAGTATAAACTTCAATCTGCAATACAAAATCAACAACTCCAGATTTTGATTAAAATGCAAGAAACTGAACTACAAATGCAAAACAACTTCTACAATGCAAAATCTCACTACAAATCTCACTCAACTACAATCTAACTCTCCACTAGTTGTTGTCTCTCAAGCAAGAAGTCGAGCCAAGGCTAGGAGGCATTCATTCCTCGAAGCAATCTAAATACCATTTCGGCAGCGTAACTTTACTCAAGACATAAGATGATCCAAATGAAGAGAGGGAGCCTCCTTTTATAGACTGAAGAGAAGACTCCGGAGGCTTCTAGAAAGTGCGTCCTAATTCCAAGTTGTTTTAGGTTTAACTTTGACCAAGACTCCTATATCAAAATGGCGTACCTTCCTCGAGAGATAAAAATCACTTCTCTTTTTTTAAAAATAAAATATAAACTCCTCCAAAGTAGGCGTCCACTTTCCCTTGAGCAATTATAGACTTTAGAAATATAAAAATATTTCGTTCATGAGAAAATACCCCTGAAGGTCCCCTTCTTTAAAACAACTTAAAGTCATATTACTAGGACATGGGGTTATTTTATAAAATAAAACATTATTGTTTTTAAAATACTTATTTCTCCAAAATCAGCCCCTTAAGCCAAAAATCAGAATTACCCAATGAACTGCCAGAAGAGGAAAGTTGACTGAGCTGGTGCTAACTGGACCACTGCTAAAAATAGAATTTACTAAAAATAGTAAATTCTGAAAGTTTCCCTGATCGAAGCGCATGCACCACCATTGCGAAGCTTTTTGAAAACCCAGAAAGAATCTGAAATCCAAAATCCCAAACTCCAGGATATAGCCGTCATAACTTACTAAAAATAGTAAGTCCGGAAAGGTTGCCCGATGCAGTTGCAAGTCATACCTCTGCGAAGCTCTCTGAAAACCCAGAAGGAATCCATAATCCAAACAACCAAACTCCAACAAGTAAAACCCTGAATCATCAAGAGAACCCACCAAATAGTCGGAAACCCTAATTCTGCCTCTAACCTGTCGACAGCGCACCGGAAAGAGGCCATCAATCACTGAAAAGTGTAGTGCTAAAAACGGGGACATTACAACTCCATAAAAATAACTAGACTATTTGAGTGCTGAGGTATATTGAAACTTCTTTCGATGTCCAAAGGCTTGAGACTGCAAATGACTCGTCCACCTACCGATACTATCTCACGAGTAACAGAGTTGTAATGCTTAATACAAGACATTACAAACTCAACACAGTGAACGAAGATAGGTATGGAAGCGGCCTCTAATAACCCAGACTGTTGAATGCTTCGAATAATTGAATCTTTGATCTTGACTGGATCTAGAACTACTTCTGGCAGCACCTTGTGAAGATTCATCTCAACTGTCTCGATGAAGTCATGAGTAAGGACTGTTTTGGTCCTGTATTCGAGCTGAGTGTACTGCATTTTGGAAAACTCGCCTGTTGACTGTGAACTCAACTATGTTTTGACAAGATTTCTGGAAAGCTAAAAATAACTGTTGAAGCTAAAAATAGCCTTTTTAAGAGTTATTTTCGGCAAAAAATCTGAGATATGGGTTTTGTCCAGAAGAAGATTCTAAGACAGCCTAGAACGTTAGAAATGCGAAAATCTAACCTCTACTCGACCATGCAAAGAGTTTTCAGTTAAGAAAATTAGAAACTCGAGAACGAATGTTCTGAAGTTTAAAAATTCTTAAAAAATCAAACACACGATTTTAATTCGAGGAAGTTGTATTGAAATGATCTAGATGATCAAACTTGTCAAATTCTGTCAACTTCAGGAACATGCGAATTGGATTTTGAGAGAAATTTGAGAAACAAGGAGGAAAAAGACGTTTTTTATAAGCTCTCTCTTCAATGAACACCGCCCTTGTTCTTCAAATCTGCTGATGATTATGGATTTTAATAAAATAAGTGTTTGGTAAAATCGCCTTTGTTTACTGATGATGAATTTGCCTTTGATTGCTAAAATCGCCTTTGTTCTGAAAACTCGCCTCTGTTCTTTGAAGAATTGCGAATTTCTCTTTAAGCTGTGTGAATAATAAATGATAGGCACCATACTTAAATAAGGAAAATTCGTACCATTTGCTCACTGCAAGATTCAAAACCCTGACTGAAATAGAAGTCTTTTGATTGGACCCCGTTCAGTTATATTGCCACTGACATTGAGTTCGAAATTTAAATAATAATAAAATAATATTTATCATGCAATTTGAACTCTTAGCACAAAAAGGGCGCCATCTTTAGAAATTCGCCATTTTATGCTTGAAAATGCAAGAATAAATATTAAATATTATTTAACTTCAGTTGACAAATCGAATGAAGTTTTAGGATTCATCGGCAAACTTCACTGATTTCAAAAAGTCATCATTTGAGCTCATAGGCGTCCATTTGCTCAAGATATTGCACTTTTTACTAACTTCCTACTTTGTAGCTAACTACAAAGTTACAACTGGCCAACTTCGACATTGATTCCTGAGTGACTGGGTGAGGTTGTGACCGAGCTGGTTTATTCACCGCGAAGCTTGCAGAGCAAGGAAGAAACGTTTGCTGGGAGTCATCACTGCAAAATCCATCATTTAACACCTCAAAGAATTAGGCGCCCTTGATTAAATTGATTTCCAGGTGCTAGACTTAACCATTTCTTCAAACTGCCATCTGACGCTTCAAACGGCTGTCGATGATGAACGATGAACCCTGCTGACGGACAACCAAGCTCACTGTGCGACTAGAGGCATTTTGCATCCAACGGATATATGCAAGGCATCTGAAAGCTACATTAAAGGCCCCAGAAGTGAGGGCGCCCCTGGCTTCACAAGGCTCAAACTACAAACTGAATATGAAATAAATAGCAAGCAGAGAAACATCATCAATATATACAATATGAAAGGAGACATGACCCTTCAAGAACACAAATCGGCCTCACATAGAAAGATGCGCTCCTCCATAAAATCTCGTCGAAGATAGTCGGCCTCATTAGCAAATCGAGCCTCTTCATTAATTAGTGCCACTTCATAATTAATTATAACAACCAATGAGTGTATTATAACAACTAATGAAAGTGTCTCTTCAAAGATCGATATCATATAAATTAAATAGCCATAGGCTATAATTTAATTTATCTCAAATGTAGTAAGGGAGATCGCTCGAAGAAGAAAACGACGTTGCCATAAAACGTAAACACACTCTTCATTTGGAATTAGCCTAATTCCAAAAACTCGTGGGCTAATCAGAAATGAAAAATTAGGTTTTCCTATTTTATAGGAGGTTTTGAAGGCTTGTATGCGAGAGTTTTTGATGCATGTTTGGTGGAGCTTTTTGGGTTTTTGGAGAGCATCAGGTTAAGGCAACATGCATATTGAGAAGATGACATGCATTTCTCTTTAGTACCTTGCATGCAAGAAAGCTTTCTGGGTTTTTCTGGATTTTCATAGAGCTTCAGAATGGTGTAACATGCATCTCCATCTGACAACCTTTCTAGGAACTTACTATTTTTAGTAAGTCATGAGGACTACCCAGTTTGTGCTCAAAAGGCGTTTGGGAACAATTACTATTTATAGTAGTTTGCTGTTTTTGGTAAGTTCTATTTATGCCAGTGTCATTCTTGCTGCCTTCCTGGAGACTTACTATTTATAGTAAGTCATGTTTTCTGCTCAGTTTGGCTTTTTGTTGAATTTGAAGTGAACTTACTATTTTTCAGCACTTGCTATTTTTTAGTTAGTCTATTTTTGGCAGTGGCATTATCAGCAACTCAACTTAGATCATCATGCTATTTTTGGTAGTCTGGCAGAATTAGTTTTGGGTGTTGATTTTAGTTGCTTCATTGGACTGAGTTTCAACACTTAGTCAATTTCATGATTTGAGTTTGTACCCCATGCCTAGGAAATGACTCTTAAGTTGTTTTAAAGTTGGGGCCATAAAGTGGAAGCTTCATTAATGCATTTAAATGTTTTATTAAAGTTTTAATATTCCCTCAAAGTGGGACGATTTGGGAGAAAACATAAAGTATTTTAAATATTTTAAAATGGCTTTTGAGGTGGACGTCCCTTGGAGAAATTGAAGAGTTTCTTGGCTGGAGTTACAGGTTGCTTAAATTACCAATTTGTGCTTATGTATTGATGCTTTGCTATTAGTTGAGCATCTTTTGGAATTTTCTTAATGTTATGTTGTTGAACTGAGTTCAAACTTTGCTACGGAGGTTGCGTGCCTTCTAGCTTTTAGATACCTTTCTTCGGGCCTGAAACTATGGCTTCCTAGAAGGTGATTGAAGACCATGCTTCATTGAAGAGTGTGGATAGAACTCAATATCTGATTTTAAATACAGGCATGTTGCTAGTTTATAATCTATTTGTATTGCTGAAGACTATGGCTAAACGAATTTCTGTTTGTAGCTGCGCCTTTGATTTTTATCTGGTTCTGGGTACTGGCCCATGCTGTTTCTCTGTGGCGGGTGCCCATTTGTGCAAGTTTTCAGAATTTATTTATGAGAATCTATTTTTTGGGAGAGGGTCAACCTTCTTGGAGGCCGTACCTTTCATTGATGAATTGCATTGGGATTCGTGCTATCTGTTGTTGCTGTGTTTGGCTTGAATTTCCTATTGGAGATGGGACGCCTTGTCTAGAGACTTCATTCGATTGTTATTTGAAGCTTTCCAGAGCTGTATTGGAGGAACTGCTTCCCTTTTGGTGAATTCTTACCTTGCTGGTTTGATTTATGTGGTTTATTGTTTCTAATAAAATTTAAATTATTTCTGGTTTTCTGATTATACGAGGCTAAAATCAGATTGTATACATTGTAAAAGTTAAGGATAGTGTCCTTAATTCATTGGTTATGTTTTGGCTTTCATTCTAATGTATATTTGCAACTGAAAACTCCATCTTTGTAAGGCTGGTTAGTAGTACTATTACTAACAGTCATTTTATTTGCTGCAATTTATATTTGTTTTAAGCTCCCACTGGATAAGTGGTTGAAGCATTTTAATTTCCAACACTTTAAGTTTAATAAATTCCCCCCATTGAACAAGTGGTAGTGAGGATTCATGGCTAGCTTGCCACCTCATAATTTGTAATAATCGCTCCCGTTGAATAAGTGGTAGAGCTTACATGGTTGGTTATTTGCCTACTTTGTATTTCCAGCATTTACTTTCATTTCATGGTCGGCTAGCCGCCTAGCGAGCATTGTATTTCTTTCTAGTTGCTAACGATCCTCGACACCATATGTTATCACCTCACCCACATTGGGATCTTGGTGAACATTCTTGGTGAAGGATTACTTTCCAAGCTGGTTATCTTTGGAGCTAACTCTAATCAATGGTGTTTGTGCTTGTCTTGTTTGGTTATCCGCCTACTTTGTATTTCTAGCATTTAATTTCATTCTTGGTGAAGGATTACTTTCCAAGCTGGTTATCTTTGGAGCTAACTCTAATCAATGGTGTTTGTGCTTGTCTTGTTTGGTTATCCGCCTACTTTGTATTTCTAGCATTTACTTTCATTTCATGGTTGGATAGCCACCTAGCGAGCATTGTATTTCTTTCTAGTTGCTAATGATCTCTGGCACCATATGCTATCACCTTGCCCACATTGGGATCTTGGTGAACATTCTTGGTGAAGGGTTACTTTCCAAGCTGGTTCTTTGGAGCTAATGCTAATCAATGGTGTTTGTGCTGGTCTTGTTCTATTAAAATTGGAAAAAATTAAGGGGGAATATTACAATGGTATCAAAGCTTGTTTTCTTGCCATCCTGTGAGTTTAGTGCTTCAGTTATTTGATGAGAGTCAGGGAAAACCGATACTACATCAGTTGGCAAAATAGAGTTTAGTTTCAGCTTCTAAAAGTGTTTGAAGTTGTCACTTTTTCAGAGGTTTTAAAGAAACTGCTTCTTGCCAGTTTAAGCCATGACTTTAGATGAAGATAAAGATTTGGCAAGATCTTTATACATTGCGGGCACAAGGCTGAATGAGGAATGTCAGTCAATGCAAGATGAAGTAAGCATACTTCATGTGTTAGAAAAATGTTTGTGTAGGGTGAAACAATCACCCTCTGAGATAATGAAAAAATCATTAATTCTTGCAATGATCTCTATGAATCAACCTTTTTGGTTGAGGCATTTTGATGAAGAAATTAGTTTGCTGATCACTTCATGCCTCAGTGAATTTAGTTGTTGAGCAAGCCTGTCTTCAAGTGATCTCCTCGGCATCAACCCAACTTTGCAACGAACCTGTTCGCTAGCCTACGAGATACATCAAACGACAACAACTGTTGATCGTTAGAGCATGCAAAATGGAGGCAAAATCAATGCACATCAAGGCAAAAACACCCTTGTTGGCTAGGGACACCCTTCATTTTGAGTCACCTGATGAGGTTTTCAACAACTACTTTCTACAAGGCATCTGTTCAACACTCTCTTAGCTTCACAATCAATCCAGCTACATGTTCACAGGGGCTATCAAGCATTCACAAATGGAGATCAAGAAGAAAACACCAAAGGTGAAGGCAAAATGAAGAACATGGAGAAATTGAACAAGTGTCAAGGAAAATGCATCTTCCTAGAAATAGGCGCCCAACTTTTTGGGCAATCAGATGTAGTTTGTAAGCTCAGTAACCTCCACGATGGCCTCCTCTGTTTTAATCAATCTCAACAATGACATTGTCAGTGAAGATGTAAAATCCTGTCCCGCAACCTAGAGGATGATGCAATACTGCGAAAGCACAACTAATTTTTTTCCTTAAAAAGAGTAACAATGAGGAGTGAAGTAAACTACTATAACACATACATCCTCTAGGCCACACAACGCGTCTACATGTGAATTTCAAAACTTACAAAATTATTCTAAAACATAGTATATGGAATTAACTCATAATAACAACATACAACAAAGCAGTAATCCATTGCAAAATATGTCCACATAGAAATGTAATGAACATATTTCCACAGATACAACACCATATAAACAATATATACCATTTAATCCAACGATGAATAGATCATACATAATGTTACAATTACATCACAAGGGTTCTCCTCAATACAAATGAGGATTACAAATACATAGTGTCCCATGGTTACAATGAATAAAGAGAAGTAAAAATCCATAGAACCACACGAGCTCCTCGAACAAGAAAATCCCGCCATCACGAACAAGAAGAGAAACTCAATAGTGTAAGGTACACACCACCCAACCATGTGGTATCCATAGGACCAACCCCCATGCTAGGAGATAGTAACAAGTAACTAAGACTAACCTACTACCTCTAGACACAAGCAAGGTACAAAACCACATAGTACTAGTAAATACAAAACATAGGGTTACATTGCATCCAAAATGACAAAATCAAGTACAAGCACTGTGCAATACAATTGACTACTGTCATAGGTGGAGTGTTATCACAAAAGTTGCATTGGTTATTCTAAGGAGATCTTCCTAGGTCCCGACCCCCATCTTGGGTTATCCTGGTAACCTCTTACAAACTTCGGCCCCACATGCACACCAGTGCAGAATCGATTATTTTTCAAGAAGACAAGATAACGACCTTGCCATTTCAGGCCTTCCCGACTCATCTCAAGTCTAACACAATCCCTTGAGCCAATGAGCGAGGCTAATTATCAAGTTAAATATGTTAAACTACCCATTCCCCTAATGTAGGTTATTTAATTTCCAATGATTACATTGACTTCCACACGAGTTGTCCTGGGACCACTTTGTGTCCCGACCCTCGTTGAAAGCCACTCCCTTATAGACAACACAATAACTCATACTACAACCCAAGGGTAGACAGTGTACAAACTGATAATAACATAACACGAGAGATAACACATCCCTACGGATGTCCAATACTGAATCCGACTATATGCACTACCCAAGGAAATCTCATGACAACTAACAGAAATGACAACCCTTTCACAATTAAAATATGGAAGACTTATATTTTCTTCTACAACAAATATTCCCCACAATACCCAATTACAAAAATACTAGAAATTAAAATAAACAATCTCATGTAATTAAAAGCACTACTATTTGGATTTCCTAAATCCAATAGAACAATATCTCACACTAAAATACATTATTCAAAACACAATTCCCATTAATAATCCACAACGAAATTATATCAAAAGTTTAACTATAGTTTCACAACCACACACAATATCTAAGCCAATTTCACAATTAAACTAATTAATCATTTCTAATTAACTAATCGTGCTTGCATATATCTATTGTTATAAACAAACATTAAACAAATATATTTAATATGTATATATATAATTAAATACAATTATATATGTATACATATACATATATACACTATTTAATTATAAAATCAACTATACCATAAAATAACTCATTTATCTAAAATAAAATCCATAAACATCAAAACCTATTTCCTCATGTCTCTTTATTTTAAATATAGAATAGACTACATATTTCATTGAATTCAATATATATATATATATATATATATATATAATAAATAAAAACAATAAAAAAGAGAACTGTTAAATACGAATTAGGGCCAACGCTATACAACCAAGCTCCCACTGTAGGGGGTTGGCAGTGTCGGCCGCGCCGGTGTTGCTTGTGAAGGCAACCCTGGGCGCTACCCTCACTGCCGTCTCCCATGTGGAAGGGACGGCTATGGGGGTGGCTTCCCCAGCCTCCAATAAGTACAAAAAATTCATTAATTAAACCCTACGATTTATAAAATTGCGTACGACGATTTTCGAATCCATTTTACAATTCGAGAATTTACCAAAAGGTAAATCAAAACATAAATAAATAAATAAATATATATATGATAGAAACCAAGATCTGATTGCAAACCAGAATAGACCTTCCATAGAAGAGGAAAACGAACAAATAGAAGCTTTGCATAAAAACATGCAATTTGATATATTCGAAAAGACCAAATAATACAAGAGATAATTTGCTTTATAAAAACAAAGATGCCTAAACTTAATCTTATCTTGAGCAACAAGATAGCTCGATAAGATAAAGATGAAAACCTATAACTTAGGAATTAAATATGCCTAAGTAAACTTATGCAAAGTGTAATTAATAATTAATTACACCAACAACCCCCCATAAGTACAACTTAGGGAGAAGCGGATTATTATGCAAATATGAGTCCCGACAACAAGGCTTGATCAGGTAGTCATGTACAAATGTAAAGAGAGAAAACTCAGTGGGAAAAACCCCCCCTTTAGTGAGATGAACTGCTGCGAAGAAGCACTGGAAGAACTCTGAAGAAGCAACACTGGAACCCCAAATCTGGCAAGCAAGGAAAGATAGTTCTGTTTGCAAGATACCAATCAGAATCACAAATGCAACAACAGACTCGATGCCAAGGAACACTGGAAACTCACATATTGGATCAACTCTGGAATCTGTAAGCAACAATAGATGAAATGATGAATGGACCCATAATGATGACAAATCTGGAGTTGTGTCGCTTGAAGCCAATGCAAAACTAAAACTAAAACTGCCCATAGGACGAGTACCATTAAGATTCTGGAACATTAACCATAAAAACATGGCTTAAGATTCTGGAACATTAACCATAAAAACATGGCCCTCAAACTGAGATGGATCCAATGTGGATCATTAACCATAGGCTCTCAATCTAAAGTGTGAACTGAAATAAACCAACGATGTGTCTAGCTAAACAAGAAGGAAGCTAAAAGGAGACAACAGGAAACTAGACCAACTCATGCGAGTTGTCACCAATACATAAAATGGATGCAAGAACCCCCCTTAATGGAAATTTTTATCAGTTCGTTATTACAATACCTAATGATTGCATAAGGAAATAATGCAAAAGTACAGAAACATAATCGAAAATGCAAACCTAGTGCATGATACAAGAAATAATGCATGCATAAAATAAGTTACACATTTTCTGTAAATGACCTTAGATCTGCATAGAGGCCAAAACCAACTTTACACCGACGTGAAAATCACGAAAAACAGATAAGCGAGTCATAAGATACGTCTCCAAAAGTGAAAAAAGCAACATCAGACTTCCGAGGCAGAAAAAAGCATAAAAAATGCAAAACCAGAAAATCTCCCCAGTACCAATGCATAGGTCTTGGAAACAGCTTTCCGACGATATTTCGTTTGCAAAAAAACGACGCTGTATGTGAAAGATATGCCCGATTTGGTGAAACTGGTCCAAAACTGCCCAATATGGCTCCAATAAGCCCTCAAGGGCTGAAAATGTTTGGCTCTTGGTCGCCTGGGCAGACCAGGGGGCTGGCGGCTGGCTCTTGGGGCATAGCCCTTGGTTGCCCATGTGACCTTGGCGAGGGGTTGGAAGCCCGGCGGGGGGGCTGGGGGTTGAGCTCCTGGACCCCGATAAGACCGGGGGCTAAGCTGAATGGGCCCGCAGGGGCTGTGGAACAGTGAAGCGGCGGTCTAGGCGGAGGAGGCCGCTGGGCGGCCGTTTGGCGGAGCTCGGGTTGCCGCTCGGCGGCGGATGGGTGGTGAGCGCCTGCAAACTGGCCGCGCCAAAAATTTTCACCGTTTTTGATTTTTTTAATGATTTTTTTGATTTTTCCTCGATTTCTATGTATCGGAATGCGTGCTTGGGGGCCGTACGACCCTCGGGTAAAAATCTTTTGCCTCTCCGGTCGATGGTGTCCAAATTGGACAAACTTTATATGGAAATATGGGTTTTTGGGCGCTGCGAATCCAACAGCAAGGTCCGTTTGGGCCCAAAGTGCTCCAAAAATTAGGCGACCCCCAGATCTAACAGAAAAATCACTGAACTTACAACCCTTGCAGATCTGGCAAACGGTGATGAAAATCAATAAAATAAGTCATTTTTTACTTTTTCCAGTGCTCTGAATCCAACGGAAAACCCCGATCTGATCCAAGACGTTGCATAATGATGCTCAAGGATTGAAACCCTCGAGGGACTCCGAATGAGCTCTGCAATGAAATCCTCCAAAAAAGTTGAGAAGGGGCTGCGAATCGAGGCTCTGATACCATGATAGAAACCAAGATCTGATTGCAAACTAGAATAGACCTTCCACAGAAGAGGAAAACGAAAAAGCAGAAGCTTTGCATAAAAACATGCAATTTGATATATTCGAAAAGACCAAATAATACAAGAGATAATTTGCTTTATAAAAACAAAGATGCCTAAACCTAATCTTATCTTGAGCAACAAGATAGCTCGATAAGATAAAAATGAAAACCTATAACTTAGGAATTAAATATGCCTAAGTAAACTTATGCAAAGTGTTATTAATAATTAATTACACCAACACCTCCTCATAAGTGCAACTTAGGGAGAAGCAGATTGTTATGCAAATATGAGTCCCAACAACAAGGCTTGATCAGATACTCATGTACAAATGTAAAGAGAGAAAACCCAGTGGGAAAAACCCCCTTTCAGTGAGATGAATTGCTGCGAAGAAGCACTGGAAGAACTCTGAAGAAGTAACACTGGAACCCCAAATCTGGCAAGCAAGGAAAGATAGTTCTGTTTGCAAGATACCAATCAGAATCAGAAATGCAACAGCAGACCTAATGCCAAGGAACACTGGAAACTCACATATTGGATCAACTCTGGAATCTGTAAGCAACAGTAGATGAAAGGATGAATGAACCCATAATGATGACAAATCTGGAAGTTGTGTCTCTCGTAGCCAATGCAAAACTAAAACTAAAACTGCCCATAGGACGAGTACCATCAAAATTCTGGAACATTAACCATAAAAACATGGCCCTCAAACTGAGATGGATCCAATGTGGATTATTAACCATAGGCTCTCAATCTAAAGTGTGAACCGAAATAAACCAACGATGTGTCCATCTAAACAAGAAGGAAGCTAAAAGGAGACAACAGGAAACTAGACCAACTCATGCGAGTTGTCACCAATACATAAAATGGATGCAAGAACCCCCTTTAATGGAACTTTATATCAGTTCGTTATTACAATACCCAATGATTGTATAAGGAGATAATGCAAAAGTACAGAAACATAATCGAAAATGCAAACCTAGTGCACGAAACAAAAAATAATGCATGCATAAAATAAGTTACACATTTTCTGTAAATGACCTTAGATCTGCATAGAGGTCGAAACCAACTTTCCATCGCCACGAAAATCGCGAAAAACGGATAAGCGAGTCATAAGATACGTCTCCCGGAGTGAAAAAATTAACATAAGACTTTCGAGGCAGAAAAAAGCATAAAAAATGCAAACCCAAAAAATCTCACCAGTACCAATGCGTAAATCTCGGAAACAGCTTTCCGATGATATCTTGTTTGCAAAAATCCGACGCCGTATGTGAAAGATATGCCCGATTTGGTGAAATTGGTCCAAAACTGCCCAATATGGCTCCAATAAGTCCTCAGGGGCTGAAAATGTTCGGCCCTTGGTCGCCTGGGCGGACCAGGGGGCTAGCGGCTGGCTCCTGGGGCGCAGCCCTTGGTCGCCCATGTGACCTGGACGAGGGGCTGGAAGCCCGGTGGGGCATTGGGGGTTGAGCTCCCGGACCCCGATAAGACCGGGGGCTAAGCTGAATGGGCTCGCGGGGTCTTTGGAACAGTGAAGCGGCGGTCCGGGCGGAGGAGGCCGCTGGGCGGCGGTTCGGCGGAGCTCGGGTTGCCGTTCGGCGGCGGACGGGCGGTGAGCGCTTGCAAATTGGCCGCGCCAAAAAATTTCACCGTTTTTGATTTTTTTAATGATTTTTTTGATTTTTCCTCGATTTCTATGTATCAGAAGCGTGCCTGGGGGCCGTACGACCCTCGGGTAAAAATCTTTTGCCTCTTCGGTCGATGGTGTCCAAATTGGACAAACTTTATATGGAAATAGGGGTTTTTGGGCGCTGCGAATCCAACAGCAAGGTCCGTTTGGGCCCAAAGTGCTCCAAAAATTAGGCGACCCCCAGATCTAACAGAAAAATCACTGAACTTACAACCCTTGCAGATCTGACAAACGGTGATGAAAATCAATAAAATAAGTCATTTTTTACTTTTTCCAGTGCTCTGAATCCAACGGAAAACCCCGATCTGATCCAAGACATTGCATAATGATGCTCAAGGATTGAAACCCTCGAGGGACTCCGAATGAGCTCTGCAATGAAATCCTCCAAAAAAGCTGAGAAGGGGCTGCGAATCGAGGCTCTGATACCATGATAGAAACCAAGATCTGATTGCAAACTAGAATAGACCTTCCACAGAAGAGGAAAACGAAAAAGCAGAAGCTTTGCATAAAAACATGCAATTTGATATATTCGAAAAGACCAAATAATACAAGAGATAATTTGCTTTATAAAAACAAAGATGCCTAAACCTAATCTTATCTTGAGCAACAAGATAGCTCGATAAGATAAAATGAAAACTATAACTTAGGAATTAAATATGCCTTAAGCAAAGTGTTATTAATAATTAATTACACCAACACCTCCTCATAAGTGCAACTTAGGGAGAAGCAGATTGTTATGCAAATATGAGTCCCAACAACAAGGCCTGATCAGATACTCATGTACAAATGTAAAGAGAGAAAACCCAGTGGGAAAAACCCCCCCTTCAGTGAGATGAACTGTTGCGAAGAAGCACTGAAAGAACTCTGAAGAAGCAACACTGGAACCCCAAATCTGGCAAGCAAGGAAAGATAGTTCTGTTTGCAAGATACCAATCAGAATCACAAATGCAACAGCAGACTCGATGCCAAGGAACACTGGAAACTCACATACTGGATCAACTCTGGAATCTGTAAGCAATAGTAGATGAAAGGATGAATGGACCCATAATGATGACAAATCTGGAAGTTGTGTCTCTCGAAGCCAATGCAAAACTAAAACTAAAACTGCCCATAGGACGAGTACCATCAAGATTCTGGAACATTAACTATAAAAACATGGCCCTCAAACTGAGATGGATCCAATGTGGATTATTAACCATAGGCTCTCAATCTAAAGTGTGAACCGAAATAAACCAACGATGTGTCCAGCTAAACAAGAAGGAAGCTAAAAGGAGACAACAGGAAACTAGACCAACTCATGTGAGTTGTCACCAATACATAAAATGGATGCAAGAACCCCCCTTAATGGAACTTTATATCAGTTTGTTATTACAATACCCAATGATTGCATAAGGAGAGAATGCAAAAGTACAGAAACATAATCGAAATGCAAACCTAGTGCACGAAACATAAACTAATGCATGCATAAAATAAGATACACATTTTCTGTAAATGACCTCAGATTTTCATAGAGGCCGAAACCAGCTTTCCACCGCCGCGAAAATCGCGAAAAACGGATAAGCAAGTCATAAGATATGTCTCCCGGAGTGAAAAAACCAACATCAGACTTCCGAGGCAGAAAAAAGCATAAGAAATGCAAAACTAGAAAATCTCACCTGTACCAATGCGTAGATCTCGGAAACAGCTTTCCGACGATATCTCGTTTGCAAAAAAACGACGCCGTATGTGAAAGATATGCCCGATTTGGTGAAACTGGTCCAAAACTGCCCAATATGGCTCCAATAAGCCCTTAGGGGCTGAAAATGTTCGGCCCTTGGTCGCCTGGGCAGACCAGGGGGCTGGTGGCTGGCTCCTGGGGCGCAGCCCTTGGTCGCCCATGTGACCTGGGCGAGGGGCTGGAAGCTCGGCAGGGGGTTGGGGGTTGAGCTCCCGGACCCCGATAAGACCGGGGGCTAAGCTGAATGGGCCTGCGGGGGCTGTGGAACAGTGAAGCGGCGGTTTGGGCGGAGGTCGTCGCTGGGCGGCGGTTTGGCGGAGCTCGGGTGGCCACTCAGCGGCGGACGGGCGGTGAGCGCTTGCAAACTGGCCGCGCCAAATTTTTTCACCGTTTTTGATTTTTCCTCGATTTCTGTGCATCAGAATGCGTGCCTGGGGGCCGTACGACCCTCGAGTAAATTTTTTTTGCCTCTGGTCGACTGTGTCCAAATTGGACAAACTTTATATGGAAATAAGGGTTTTTGTGCGCTGCGAATCGAACAACAAGGTCCGTTTGGGTCCAAAGTGCTCGAAAAATCAGGTGACCCCCATATCTAATAGAAAAATCACCGAACTTACAACCCTCGCAGATCTGGCAAACGGTGATGAAAATCAATAAAATAAGTCATTTCTGACTTTTTCCAGTGCTCTTAATCCAACGGAAAACCCCGATCTGATCCAGGACGCTGCATAATGATGCTCAAGGATTGAAACCCTTGAGGGACTCCGAACGAGCTCTGCAATGAAATCCTCCAAAAAAGCTTAGAAGGGGCTGCAAATCGAGACTCTGATACCATGATAGAAACCAAGATCTGATTGCAAACCAGAATAGACCTTCCACAAAAGAGGCAAACGAAAAAGCAGAAGCTTTGCATAAAAACATGCAATT